>JAXGGA010000072.1:0-374229 GCA_038373865.1 Uloborus plumipes | reverse complement strand
AAACACTGAAACCTTCTACCAAACAATTCAGTACATTTTTGCCACCACCTATTAACACATATAATGAAATATCTGGATTTGGTAGACTGTGTAACAAAGTTACAGGAATTTAAAAAAAAAAAAAAAAACTAATAAAATTCTTGTAAGTGTTTTTCAATTATTTATTTTGACACAAAATCAGTTACAAGGATATTTAAAGAAGTATTTCTTACCCAGCTGAAACAATGCGAGACAAATCACGCAAATTCCTTTTGATTGTTGCTGTCAGAATGTAATCTTTAGGTTGGGAAGGGTCTTCCTTGCCGCATGAAATCCAATTCCCTTCTACCAGGATGTGTTTCCCGTGCCTGGGCTCTGGAATGCTCTGTTTCAGAATCGACTGATTAGTGTTTCCCAGGATATGAGTAGCAATGCAGTGTGTGACCATCCCATGTGACTTGTTATCCAGTTGAGAGAGGAAACTGAGACAGAATGCCTGAAAAGATGTTTTGGATTTTTGTCAACAGAAACTTTTATTCACTGTATGGGTAATTTCAATAAAGCTGTATAACTCAAAATTTTTAGAATCTAATATGTGGTACTTAGTTATTTGCCTACATTATTATATAATGCATATTCAAAGCATTAAACTTAACATTAGACAAAATGAAAACTTGCACAATAACTTAATTCAACAATAGAGAGAGTTTTTTGAGATAGAGAGGTTTGACTGTATGTCTTTAACTTTTGGCAATTATTTATATTTAAATTTTGAAAATTATTGTATCTTTTGGCTTTATTTAGTTTTGTTTCTTAACTACATAAGCAAGGTTTGGAAAAACAAGTTCTTTACTGTTTTACCTCATATAATGATCTGGAGACATTCATGCATGGATTGGTAGAAGCATACTTCAGGGCACGACACAATGTTCTCAAGCTAAAAAAAAAAAGAAAACAAGCAGCATGTCAAAAACAAAAAAACTGCCACAGCAATACAGACCGAAATATCAAACAATTGCAATTTCTTGCAGTTTCAAATGCTTAACAAAACAAACAAAAAGTTAAGTGAAAAAATATAGAAACATTGCATAAAGATATATTGCTAACATTTAATTACACAATTCCATGGCATACTTTGACAAGCTGTGTAAATGAGGAAAATAAAAAGCTACTTATTGAAAATTGTTGATAAGAAAGCAAAGAACTTCCGGTACAAAATGAAAGAATGGTACGAAACAAGAGGGAATACTTTTTGTCTTGGAATAAGATATTATCACAAAATGCAGTTAATTTTTATATTCAAGATCAATGCTTATCATGTTACCCAAGATGAGCTTATTTTATGAATTTCAATAATATACAAATTTCTTTTTTAGAAACATGCCAACATTATACACGTAGTTCAGGAAAAAAAAATATATTTCCAGTATTTGAGATTTCAATCCTTTGCATGTTGTTAATGTATTTCAGTTTCTTTTTAATCTTGGAAGTTATTTTTATAGTCCAAGAGCCCATGAAAGTCAGACTTTCGTCATTTTATAAAAGCCCAAATTTTTTCTGCGTATGCACACCACATCAGGTAAGAATGGTTCGCCATAAGTTAAGCTGAATTGTGCTAGCACTGACAGGAAATAGGTTGCAAAGGTGCTTTAAATTTGAAGTTAAAAATCAACGTAAATAAAGCACAAATAGGGTAGAAAGTACAGCAAATAGCTATTTCAAGGCTACAATGGAGCCCCTTCATCAGTGCAAGAAGCTCAGCAAACAACATGAAAGCTGTAAGAGAACTGAGCGCGAAGCACGTGTGCCCCGGTATTTATAACAAATGGGCGAGTGCGCTTGAACTCACAACAAAGCGGGAAAACACCGACCAATCAGCGATCAGCGAAACGCCAGGAGAGCGAAGAAAAGGGGGGAAGGCGGCAAAGGAAAGTAGGGGAAAAAAAAAGCGCGGGAGAAAACACTAAAAGACTAAATTATAAAAATTGCTTCCAGATGTCAGGGAAAAATGGAACACTGGAAAAATCATTCACCAGAGAATGGGAATTTTTCCAAATATGGTAAGCTTCCCAAAAATCGAGGTCATAAACTGACGAACATTTACAAATAATTCTAGTCGAAGAAAAATCAAAGCAGTGACCAGAAGTCCAACAATGCTGAGCAATGGAAGAGCGTGCTAGTTCTTTATGTTTAACATAATTTTGATGCTCTTTCAGACGGTGCTTAAGAGGCCGCTTAGTCTGGCCTACATAGATAAGTCCGCATTTGCAAGAGATGCTATAAATGCCCCAGTTGCTTTGGCAATCAATGGGATGCTTTAAGTTTGTAAACTTGATTTTGTTCACAGGAGAGAAAGAAATATCGAAACCAAACTTTTTCAAAATCTTTGCAACTTGATGACTTGTTTTTGGATAAAAAGGCAAAACAATGGTGTAACCAACCTTAGACTCGGAAACCTTGCTGGAATGAGAGGGCTTTATTAGCCTATTATATATAGAATCAATAATCTTGGGCGAGTAACCCCGATCAAAAGCCACAGCTTTTAAATAAGAAAGCTCAGTATTTAAAGAACTGGATGAAGAACAGATATTCAAAGCACGAAACACAAAAGCCTTAAATGAGGCCAACTTTTGGTTTCGAGGATGAGAAGAGTAGTTGTGAGGAGGCAGTGTAACAGCAAAGGGCTTACGATACACTGAAGTCATAAAATCGTTATTACTTTTAGTAATCAAAACGTCCAAGAATGAAAGAGAACTTTCCATTTCCATTTCAATAGTGAATTGGATGCAAGGATCGATAGAATTAAGAGTGGAAAGTAAAAGCTCATTATTAACTTGGTTTTGGTCAAGCAAAACAAAGCAATCGTCAACATAACGAACATAGAACGGAAACTGTATGGTTTCAAAAAGTTTTACCTCAAAGTAGTGCATATAAATGTCACTTAGAATAGGGCTCAAAGGGTTACCCATCGCTAAACCTTCGGACATGCGATAGTAAACACCATCAAATACAAAAGTATTCTGCTCAAGACAAGCACGAGTAAGAGAAACAAGTTCATCAACCTCAAAACTAGAAAAATGATGTTCCTGGAGTCTCAATTTGAGACAATCCAGTGCTCCAATAACAGGTACATTAGTGAAAAGTGATTTCACGTCAAAAGAAGCCATCGTTACGCCGTGAGGCTTAAAGCAACGTAACTTCTGAACAAAGTCAATGGAATTTTTAACAGTGAAAGAATTGCTGGTCAAAAGAGGAGAAAAAATGGAAACTAAATGCTTAGCTAGTTTGTAAGAAGCCGTGCCAATGTTTGAAACAATTGGCCTAAGAAGAACGTTTGGTTTATGGACCTTTGGTAAAGCATAAAATCGGGCACAGTGTGCAACAGAAGGAATTAAACACCTTTTTGACGAATCACTCATGATAGGAGAAGCCTTCACAATGTTTCTAATTAAGTTGACCTCTTTAGTACTAGGGTCTTTATGAAGTGTCACATATGGACCAACTTCAATTAAATCCTTACATTTATCCAAATATGAGCTTTTGTCCAGAATAACAACTTGACCTCCTTTGTCAGCCTTAGTGACTACTATATAAGGATCGGAGCATAAACCTTTTACCGAAAACTTAGCATGCTTGCTGAAAGTATTTGAAGTCAATTTAGCATTAAAATCCACAGTATTGGCAATGAGATGCCTAATAGAATCCTTTTGAGAAGCAGTAAGAGCACTAAATCTAAAGGCTTTCTCAATTGGAGCAACCAATTTGGGAAATGAAGGTTTTGAAGAAGAAGCAAAATTGTTATTCAGTTTGAGAGCATTGAGCTGATCCGAATTCAAGAGCTTAGAAGAAAGATTGAGGACCGCATTCTGATTCACCTTTGGTAAAACATCAGACGAATGATCCACATTATTAGCACAAAGATATTTCCACTTTTTCTGAAGAGTAGTCCTATGTTTAAAAGTAGACTGAAGAACCCTATTCCAACTTTTCCTATCAACCGAATCAAAATCCAAGTCAGAATTCGAAAGTTTTAGATGCAAAGAAAACAACTCTTTTTCAATATCAGAAATTTTCTTCCGAGTTTCCTGAATAATAGCTCTTAACAGAGCCAACTTAGAACGAAAAAGCACTTTGCTAATTTTAGGAGAGGAAGAAAGGTTACAACTCAACGAAATAAACTTTGGAATTATTCCCCTACGTTTACAACCACAGAGAAAGGACAAATGATCCAAAAACCTGTACTTTTTCAGTCTAAGACTACAAAACCTGTTGATTTCCGACATAATGAGTTCAGAAAAATCAAAAAATTCAAAAAAGTGACCAAGGGTCCGTTTAAGCCAAAGTTAAATGAAAAATGATCAAATAGGCTTTGTGCTGAACTATATTTGAAGTTAAAAATCAACGTAAATAAAGCACAAATAGGGTAGAAAGTACAGCAAATAGCTATTTCAAGGCTACAATGGAGCCCCTTCATCAGTGCAAGAAGCTCAGCAAACAACATGAAAGCTGTAAGAGAACTGAGCGCGAAGCACGTGTGCCCCGGTATTTATAACAAATGGGCGAGTGCGCTTGAACTCACAACAAAGCGGGAAAACACCGACCAATCAGCGATCAGCGAAACGCCAGGAGAGCGAAGAAAAGGGGGGAAGGCGGCAAAGGAAAGTAGGGGAAAAAAAAGCGCGGGAGAAAACACTAGAAGACTAAATTATAAAAATTGCTTCCAGATGTCAGGGAAAAATGGAACACTGGAAAAATCATTCACCAGAGAATGGGAATTTTTCCAAATATGGTAAGCTTCCCAAAAATCGAGGTCATAAACTGACGAACATTTACAAATAATTCTAGCCGAAGAAAAATCAAAGCAGTGACCAGAAGTCCAACAATGCTGAGCAATGGAAGAGCGTGCTAGTTCTTTATGTTTAACATAATTTTGATGCTCTTTCAGACGGTGCTTAAGAGGCCGCTTAGTCTGGCCTACATAGCTAAGTCCGCATTTGCAAGAGATGCTATAAATGCCCCAGTTGCTTTGGCAATCAATGGGATGCTTTAAGTTTGTAAACTTGATTTTGTTCACAGGAGAGAAAGAAATATCGAAACCAAACTTTTTCAAAATCTTTGCAACTTGATGACTTGTTTTTGGATAAAAAGGCAAAACAATGGTGTAACCAACCTTAGACTCGGAAACCTTGCTGGAATGAGAGGGCTTTATTAGCCTATTATATATAGAATCAATAATCTTGGGCGAGTAACCCCGATCAAAAGCCACAGCTTTTAAATAAGAAAGCTCAGTATTTAAAGAACTGGATGAAGAACAGATATTCAAAGCACGAAACACAAAAGCCTTAAATGAGGCCAACTTTTGGTTTCGAGGATGAGAAGAGTAGTTGTGAGGAGGTAGTGTAACAGCAAAGGGCTTACGATACACTGAAGTCATAAAATCGTTATTACTTTTAGTAATCAAAACGTCCAAGAATGAAAGAGAACTTTCCATTTCCATTTCAATAGTGAATTGGATGCAAGGATCGATAGAATTAAGAGTGGAAAGTAAAAGCTCATTATTAACTTGGTTTTGGTCAAGCAAAACAAAGCAATCGTCAACATAACGAACATAGAACGGAAACTTTATGGTTTCAAAAAGTTTTACCTCAAAGTAGTGCATATAAATGTCACTTAGAATAGGGCTCAAAGGGTTACCCATCGCTAAACCTTCGGACATGCGATAGTAAACACCATCAAATACAAAAGTATTCTGATCAAGACAAGCACGAGTAAGAGAAACAAGTTCATCAACCTCAAAACTAGAAAAATGATGTTCCTGAGTCTCAATTTGAGACAATCCAGTGCTCCAATAACAGGTACATTAGTGAAAAGTGATTTCACGTCAAATGAAGCCATCGTTACGCCGTGAGGCTTAAAGCAACGTAATTCTGAACAAAGTCAATGGAATTTTTAACAGTGAAAGAATTTGTCCTGAAGATGGAAGCAATTGTAACTAATTGCTTCTAGTTTGTCTACCGCGCTATTTTTGCCACACTTTCCTGTGCCGCCTTTCCCGCCCTTTTCTTCGCTCTCTGGCGTTTCGCTGATCGCTGATTGGTCGGTGTTTTCACGCTTTGTTGTGAGTTCAAGCGCACTCGCCCATTTGTTATAAATACCGGGGCACACGTGCTTCGCGCTCAGTTCTCTTACAGCTTTCATGTTGTTTGCTGAGCTTCTTGCACTGATGAAGGGGCTCCATTGTAGCCTTGAAATAGCTATTTGCTGTACTTTCTACCTTATTTGTGCTTTATTTACGTTGATTTTTAACTTCAAATATAGTTCAGCACAAAGCCTATTTGATCATTTTTCATTTAACTTTGGCTTAAACGGGCCCTTGGTCACTTTTGAATTTTTTGAATTTTTCTGAACTCATTATGTCGGAAATCAACAGGTTTTGTAGTCTTAGACTGAAAAAGTACAGGTTTTTGGATCATTTGTCCTTTCTCTGTGGTTGTAAACGTAGGGGAATAATTCCAAAGTTTATTTCGTTGAGTTGTAACCTTTCTTCCTCTCCTAAAATTAGCAAAGTGCTTTTTCGTTCTAAGTTGGCTCTGTTAAGAGCTATTATTCAGGAAACTCGGAAGAAAATTTCTAATATTGAAAAAGAGTTGTTTTCTTTGCATCTAAAACTTTCGAATTCTGACTTGGATTTTGATTCGGTTGATAGGAAAAGTTGGAATAGGGTTCTTCAGTCTACTTTTAAACATAGGACTACTCTTCAGAAAAAGTGGAAATATCTTTGTGCTAATAATGTGGATCATTCGTCTGATGTTTTACCAAAGGTGAATCAGAATGCGGTCCTCAATCTTTCTTCTAAGCTCTTGAATTCGGATCAGCTCAATGCTCTCAAACTGAATAACAATTTTGCTTCTTCTTCAAAACCTTCATTTCCCAAATTGGTTGCTCCAATTGAGAAAGCCTTTAGATTTAGTGCTCTTACTGCTTCTCAAAAGGATTCTATTAGGCATCTCATTGCCAATACTGTGGATTTTAATGCTAAATTGACTTCAAATACTTTCAGCAAGCATACTAAGTTTTCGGTAAAAGGTTTATGCTCCGATCCTGATATAGTAGTCACTAAGGCTGACAAAGGAGGTCAAGTTGTTATTCTGGACAAAAGCTCATATTTGGATAAATGTAAGGATTTAATTGAAGTTGGTCCATATGTGACACTTCATAAAGACCCTAGTACTAAAGAGGTCAACTTAATTAGAAACATTGTGAAGGCTTCTCCTATCATGAGTGATTCGTCAAAAAGGTGTTTGATTCCTTCTGTTGCACACTGTGCCCGATTTTATGCTTTACCAAAGGTCCATAAACCAAACGTTCCTCTTAGGCCAATTGTTTCAAACATTGGCACGGCTTCTTACAAACTAGCTAAGCATTTAGTTTCCATTTTTTCTCCTCTTTTGACCAGCAATTCTTTCACTGTTAAAAATTCCATTGACTTTGTTCAGAAGTTACGTTGCTTTAAGCCTCACGGCGTAACGATGGCTTCTTTTGACGTGAAATCACTTTTCACTAATGTACCTGTTATTGGAGCACTGGATTGCCTCAAATTGAGACTCCAGGAACATCATTTTTCTAGTTTTGAGGTTAATGAACTTGTTTCTCTTACTCGTGCTTGTCTTGAGCAGAATACTTTTGTATTTGATGGTGTATACTATCGCATGTCCGAAGGTTTAGCGATGGGTAACCCTTTGAGCCCTATTCTAAGTGACATTTATATGCACTACTTTGAGGTAAAACTTTTTGAAACCATAAAGTTTCCGTTCTATGTTCGTTATGTTGACGATTGCTTTGTTTTGCTTGACCAAAACCAAGTTAATAATGAGCTTTTACTTTCAACTCTTAATTCTATCGATCCTTGCATCCAATTCACTATTGAAATGGAAATGGAAAGTTCTCTTTCATTCTTGGACGTTTTGATTACTAAAAGTAATAACGATTTTATGACTTCAGTGTATCGTAAGCCCTTTGCTGTTACACTACCTCCTCACAACTACTCTTCTCATCCTCGAAACCAAAAGTTGGCATCATTTAAGGCTTTTGTGTTTCGTGCTTTGAATATCTGTTCTTCATCCAGTTCTTTAAATACTGAGCTTTCTTATTTAAAAGCTGTGGCTTTTGATCGGGGTTACTCGCCCAAGATTATTGATTCTATATATAATAGGCTAATAAAGCCCTCTCATTCCAGCAAGGTTTCCAAGTCTAAGGTTGGTTACACCATTGTTTTGCCTTTTTATCCAAAAACAAGTCATCAAGTTGCAAAGATTTTGAAAAAGTTTGGTTTCGATATTTCTTTCTCTCCTGTGAACAAAATCAAGTTTACAAACTTAAAGCATCCCATTGATTGCCAAAGCAACTGTGGCATTTATAGCATCTCTTGCAAATGCGGACTTAGCTATGTAGGCCAGACTAAGCGGCCTCTTAAGCACCGTCTGAAAGAGCATCAAAATTATGTTAAACATAAAGAACTAGCACGCTCTTCCATTGCTCAGCATTGTTGGACTTCTGGTCACTGCTTTGATTTTTCTTCGGCTAGAATTATTTGTAAATGTTCGTCAGTTTATGACCTCGATTTTTGGGAAGCTTACCATATTTGGAAAAATTCCCATTCTCTGGTGAATGATTTTTCCAGTGTTCCATTTTTCCCTGACATCTGGAAGCAATTTTTATAATTTCGTCTTCTAGTGTTTTCTCCCGCGCTTTTTTTCCCCTACTTTCCTTTGCCGCCTTCCCCCCCTTTTCTTCGCTCTCCTGGCGTTTCGCTGATCGCTGATTGGTCGGTGTTTTCCCGCTTTGTTGTGAGTTCAAGCGCACTCGCCCATTTGTTATAAATACCGGGGCACACGTGCTTCGCGCTCAGTTCTCTTACAGCTTTCATGTTGTTTGCTGAGCTTCTTGCACTGATGAAGGGGCTCCATTGTAGCCTTGAAATAGCTATTTGCTGTACTTCCTACCTTTTTTGTGCTTTATTTACGTTGATTTTTAACTTCAAATATAGTTCAGCACAAAGCCTATTTGATCATTTTTCATTTAACTTTGGCTTAAACGGGCCCTTGGTCAATTTTTTGAATTTTTCTGAACTCATTATGTCGGAAATCAACAGGTTTTGTAGTCTTAGACTGAAAAAGTACAGGTTTTTGGATCATTTGTCCTTTCTCTGTGGTTGTAAACGTAGGGGAATAATTCCAAAGTTTATTTCATTGAGTTGTAACCTTTCTTCCTCTCCTAAAATTAGCAAAGTGCTTTTTCGTTCTAAGTTGGCTCTGTTAAGAGCTATTATTCAGGAAACTCGGAAGAAAATTTCTAATATTGAAGAAGAGTTGTTTTCTTTGCATCTAAAACTTTCGAATTCTGACTTGGATTTTGATTCGGTTGATAGGAAAAGTTGGAATAGGGTTCTTCAGTCTACTTTTAAACATAGGATTACTCTTCAGAAAAAGTGGAAATATCTTTGTGCTAATAATGTGGATCATTCGTCTGATGTTTTACCAAAGGTGAATCAGAATGCGGTCCTCAATCTTTCTTCTAAGCTCTTGAATTCGGATCAGCTCAATGCTCTCAAACTGAATAACAATTTTGCTTCTTCTTCAAAACCTTCATTTCCCAAATTGGTTGCTCCAATTGAGAAAGCCTTTAGATTTAGTGCTCTTACTGCTTCTCAAAAGGATTCTATTAGGCATCTCATTGCCAATACTGTGGATTTTAATGCTAAATTGACTTCAAATACTTTCAGCAAGCATACTAAGTTTTCGGTAAAAGGTTTATGCTCCGATCCTGATATAGTAGTCACTAAGGCTGACAAAGGAGGTCAAGTTGTTATTCTGGACAAAAGCTCATATTTGGATAAATGTAAGGATTTAATTGAAGTTGGTCCATATGTGACACTTCATAAAGACCCTAGTACTAAAGAGGTCAACTTAATTAGAAACATTGTGAAGGCTTCTCCTATCATGAGTGATTCGTCAAAAAGGTGTTTGATTCCTTCTGTTGCACACTGTGCCCGATTTTATGCTTTACCAAAGGTCCATAAACCAAACGTTCCTCTTAGGCCAATTGTTTCAAACATTGGCACGGCTTCTTACAAACTAGCTAAGCATTTAGTTTCCATTTTTTCTCCTCTTTTGACCAGCAATTCTTTCACTGTTAAAAATTCCATTGACTTTGTTCAGAAGTTACGTTGCTTTAAGCCTCACGGCGTAACGATGGCTTCTTTTGACGTGAAATCACTTTTCACTAATGTACCTGTTATTGGAGCACTGGATTGCCTCAAATTGAGACTCCAGGAACATCATTTTTCTAGTTTTGAGGTTAATGAACTTGTTTCTCTTACTCGTGCTTGTCTTGAGCAGAATACTTTTGTATTTGATGGTGTATACTATCGCATGTCCGAAGGTTTAGCGATGGGTAACCCTTTGAGCCCTATTCTAAGTGACATTTATATGCACTACTTTGAGGTAAAACTTTTTGAAACCATAAAGTTTCCGTTCTATGTTCGTTATGTTGACGATTGCTTTGTTTTGCTTGACCAAAACCAAGTTAATAATGAGCTTTTACTTTCAACTCTTAATTCTATCGATCCTTGCATCCAATTCACTATTGAAATGGAAATGGAAAGTTCTCTTTCATTCTTGGACGTTTTGATTACTAAAAGTAATAACGATTTTATGACTTCAGTGTATCGTAAGCCCTTTGCTGTTACACTACCTCCTCACAACTACTCTTCTCATCCTCGAAACCAAAAGTTGGCATCATTTAAGGCTTTTGTGTTTCGTGCTTTGAATATCTGTTCTTCATCCAGTTCTTTAAATACTGAGCTTTCTTATTTAAAAGCTGTGGCTTTTGATCGGGGTTACTCGCCCAAGATTATTGATTCTATATATAATAGGCTAATAAAGCCCTCTCATTCCAGCAAGGTTTCCAAGTCTAAGGTTGGTTACACCATTGTTTTGCCTTTTTATCCAAAAACAAGTCATCAAGTTGCAAAGATTTTGAAAAAGTTTGGTTTCGATATTTCTTTCTCTCCTGTGAACAAAATCAAGTTTACAAACTTAAAGCATCCCATTGATTGCCAAAGCAACTGTGGCATTTATAGCATCTCTTGCAAATGCGGACTTAGCTATGTAGGCCAGACTAAGCGGCCTCTTAAGCACCGTCTGAAAGAGCATCAAAATTATGTTAAACATAAAGAACTAGCACGCTCTTCCATTGCTCAGCATTGTTGGACTTCTGGTCACTGCTTTGATTTTTCTTCGGCTAGAATTATTTGTAAATGTTCGTCAGTTTATGACCTCGATTTTTGGGAAGCTTACCATATTTGGGAAAATTCCCATTCTCTGGTGAATGATTTTTCCAGTGTTCCATTTTTCCCTGACATCTGGAAGCAATTTTTATAATTTCGTCTTCTAGTGTTTTCTCCCGCGCTTTTTTTTCCCCTACTTTCCTTTGCCGCCTTCCCCCCCTTTTCTTCGCTCTCCTGGCGTTTCGCTGATCGCTGATTGGTCGGTGTTTTCCCGCTTTGTTGTGAGTTCAAGCGCACTCGCCCATTTGTTATAAATACCGGGGCACACGTGCTTCGCGCTCAGTTCTCTTACAGCTTTCATGTTGTTTGCTGAGCTTCTTGCACTGATGAAGGGGCTCCATTGTAGCCTTGAAATAGCTATTTGCTGTACTTCCTACCTTTTTTGTGCTTTATTTACGTTGATTTTTAACTTCAAATATAGTCCTTTAAGTGTCGCAAAATGCGTAGATTGTGTAGAACAACAAATGCACAAATTGAAATTTTAAGAAACATTTGAAAATTTGCGAAACAATATAAACATATAAAAAGAACAAACATGGGTAATGTGCTGCCTTATCTTTTACATTTGTGCTTTTTATATGTTTATATTGTTTCGTAAATTTTCAAATGTTTCTCTAAATTTTCTTAAAATTTCAAATTGTTCATTTGTTGTTTTTTCCAATCTACACATTTTGCGCCACTTAAAGGACTAATTTATTAAACTTTCATATATTATTTGCTATTAATATTAAGCTGCTATAAAAGTGCTTGTTTATTTTGCAAAATTTCAATAATTTTCCATCTTGCATATATAAGTATAAGCGTATAGGTATAAGCCTATAAGGTAAAAATGTGGGTGATTAAAATATGGGAAAATGAGAAACAGAAAAATAGAGCAATTAAAAAAGGAGCGTAAACTAGCTCACCGGAAAATTATATATATATATAAGACAAAATGATGAGCAAAAATGTAAACTTAAAACTCTTACGAATTTTGTTTTTTAGAAAAAGTTTGAAAATATCCGCTCATATACTTCAAACTTTTAAACATCTTGCCTTTAAAAAAAATACTAAAGCAATACAAGAATTGGCTTTTTTTTTCATTAAAAATTTTAGTTCATTCAAATAACATGATTTTTTTGAAAAGATTACATCAATCTCGCATAAAATACTCAAATATTTTGAAGATGGAATGATCAATGCATAGTATTTCTGAGCGCATAACTTCAAAAAATTAAAAAGTATTATAACAAGGTGCATTCTTTTAAAAATATTTTCTCTTATGTTTGAATAAAAATTAAGTTCTTCCGAAAGTTCTTTTTTTCCTTTCTGAATTTGAAACATTCGTGGTTCCTTAAAAAAAAAATCCTGTATTGTTAATGATTTCCTCTATTTTCATATATATTTACGTTATGGTGTTCATAGTGATCAACACTTTCAGAAATGCACTCTCAAAATTAACGAATTTTCTTTGTTTTTGATGAAATCACTTCCAAGAATATACCCCGAGCGAACATTTCGTCATTTTTTCGGGATGAATTTCGTCAAATGTAGCGAAATATTTCTTTATCCTAGTATCGTCAAATTGACAATCATTTTCGTAGTTTTGACAACATTAATTTCGTCACATTAACGAAGTAAAGTCATAAAGTAAAAAAGCTAAGTTTTGAAACTAAGCTTTTAAATCTTGATATAAAATTACAAAAATCATTTCACTAAATTTTACTAACCCTCAGCACGAGTAAACATGCAACTACTAAAATGCACAATTGGTTTACATCATGAAATAACTAACTGTTAAGTCTGGACTCAGATTAAAATAAAAATAGCAGTAACAAAAATAAAAATTCTTACCTCTTAAATAAAATTTTCAATTTTTGTTGCTCAAAAAAGGCAACAATAGAGCGAGTAGATTTTAAAATATACTAACACGCCCTTTTGTTGCCCATTTTGATTCTATCCATTGCGATAAACGAAGTCTTCTTAAAAATGTTGAGCTAGGAAATGCTGGATACCAAATAACACATGAAAAGATCCAAATTATTTTTCCAGTCAATTTGATTAACTACGCAGAATCCTGGAATAATTCTTCTTCGAATGCTATAACAATAGTCAACGCTCTTCGACGAAGCATTTTCAAATTGAAACAAAATGGCGCACACATAATAACGTCCTGAGGAACACGATTAAATAACATTCGACTGTGATGTTTTTTGTAAAGTAGCTATCCAAACGACGAGACACAGATGTCCTCTTTTCCATGCTAATGCGAATAATCCAAGTAGCTTTCACAGAAGCTTAAACATGCATATTAATTCTCGATGACTTTGCGTTACTTTTGCTGCGCACTTTGATTCAGTTATGAATCATTCATGCTGCCGCAAACTCCGTCGTTTCTGCGCACGCCCAAGTCTCTTCAGACTGTCTCTAACTCTCTCGTTCGGTTATATTTCAACCACAAAACCAGGTAAATTCCGTTTTTTGTTTCTCCAACTAGGTAATTCACGGAATAGTTCCGTTTTTTCAAGGATAAGTTCTGTTTTGAAACGAAAACGGAAATTTACTGTTAAAATTAGTGAAAATCTTCCTGAAAATTCAGGTTTTTTTTAACAGTGTACAGTTTTCTAGTAGCACAGCCAGGGTTGTGGCGAGGGCAAATAAGAAGGGTGGTGTATGAAATCGGCAGCCCCTTAATATGTTCAAATGTATTTTAAAGACAGGTTTTGTTCCCCTGGCAATTTTCCGAATTTCTATTCTTAAAAAAAAAATGCATTATCAGATCTTTGGTAATGTTATGGGCAGAAAAAGTTTTCCGCTCCACCGTCTATTTTCGGAAATTAACAATTTTAAAACACAGTCGAGATAAGCATCTAGTTATGTTGTGGAGGGGGATTTTTTATGATCTCCCCCGATTTTTTTTTTTTTTTTTTTCATTTTTTTTTAAAATGTATCTCTGAAAACCCAGTTTTAGACGATCTTTAAAGATGCTAAGGGGTGGAGAAATTCGGGGTCCCACTCCCGAAAATTTTCTAATTTATGCTCTGAAAAATACATACTAGACGATATTTGGTAATGTTTGGGGAAGAAGTTCGAGGGCGCTCTTGCGTACATTTTCCGACATTCAAATTTGAAAAACGCAATTGGCACATCCTGAATTATGTTACGGAGGAGTTTGGGGCTCATCCCCCGAATTTTTTTTGAAAATTTAGTCCTTGAATCGTAGTTTCAGGCGATCATTCGAGATGATAAGGGGGGAAAACTTCGGGTACCTACCCTGGGGAGGTATTCGATTTCTGTTCGAGAAAACAAATTTTCAAAAATTTTAACCCATGACATGAGTTGATCCCTCAACTTTGAAAATTGTTTTCTGAAGTTTATGGCTCGACTAACGCGCTAATATATATATGGCAATTATTTCAATGAAAGGGAATATAATTGTTAGAAATTACAAAAAAAAAACTTACTAAAACTTATTAAAACTTACGGAAAATTTAAATAACTATGAAATTCATCAAATTCCGAAATCCGGAGTTGTGTTGCTATCATTGTTGCCGAATTTGGGCAACATGTTGTATTTACTTTTAATTAAGGAGTAAGATAAATAAAAGTTGGGGTTTTTTTCTCACCCCCCCCCCCTCCTAAAAAACCATTGGACATACATTCATAATTAGATGTTTTCCGAGACCGATGTTTTGCTGCTTTCTCCAAGTTAGCATCGGCCGCCGATGTTTACGGATAAATTTTTCAACCATCTGCACCGATGCCTTAGTCAAAAGAGGTGTAGGTGGGGACAGTTAGGGAACAGCGCCCCCCAAGGCTGATTTTTTTTTTCCTCTCTCTCTCTTGTAAATGTAAGAAAGATTTTGACATCACTGTTGAAAAAAGAACCTCTGAAATACTCGCCTTCAAGAATTGAGAAAAGATGGCTCTTTCTCGTTCTTATTTGAAGTTGATTTCAATTCTTGTGAAGTAATAACACAGAAAATTGCTACTTATTTAGAATTGTGAAAGTTTAGTTTTTACTTTCGTAAAACGAAGCACACCAGACTGTAAAAACCATTTTTCCATCGATCGTTAATTTTTAACTCTGAAAATACATTGGACAAGCTTCCTCATGGAAGGGGGAGGATAATTGCTCTCCCCCCTCCTCCCCCAATCATGCGTCTATATTTGCTATGGTATTTTATTTATTTATTTATTTATTTATTTTGAAAAAAAAAAAAAAAGAATTCAGTCATGGAGAGCCGAGGAATTAGTCTTGAGAGTGAAATAGTAAAAAAATTTCAACTTTTTATTTCTGTTCTAGAATTGAATATAGCAGTGGTGTACCCAAGGGGGGAGCTGAGGGGCTTAAGCCCCTCCCAGAAGCATGTGAAGAAACCCCCTCGATAAAATCAGACTGCGTAAAGTTGCGTCTTTTGGAAATTTGCTGAAGATCCCCCTCATTAATTTCAATTAAAATAACTTTAGTTTTGTCCTCATAGACTTTAAATTCGAAAACCTTCTGAAAGAGAGCCACTTGGGCCCTCCCAGGAAGCAATTCTGGATGCGCCACTAGAGCATAGTTCAAGAATTAAATATTATTCTATTCATATTATATGAAAAGAAGAGGATGAAAAAGAAAAACCAGTAAATATTTTAGAATTAGTAGAAACAGTTGATAGATGGCACCACTAACTTTTCACTAGCAAAATTTTTACAAGAAAAGCTATTTCATTTGTTGTGTCGATGTTGTGCAAATGTTTTCTGAATTTCAACAAGACTTAATGTTTCGTTAGGATGGACAAGATGTTTCAAAGTTAAAAGCCCCGAAGTTTTTCTTTTGAATTTTTTGATTATCATCTCCTCCCTTCAAGTACTACTTTACTGAGCCCTCTTTCCTCTTTCCAAAAAAAAAAAAAACCCTGAATAACCCCAAAAATGTAAAAGACTTTTGAAACTAATACCTTGAAATTTAAATTTCAACGACACAGTCTATGTCGCTCCCCCTCTCCCTTTGATAATTTTGGTAGCTATGATAGTCTTTTTTTTAAAGGAGACTTGATAGAGAGTTTTTTCTTTGTTAGGTCTCGTCTTTTCATGACTGAAATTACCGAAGATTAATTAAAAACCTCGAAAATAAGAGTTTTTTCACACTTTTTGTACTAAAAACAAGATTTGCACTTTTAAATTATTATTGCTAATCTAAAGAACGAAATTTTTGAGTCTGACGAAATTTATTCGGAGCTACTTAGTTATTAGTCTGTGGAGTTAGCGACAAAAACAGCCGAAATATTTCACCTCCAGATACCAGTGTGAAATTTGTTACAGAGCGTACATATATAAGAAAAAAAAACCGCCGGGAGACACTTGATCAGGGGTCATGAACTCCCGTGATGACGTCATCAAGATGGCCGCTTTTACAGGTAAATACGTTCGTTAAATTGCTTATCACTCCATCATAGATTGAAATATTGCAAAACTCAAATGTATCATCTGAAAGCTCTTTGAAAGAGCTATTTAGAAAGATTTAATTTTTCTTTCTGAGGTCAAGGTCCCACCTGTAATGACGTCATCAAAATGGCCGCTTTTACAGGTAAATACGTTTGTTTAACTCCCCCTAAAACTCCATCATAGATTTAAATATTTCAAAACTCAACTATATCATCTGAAAGCGCTTTAAAAGATCTATTTAGAAATTTTTAATGTTTCTTTCTGAGGTCAAGGGCCCACCTGTGATGACGTCATCAAATAGCCGCTTTTACATTAAAATACGTTCGTTTAACTGCTTAAAACTCCATCATAGATTGGAATATTGCAAAACTCAAATATATCATCTGAAAGCTCTTTAAAAGAGCTATTTAGAAAGATGTAATTTTTTTTTCTGAGGTCAAGGTCCCATCTGTAATGACGTCATCAAAATGGCCGTTTTTACAAGTAAAAACGTTTAACTCCCCCTAAAACTCCATCATAGATATAAATATTTCAAAACTCAACTATATCATCTGAAAGCGCTTTAAAAGATCTATTTAGAAGGATTTAGTTTTTCTTTCTGAGGTCAACGGCCCACCTGTAATGACGTCATCAAAATGGCCTCTTTTACAGGTAAATGCGCTCATGTAACTGTTTAAAACTCCACCATAGATTTAAATATTGCAAAACTGAAATATATCATTCGAAAGCGCTTTAAAAGAGCTATTTTATAGTGTTTGTTTTAATTTTCTAAGACAAATAGTTGAACAGTTATGACAATTTTAAAATGAAAATGTATAAAAATGACAATTTCTTAGTATTGAAATGACTTTGAGGTAAAAATTTCGCTGTGATGCATGCATTATGAAAAAAACTTTCCAATTTTATTACATTAATAAAGTAGTAGAACTATGTACTATTATTCGGAACGTTATGTAGATATTTAATGTAACAGATGTTGCAATGCAGAAACAAGCAGAGCCAAAGCTCTTAAAGAAGCTGAGATGTAACTAATAATATCGTCATCAATAATTGTGTCAAAAATGCTTGCATTTTAATTATATAAAAGAAATACGGAAAAAATACACGTTTTAATACAAAAAAATAACTCTGTTACAAGGAAAACTGTTACATTCAATATCTACATAAAATACCGATAAATAGTACGTAGTTCTACTAATTTATTTTTAAATGTAATAAAATTGGAAAGATTTTTTTAATGCATGCATCACAGCGAAATTTTTACCTCAAAGTCGGAAAATACAAAAAAAGTTGTCTTTTTTATAAATTTTCAATTTAAAATTATTATAACTTTTCAACTATTTGTCTTAGAAAATAAAACCATCAAGCACTTTTAAATAGCTCTTTAAAAAAGCTTTCGGATGATATATTTCAGTTTTACAATATTTAAATCTATGATAGAGTTTTAAACAGTTACATGAGCGCATTTACCTGTAAAAGCGGCCATTTTGATGACGTCATCACAGGTGGGCCCTTGACTTTAGAAAGAAAAATTAAATCTTTCTAGATAGCTCTTTTAAAGAGCTTTCAGATGATATAGTTGAGTTTTGCAATATTTGAATCTATAGTGGAGTTTTAGGGGGAGTTAAACAAACGTATTTACCTGTAAAAGCGGCCATTTTGATGACGTCATCACAGATGGGCCCTTGACCTTAGAAAGAAAAATTAAATCTTTCTAGATAGCTCTTTTAAAGAGCTTTCAAATGATATAGTTGAGTTTTGTAATATTTGAATCTATGATGGAGTTTTAAGCAGTTAAACAAACCTATTTACCTGTAAAAGCGGCCATTTTGATGACGTCATCACAGGTGGGCCCTTGACCTCAGAAAGAAAAATTAAATTTTTCTAAATAGATCTTTTAAAGCGCGTTCAGATGATATAGTTGAGTTTTGAAATATTTAAATCTACGAGTATGATGGAGTTTTAGATGGAGTTAAACAAACGTATTTACCTGTAAAAGCGGCCGTTTTGATGACGTCATTACAGGTGGGACCTTGACCTCAGAAAGAAAAATTAATTTTTTCTAAATAGCTCTTTTAAAGAGCTTTCAGATGATATGTTTGAGTTTTGCAGTATTTGAATCTATGATGGAGTTTTAAGCAGTTAAACGAACCTATTTACCAGTAAAAGCTGCCATTTTGATGACGTCATCACAGGTGGGCCTTTGACCTTAGAAAGAAAAATTAAATCTTTTTAAATAGCTCTTGTAAAGAGCTTTCAGATGATATATTTGAGTTTTGCAATATTTCAATCTATGGTGGAGTTTTAGGGGGAGTTAAGCAAACGTATGTGCCTGTAAAAGCGGCCATTTTGATGACGTCATTAAAGGTGAGACCTTTACCTCAGAAAGAAAAATTAAATCTTTCTAAATAGCTCTTTTAAAGAGCTTTCAGATGATAGACTTGAGTTTTGCAATATTTCAATCTATGATGGAGTTTTAAGCAGTTAAACGAACGTATTTACCTGTAAAAGCGGCCATTTTGATGACGTCATCACGGAATGACCTTGACCTCCGATCAAGTGTCTCCCGGCGTTTTTTTATCCTCCTATGTAAATTTAAGCCCCACATAAAATTTTAGACTGGTATCCGGAAGTGAAATATTTTTGCACTAACTCCACGGACTATATATATATATACGTAGAACTCGAGTTACAACCTGTTTTAGTAGTTTTTAAATTCAATCAAAGCTTTTATTCACGCGATTGGTTGCGATGACACTGTTCGACGATGCAAAAAAGCTGATGGATTAAAATTTTTAATCCGACGGCAGTTTCTATTTATAAACACATAAAATAGTTCTAATTCATTTTTGCATGTAAGAAAGGCTTTTTGAAGAATTTTCAATTTCCTTCCTAGATTCTGCTTTTGCGAATAGCAAATTTTACTAGCTGTGATCATCATTTCTTTTCCGTGTATACCATTCCATCTAGAAAATGTAAATGTATTTAAATTTTGTAAGTGCTCTGACCCACGAAATTCAACTTTATCTGAGGTATTCAATTGGGGTCGGTCTTTTTTTTTTTTTTTTGTCTATGATTTTTAACGAAGGAAACGGGTATTTTTGGAAAGACGATGTAAAACCATAGACACAAAAATCATTTCTTTCCTCTCTTTTGCTTTTCGAAATTGTAAGTTTAATTAAAAACTTTAAATTTCCTCAAATGCATATTTAATGAAAACATCCCTATGTCTAAGGTGATATTAAACATACTAGATATTTTCGTAAAACAACTTTCGCAAAAATCACTTTTGAAACGGGCACATTTGTTAAGTATCAATTCATAGTGTGCCGCCAGTACCGCTTATAAGCACAAGAAAAAGAAACACTTTTTTTGCAGAACTTTCGGATCTATCAAAGTTTACTATCAAATAAAGGATAAGTTAGGCTAGGGAGGTTAGTTTCATTTGACAGTGTAATAATTGACAAATAAAGAAATGTTTTTAGTTTTTGTTTTTAACTTACTATCAAACTTACTTGATATAACATATATTCATTTTAAACACTTTCTGTTAATGCATTATTCTACGATCAAACTAATCACAACTGTTATTTGCTTCTCTAATTGGCTGTCAAGCATATAAGATATTCAGCTAATCTTTATTTTCTTCAACTGTTAGCTAGTCTTAATTTTATTGCAGTTTAAGTACCTTCTGTTGCATAACATGAAAGAATAAAGTAAGTGCCTGGAAAAGTCAATGAGATGGAAGAGGTACCTTATCAAGTATTTTGACTGATATTCTTGTCAAAGCTAAAGTCGAACAGATGCGCAATAAAGAAAATATGAAAAGGCCAGTAAACAAACAAAAGAATGAAGATTTTTCTTCAGACAGTGAATTCGAAAAAAGAAAAAAAAAATTGAAAAAACGAAAAGAAAAGAAAGAAAAACTCGTCTCAAGCAATGTAGGTAATAAATTCGAAAATTTTCAAACCTTTATTGTATCATTAATATCTGGGATTTTTAGCAACATTTGAATCAACTGAAAGTTTCTAAGATTATATTGGTTGCTCCATGAAAACAATGGACATGAGTTCTTAATAAAATTTCTTGGAAGATATGATGGTGTATGCAGCTTCAGTTTTATTTGTTCTCAAAAAGAAGAAATAGAGAAAAGAGTCCAAAATACAGTCGAACCCCTCTATAGCGAACCCGGGATATAGCAACCCCCGGTCATAGCGAACCTTTTCATTAGTCCGAACTGAAATCCGATGTCATTAACGTAATTTTGTACGCTTATAACGATCCACAAACGCTGAAAAATCGGCTATAACGATCCTAAAATGTCCGAAATTTAAAGTTTTTTTTTTTTTGCTCAGTCCCAGTGATTCTTTAGCGATTGTTCTCGATCTCAGCAAACACGGTCTTCTACAATGCTTACACCTTTTTCTCGGAATATACCCAATCCAAACCACATTCCCCCCTTATTGTTTCTCCGATAAGGGAGCATTTACTGCAAAACAAAAAGTTCAATTCATCAAAAATTAGAAAAAAGCGAAACCCTATCTTCACTCTGCACGACATTTTCCCTCTCAAAATCCACTGCAGCCACGATTTGGAAGAGTTGTGATTCCAGAGTTTTTGCTTATGCAAAAACGTAAACGGGTGTAAGAAATTGCAAAAAGCAGAGAGAGAAAATGTGGACAATTTCGTTGTGATTGAAAACATTGATAAACATATTGTAGATTATTTTGCAATGTGGAGAAAAAGATTGCAAAGATGTGTATAAAGTCCAGAAGTTTTCAACCGAAAATAACGTTCATGCTAAAGTTAAATAAAAAAGGTAAAATTTTAATATGCTTATTACTGAGTAAAATATGGTTACTATTTCTAACACTTTATTTTATGACCTTTATTATTGATGAGGACATTATGCAATTATGATGTTTATTATTATAGCATATTACCGAATTTCGATATTTTTTAAAGAAATTCGGGTATAGCGAACCCCCGGTTATAGCGATCACTAAAGTCGGTCCGTTGATTGTTCGTTATAGCGGGGTTTGACTGTAGTTGTTATTAAACTCTTTCATCCTATGACCAGGAGAGGCGCTTTGAAATAAAATTTACTGTGACATTTCTAACAGTCAATATCTCTACCCTTCTAAAACTACAGGTTGCACAATGCACCTTTAAGGATGAAACGTTGTAGCACGAACGGTACCTATGAAGGTGCCATTTGACTCCCTATGGCACCCGCGAAGGTGCCATTTGGCTCCATGTTTGGCTCCCTAGGAGTTTCTTATGTTTTTTTTAGAAGTTTCTTCCCCATGAGTGACCCATGGCACCCCGAGGGTACCATAGGGAGCCAAACGGCACCTTCAAGGGTACCAAGGGAGTCAAGTGATACAATTCAGGGATGCCACTGGTGCTACAACGTTTACCCCCCAACAACCCTTAACGGTGACTTGTGCAACTTGTGGTTTTAACAGTGATGGATTCAAATTAATTTTATTTAATAATTTATGATATTTCTTCAGATGTAATGCGGATCGGTAAAAAAGGTAAAAATGGATCGGTAAAAAAGACACCTCACTGAAAAGGTCAGTTCTGGGAATTCCAGAGGAGTGACCTATGTAAAGGTTTGACTGAATATAAAAATATACACATACTATTTGCTTCTTTAACTAATCAATAAAACACATTTTAACAGTATAATGTCTTTATTATATTAAACTGCTTTTCATACACAATATAAATGAAGGGGCAAGTGGATAAAGGTGATATGTGACAATTTTGGAAAAACATACTTTTTACCATAGATGAAATGTGATAAGGTAATATTTTTTTTAAAAGCTTTTTCTAGAAATTTAAAACATTGTCACATGTCACCTTTATTCACTTTAGCCCTTCAATTGTACTTGTGAGTTAACACAATTGAACACTCACTAATTTGAGTTTGAGTAAATTGGCAAAATTCAAATGTCACATATCACCTTTATTCACTTGCACCTTCAAATATACTGTGAAGTTCATTGAGTTCATTTTCAAGTTGGACATAAACTGCTAAGACGAGGCGAAACAAGCTGAGCTTGACATTGATTTTTTACGGCATCGCTATTTCACAGTATGTAAGCTAGCAACAGTAGGTGGGGGGACAGCGGGAATCTACCACGCAGAGTTATTGACAATGCTCTCTCGTCGAGATTTATGGTTGAAAATCTCCCACGCAACTAGGTCAAGAGAAACATGTTAGTTTACGTGCTAAAGCTAGTAGGCTATTAGATTTATGATTTGGTTGGACACAGAGTTAAAGAAACTGTGGGTCGCTTGCTGTGGAAAGGATACTTGATATTATGTTCATGTTCCGTGTTTTTACAGGGTTGTCATTAGGCTTGGACTGATGGGACAAATGCCTATCAGTCATAGGAGTCAAGAATTAGATCCAGCCTATGCTAGCAAGTATAAACCATTCTTCAATTTAACTTCAAAAGGTTTTTTTTAGCAAAAATTGACGAAATAAAATAGTTTTAGCGACGATATTTCAACTTTTTTCAACACTAAGATATTTCAAGTGTTTTCAAAATTTTAACTTTGAAAAAAAAATCCGGGGAGAACATCGAACTCTAACGTTACCAAAAATAGCTTAAAGGGGTAATTTTGTGATTTAAATTTTGAACAATTTCCCAGGGAGAACGCCTGAACGCCCATCCTCACTCCCCTAACTTCAAAGATGGCCTAAGTTTGTGTGTTATGAAGAATAAAGTTTCAATATTTTTTCTAGGAAGAGACCGCCCCCACCCCGTTCCATTATACCAGTAAAGATAGCGTAAAATTGCATTTTCAAGACTTCAATTTAGAAAAAGATCAAGCGGTGGTGTCCCGAATCTTCCTCTGAAGTCATCAAAAGAAGTATAATATTGAGTGTTTATTAGGATTTCATCAATTCAAAACAATTTACGGGGAAGAAGTTCCGAAACCCCTCCTTCCTCCGTAAATCACCCATAGAATGCATGAAATTAGGTTTTTAAAGTTTCAACTCGACAAAATTCTCGAGAGAATCCCCCCCCCCCAGAACCACTGTTTCTACTTTTGCGGAAGCATGTCTTAATGAATATTGGTCTAAGTAATGTTATTTATTTGTACATGTACGGATTGTTTTTTAACTAATTGATTTTTAACGGATTGATTTTTTTAAATATAATTGTTGGGACATGGACATGTAAATTTAGATTGTTTATGATCTTATAAAAAATATTTTTGTTAAACTTTTGGTGTCTTAGCTCTGCATCTTATTTTGACCATTGGAAGCATATATCTTGGATTAACGGTTGCGAAAAATGAGGTCGTTATAGTTGAGCGTGAATACGTTGTACTATATAGATTTAACATTGATGCAGTATAAGTGTCTGAAATCAAAGCGGGAACTTGTTTTTTACTTTCTCCTCCTTTGTATAGACTATTTATCCATAAAAGCAAAAATAAAAACGTGAAAGTCCCAATGTATCATTAAAATATTTCACAAAAAGTAAAACAAGAAGTCAAAATCACTATTGAAAAATAAAATGTCAAAAACAGGGTTTTAAGGTGAGAAAAGCTGTGCCTGTCAGTTTGTCTCCGGAAACAGGGACAGATCCCCGGTTTTGTGAGAATAGTTTGTAGTCCGATATGATCAAATTTTCTTCGGTTTTTTTCTTTCTTTTGCAAGATTTCTGCCAGGACTCATCATTCCCATATTCCCATATTACCGTTTTTGAGCTGAAAAAAAAAGTTCAATTTTGAACTGTTAAAAAAACTTAAACATTAGCGGTTTTTTTTTTTAATATTTTAAAAAACTGATAAAAACAGAGATACTATTTTCCGGCGACTTACCATTGAAGCAAGTCACTTGTTTATTGAATCAAAGGAAAGCAAACTCACAGCGTTTAAGATTTTATTGCTTTTATAAATGATCATTGAGCTGGATTTTTGGATGATTATTCCCAAGTTTTGATATTCTTCCATTTTTGACGAGAGAGAGATAGAGATAGATATATCGACCTCCTTCACCCCCCCCCCCCAAAAAAAAGAGAAAGCTTTCAAGCGATTTTACTTTTAATACAAATAACTTAGATATACTTCGATTTATTTTTTTTTATTCTTTTTGTGAAAATTAAAAAGAAATGATCGCAGAAAAGCTGCTAAATTTGCTGCTTTCTTGTTGTATAAAAATTATCCCAACTTAATTCGTTTATTTTTTTTTCCTTATTTTTGCATATTCAGATTCAAAATTTTATACTAATAACGTTTTTTATAATACCGTGTTACCATTTTTTTTCTCCTTAATAAGCGTACTATTAACTAATATAAAATTTGCTACATTGTAAATGTTCCTGTACCGCAATAAACTCAGTAAAAGTTGAAGTTTACTGAAGCAATGCTAAGATATTGAATTCAATATTAACTTAATATTAACAAACCTTTTTTTTTACACAAGGGATATATTTTTTGTTTCTAGAAATCAGTTTTAAATATTCGGTACTTTTGAAATAATTTGCCGCTTCGGTCAACTAACTGAATATTTATCCTAATGACGGAAAATGCATACTGGCATACGATAAAGTAGGCTCATTTAGTGAAAGATGAAGCTTATATTGTGTGCGCACTTTAATGGAAAAAGCAGCTAGTTTAAATAGTAATTCGTTGAATGTATAGTACATATTTTTAATTTTGCTCTTTGCCATTTATACATTGTATTTATTTCTGATATTTTTAATTTTCAATTAGATGAAAGTTTACAAGCTGTGGTTTGTAGTTTTGCTCTTTATTTATTTTTATAAATTGTGTTTACTTATTTTCTCATAGAAAGATATTGAAAAGATTACATCTGCAGTTTTTTTTATCTGAAGCCTTGAGTTTTTTACAGAACCTTCATAGTTTAGAGACTTCAAAATGATTCGAAAAATGCTCAGTTTCAAATATGCTGAAAAACCCACATTTCTAGTCCCTCGTGTCGCCACTATTGCTTCTTCAGTACGTATAGTTTCGCGTAAATGAAGAGAGAGAGTGAGAGAGAGAGAGAGAGAGAGAGAGAGAGAGAGAGAGAGAGAAACAATAGAAGGGATTGGAGGAGGAAGGGGTTATGTGAAAAAACCGAAATTGCAAATAATTAAAGCTCAAAGTTTTATTGTTGCAGTTGCTGCAGCTTTTTTGTTTTCTGGTTTTTTCGTTAAGTAGCGAATGAAGTTGGTCTAACGATATCTACTTTTTGATGTACCAGGTTTTATTTGCTTACCTGCATCCATTACTTACCGTTGTCTAGAGTGCATTTTCAAAATATGTAACATAGACCTTTCATCCTCCAAACCCTTCAATTGTCCTAATATGTCCAAAACAAAAAGCTTCTTGTATGAAGTAATTTTATTCTTAAAATCGTACGAGAACTATGAGAGATTGTATGAGAGTTGGAAAGCAGAGTTCAGTATTTTTATTTATTACTAGTTGCATTTGCCTGGCGTTGCCCGGTCTACCTTGAAAGTAAAAGTGGTTGTCTACTGAAAAATGTCCAACAATCAGGCTTAAATAAAAGAAGAAAAAAAATAGTGTAAAACTTTCTATCAAAGTGTAGAAAAGTGCAATTTCATGACTCAAAACTTAAATATAGACTTTTTTGGATCTGTAAAAAATTCCACCCCCCCCCCCTCCGCTGATTCATATGACTAACTGAGCATTAAAAGACCACTGCCAAATTTGGCAAAGATACGATGTAAATTATGGATATATATAAGGAACGTACACACCCACCCATCCACATACATTTTAATAATTTAGTGCTTTTCAGTACAAATCTGTCTTCATATCTCGAAGGTACAGCTTGTAAGTTGAAGTTTTCACCAAAGTTTAATTTTCATTTAAAGCATACACTGCATAAAATAAGCTGTTGTTTCGACAGTATAATACTGGCAGCAGAGGTTCCAGTTTAAGACTGTAAAAGCACAGTAATAAACTGTAAAACTAGTCATTTTACAGTTCATCGCGGTAAAACTAATAATTTCAAAGTTTATAACTGTAAAATTAGCAATATTAGCATACAATTAGCTGTATTATACTGTACAAACAACAGTATAATACTGGCAGTTGAGGTTCCACTTTAAAACTGCAAAATGCACAGTAATAAACTGTGAAACTAGTAATTTTTGTTTATTACTGTAAAATTTGTATTATACTGTACTATTAATGTATTATACTGTAAAAGCAACATCTATATTTTACTGTAGAAATGCAATCAAAAAAGATTTTATTTTTCATTTTGCACATTGTGTTTTGCTTTTCATTTCGTATGAGGAGAAGAATTTTAACAATTATTTTTCTTGGTGTGTTTGCCTTTTTTCGTCAGAAAACTTTTATGAAGTGATCTGGCTGAAATAGAAGATTTTATGTGAGCTGATGTAAATGCAACGAAAAGTCTCAGATGTGTAAATCGGGATATTAAAAGAAACATTTTTGATAATGGAAAGTTTATTGGATATTTGCACAGGGTTGTACATTCCTTTACACTGGACATGTCGTCCTTCATTACATGAAAGATATATATAATTCAATATTGTGAAAAAATTGCATTTAAATGATAAGGCAAAATCTGACTAATGTATGAAAAATAATTCCGTAGGATTTGATGCATTATTTTAGGATTTTTTCTGAGACTAAAATACACATTTAAAAAATTAAAAAATGAAATGATAAAAGTAGTTCGTTATTTTTATACATATATTTTTGAAATTTTGAAAGTGCAATGGATGTTTTCTGAGATATTTTTTTAAACGTAAGATAATTGCATTTTGCTACCAAATTCGTAATTTGAAATTAAGCAAGTAATACAGTAGAATCTCAAAAACTCCGTAGTTTATAACTCTACCGAGTCAGAAAAACTCGGTCAAACCCTGGTAGTGAAAAATATTTCAGATAACTCGGGATTTTCCCAAACTGAGTCACCTTCCGAGTTATATTCCAATCCCTATGAAGGGATTCTAGGGTACATTACAGTCCCTGGCCTACATTAAGCCAAGTTTTTTGGGACTCTACTGCATTTGCTATTAAACATTACTAAAAATACGTACGAAACATTCAAATTAATTTTCTTTATTAAATATATAATACATTATGATTCTTTAAAAGTTTTCATACAACATTTTGTCAGATTTTGCCATCAAACATTTTTTTTTTTTACAATTGGGAGAATAACCAATAAATAATCGACAAAAGACAGCACAAAATGAGGCAAATGCTAGCACTTTTTCAGCAAACACTTGGAGTAATGCGCTAAATACCATTATCATTCATTTCATTGCATTTTGTATAGCATATATTTACAAACAGTTAAGCAATATGTATTTCAGTTAGTAGAAATTATTTCTGTGATAGAACCTCCAAAACCTTTTAAAATTTCTTAAATAATGAGATGCCAAAAATTTTGAAATTTTTAACATTTCCACTAGTTTGCAGTACTAAGTATATGTTGGTAAATAATCAATGGAAAATATTCAATTGAGAACGGTCGAAATATATTAGCCCGTATTCTTTAATATAAATTTATTTCTTGTTTGTGAATGTATATGGTACACAAATTAAAACTTTAAACTCCTTAGTTGCATCAAAGCAATAAATGATTTTATAGGTGAAGCATTTTTAGGTTCACATTTCTGCATATTTTTAGAAAATAGTTAGTTGAAAAATGTGAACCTTAGAAATACTTTTGCATTCCCAAAACAATCTACTTTTCAAGCAATATTATTGTATTGATAGGAAGGCTTACAACATAATCTTTGATCTTATATTGCGTAATATAGTCTGAAACATGAAATAATTTGATTGTGAATATCACATTTATTCTACATTATTATAATGAACTTGAACTTTGTACAAAATAAACTAAAATATCAAACATATTGTTTAGTTAGCAAGAATTATAGTGATATCTAGGCATCTCAGAATAAAATTGCGACTTATGCTATTGTTTTTTAACACTTATCTTGGATACCAAACTAATTTTATCCTTCCCAATCAAGAAATATCCATACTTGGCATGGGCATTTCTACCTGTGTCATCTGGTTTAGGTATTTTTACCCATAGCAGATGTGTATGGGTAAAAATACTCACACATATATGCATTTGGTAAGTTTTAAAAATAAATTTGATTGCGTATAAAAAAATTTATTTAGAAGAAAAAATTGAATAAAATGTTTCTTTTTCAAAATAAATGGTACAGTAAAGCATCATTTATACTTTTTTAAGGGACCGCATGAAATAAACGTACAAATGAAAAAACATATAATAGGTATACGTTAATATGTGTTGGACTCTACCAGGATCGATTGAAAAAAATGTATAAATGAAAAAAAAGGGAAACGTATAAACGGTGCTTTACTGTATTTTAATAATTGAAAAGGTCATCTTAGCCTTCTATGCTTCAATTTCAAGTAAAATGCATTACATATGCCTTTGAATAATTGAACGTATGTGTGTAGGAATATTGAATCGAGTTTCGTGGAAGTGTTTAAGGTTCATGTTGATATGCCCTCAATTACAGTCTATACTTCGCAGAAAGCTATAAAAAATGTTTTTTTTCTTTCATTTATACAGTTGAATGAACAATTTTTGCCGACAATCTTTATGTTCTATATGAATATTTTGGAAAAACTTCTTGACATATATCATGTCAGTTTAATAATTGCCAAAATAACGATCTGTATCTGATGCTCGGTTACTATACTACGTCGCAATTATTCAAAGGCAAATTCTAATTTTTGAGATTTTGCTTGGGTGAACTGATTTCAATTTAATTGACTAAAATTTTAAATTACGCAAAGAACCTGATTTTGAGTTATAAATTGAACCAAAAAGTAAGCGAAGTTATTTACAAAATATGTATGGATTAAACAAATGTTTCTCAAAAGCATGATGATGTGAATAGATTGAATTTTATTTTTTAATGTACAGGGATCAAATATATAAAATTATAATTAATTATTTTCTACCTGTATTGCTTTTTGCATTGATTACTAAAATATTGTACCTCGTGAGTTTTAGTTGATTTGAATCACAAAAATTCAAACATCTATTTTTACTTATAAAATCGGGGAAAAAATAATGTTCATAAATTAATTTCATAATGATAGATTCTTTACAGCAATCAAATATATTTTAACTAGATGAAAAATTGATGCAGGAAAAACGCTATGCTTTGCTCTTTTTTTTTTTTTTTTTGTAAATCTTAAAACTTATTCTATAGGCATGGAAGATTCGTAACTGCAAAATAAGTATATTATGTAAATGAAAGTAAAGAAAAAAAATGCTTATCCTGCGCAAATATTTTCAAGTAGGGGAATTTAGATGGAGCTGCTTCAACGGAAAAGGATTTTCAGATCCAATACCTACTGATAACAACTAGTTGCTGTTTCTATACTGAAATAAAAAGAAAATAATACTTACTTTTCTTCGAAAGGTTTAAGCCTTAAACGCTCTATGGACTAATAAAACTAAGGACAGCAGACATACAAAATTGCACATATTCGAACAGATCAATACTAAAATTCATAAACAAAGCTTCTTTGGAATTTACATAAGTAAATATTGGTTATTCTACCCTGTAATTTTGAACTTACTCCTCATTTGTATGTTTTGGGGAAATACTTTGTACAAGCTCCTTTTTAGTGGCGTACGCGCACGTATTATGTTTTTTTTTTCTCTTTATTTCACATATTTTTGCTCTAAAAATAGCGAAGTTATGTAAAAAATGATTAGAAAGAAATAAGCCGTGTCTGAATGAATTTTCTTCGCACGCCACTCATACCGCGCCACTCATACACGTGGCATTTTGAAAAGACATGTTTTCTATACAATACACGAAAAAATGATCATCTGTACAAGAAACGCGTTTTATGTACAACGCCGGATAGCAGTGATCCAGCCACTGCTGGAGGTTCTGTCCGAGCAAGACCCAGTGATTCTATGGTAGATTACCGTGGTAAATGTAGACATCAACATTTCGACGACCGATTCGACAAGCCTGCTGACATAGATCTAGCCATGAAATACATCCGAAAAAGATCTAGTACGAATTTGCTTTCCAAAACAAAATGGAGGGTAGGGTACTGGGAAAACATGATGCTTTCAAAAATACAAATTCGAACTAATGGAAGCACGAGCTTCAATTGTCTACTGATGAAGATGACGTCAAGATTTCTGAAATGCAGTGCCTAATAAGGCACTTGGAAATTCCCCTCTGCAAATCAAGTCAAACGTAAACCGCCAGCCAGAATGAATGTATCAATATGTAGATCAGGCCCGTCATTTAAGGGGGGGCAGGGGGTCAATTGCCTCCCCTGGCTTTGAGAAATCATTGTATTTACACATAAGTGGGCGTGGTTTCTGTTATTTTCCGATGACATTGCATTGTGTTTTCACATTTTGGCAAATCTTGAAATGACGGGCCTGATTGTGGATTTGATTTTCATGTACTCTTGTTTTACTTCGCGCCACAGCCATTACATGGGCTATTGTTTCCCATTTAACTATAAATGCCTTTTATTCTTTGAAGCAGCACCATCATCTGCGGATGTGCACAGATAATGAAGATGTAGTGATCAGCTTGTATCCTAGTTGTGCAAAATTTATAGAAAATAGGCCTCTTAAGTACAATTTTTATAGTGGAAAAGGATCGGATATTGTAACTCAAATTTTAATTTAATTTACCCAATGTGGAGATTTTTAATGTATTTTGTTTGCTTTGCAACTAATGACTTATTAACTATGAGGGGAAAATTTGACTCAGCGAAAATTGCTTATCAAGTTTCCGTTGTGTCAGTTATAATGTGATTCAGTTTTATAATTTATTCACGAATAGCTTCAGCTGGAGTAACGCTAGCAGCAGCAGAAACATTCCACACAATAAGGAATTTTTAAGATGATGCAAGCAGCATTTACGACAGCACAAACAGTACTTGAAATAGCACACTTATTTTTTGTTGCAGCATAAATTATACTTGCAATAATTTTTATGTGCTCACAATGCCATATATTATTAGCTACGTAATAGGAGTTTTGCCACCACTATTTAGAGTGAAAGTGTGTGCACCCTCTTGTCAGGAGCACCCTAACGGAAGGTTACGGAAAATCACTGTGCGATCTCCCAAAAAAAAAACTTTTTCAGCACATTTTATCTGATGAATCGGAATATTGTAAAACACTAATGCAGGATTGGGTTTTATTTATTTATTTATTTTTCCTTTTCTATAATATAGATTCTCTTTAGATGTGTTAATTGAGAACTTTCCCCCTCCGAAAAAATTAAATTCGGGGCGCCCCTGCCTCTTGTGCATTTTTTAACAGGATAATTCCCCTCCAGTAAATTTAAAAACATTAAAAATTATCTTAAAAAGAAATTTTAAGGTCTAGTCATAAACAATGATGAAAAAAAAGAGGATGAATTTTTGGAACATTACTTCAACATTTTTAATGGAGTAGGTAGAGTACCCTGAGGAAAGAGCTTAGCCATCCAGTTTAAAATCCTCCATGCCTTGTCCAATGAAAGAAATGCGAAATCAACCCGTGACAGCTAATCCGAACAATAAGAGATAAACACTGACGTAGGGAAAGCCGATAGGAGAGGACAATAGTTATACCCTGTTAGTCTAAATACTTCACATACACAAAAGTGCCTGCTATTTACAAGGAAAGAAAACCAACATGGCTTTGTATATTTTTTTATATATAAATAACAGGGTAAATTTAATGGATCGAATCATTGTTTTGTACATTTGAAAGAAACACGTGTTCAATAAATAAACTAAGTAAAATCAATGTAAAAAAACGAATTCATTTCTTTTCTTCATAACGTTCACAAATCGTTCGAATTGAGAAATTCCTGATTTGTTCTATTTACTTTTTCACTTAAATCCAGTATCTCTTCACTAAATTGCTTCAGTGAGTCATTTAAGAGTCGAAAAATTCATTTTGGGCAGGCAATACATGTATAGTATACAAACGTTACAACTCGTACAATGTTTTTTCTTCCTTTTCTGGCAGGTGCTCATTTACATTAGACCATCGATATACGTACCTTTTGGAATCCATCGCTGGCCACAAAGGTGCCAGGTGACCGACGGAAATATTCTTGGAGTAAAAAATTTCCATGCACCCCACAATTTAGAGTTTCTATACTTCTCACAGACATTCAAAGTTCACTTACCTTAGAATATCTGAAAGAAAGCCGTCAACAAGCAAGAGTTTGTAGGCTCTCAAGTTCTCTCAGCCTTATTTCGGGTTCGGTTGGTAATAATACGATTTTTGTTTCAGCAAACTCCATGCAATGAAGTAGTGCTGACACAAAAAAGGAGTTCACAACCGAAACTGTCAAACATATTATGGGCTGTCAGCATGAATAAATAATTTTAACCATTTTCAGAATTTCTTTCACCAAATACATTTATTATTTTAACATTTTGTACAATATTTAATCTTAGTAAAATACTTTATCATACAAATTATCTATTATTTTTATTTCTTTATTGAATTAAGTTTCGTGTGTTTTCAGGACTTAATATGCTAAGTGCTATGACATGAAGCTTTAAACATATTAAGCTTCATAAATGAGATTCAAACAATAATATTAATCTTCATTAACTCATATTTTTTACAATTTCTTATTTTTTGAGAAAAATCAGTCAATAGTATTCTATGTTAATATAATTAAAAACAAATACATAGTGAAGAGGTTTTTTTCAGTTTTTTTTAAGATGAAGTTTGACATTCTATAAAGCATAGAAAATATTCACGTAACAAAATATTTACAGTAGAGAGCATACTCAATTATTTAGTGCTTTTAAAAAAATACGCTACATTTTATACGAAACCCATATTTATCTAATGAAATGTATGGATTTATCGCAATGAAAAATTTTCCACAGATTTTAAAATGTGAAACATCACTTCTCTGTAGGAACAAAACTATAAAAGAAGACAACTCATATTTTTGACGACGAAATTTGATCACTGATAATTCACCATATTGTAATCTGATCTTTATCAGAATGTACTTTGATATATTTTTTCTTCTTAACCGATGGGAATCTTCATATAGAAAGATTTCTATTTTAAATTAAAGTGTACTCATTCCTGAAACACAAATAATCCTGAAATCTGTTGCTTGTTTCGGTTCTACACAGCTCAAACGTTCATTGCTAGATCAGAATAATCGCTTTAACCTTCAGTAAGCGTTTTAAACATTGAAATTTTATGCAAACTGTTCTTTAACATAATCAAAAATACAATATCAATTATTAATTAATGTAGCGTGTTTTTCTATCTTCAGCACAGCTAATCAATCTCGTATTAATCAAAGTTTTAGTAATCAATATAAATGAGATTCAATTTGATCTTAGGTAGTAGCTTTAGATTATGTTCCTGCCGTCGTAGGGAAAAGAAAAGTCAGAATTCGTTAATAGGTAACTAAATGTAAAGAAATGATTATGGAAATTCAATAGAAGATTTTTTTTTCCTGTTTATTGTACAGAAAACGAAAAGTATACGAACTTACGTCGTTCGAATAGTTTGAATTTTGATCGCAAATAATTTTCCAGATAATCCTAGTTTACAGTAATCCTAATATAGCGTGTGTCCTAGTTACCTCGGATTTTCTAAACTCTGTTGCAATTTTATGTTTTTAAGGAAAAATATGTTTTTAGTATCGCCATTGATGGTACCAAATGGTACCGCTATGCTTTTGCCGGGTTAATTAAATACATGGTAAGCTCAATTGATTTTCAACAAAGTATTGATAAGTATTTTTGGGCTATTGACAGATTGTTGCTTGTAGAGCATTTTCCCTACGACGGAAGGCTCTGCTGTTGATCCTCTCTGAACCCTTGCCCTGATCTAGCAAGGAGGGCTGAAGTTTGTTTGGAATCGGTCCATGTCCGGGTCTTGCTCGTCGGTACTTGTGGTACGGCCTCCGGTCCTAGAGGAGATTGAGTTCTTTTGTGTCGGGGCATTGCGAGTGAAGGATCGACGCCATTCAGAGCATCTGAAACTTCCAGGCCGCAGACTTGTCGCTGCTGTACTCGAGGCAGTCGGTGCTGCCTGGCGGGGGCAAGCTGCCGTTAATGGGGGGCGTCCGGGAACTGAGGGACTGGTGGGACGAGGCCAGTCCTCCCATGTGGGTGCCCGTCATGGCCGGGGCGCTCATCTGCGGCGAGGTCATGGTGGTGACGGGCATCGGCGGCGGCAAGTAGTCCATGTTCATGTTGCCGTAGTGGTAGGAGGTCGGGCCGTAGGACTGCGAGTAGCAGCTCGGCGGCGTGTTGGCCGCCATCTGGTAGGAGCGCTGCATGCAGCTGTTGGCCCCCATCAGCTCGGCCGCGACCGGACTGATGGTGGCCGGACTCCAGATGCTGCTGGAGTTGGCGTTCGACGAGACCGGCGGCCCGGACGACGGCGTCGACGAGGCGTGCGGCGCCGGCAGGGAGGGCGGCTTGTAGGGGGACTCCCCGCGCGACGAGGGCGGCGTCGACGAGGACGGGGGGCTCTTCACTTTCTTGGGCCGGCTCTTGCTGCTCCCGCCGTTCTGCTGCTGTTGCTGCTGCCGGCACTTGGCTCTCCGGTTTTTGAACCACACCTGGAAATACACACGAACACCACATTCAGTCAATATTTGACACACAAATCAATCTTCAAACATGAAAACCTCAGAAATACTCGAGATCACGTTTCAGTTATAATAAAAAATGCGTTAAGCCGATTTTTTTTTAAGAAAAGGAGAAACATTTCGGCTTGTTGCCTATTTTAATTGATCAAGCTCTTCTTGTCTCCCAAAATATTTCAAGAACAATAAAAAATGTTGATAATTATAAAGAAAGTAGTTTTTCTTCTCATTTCAGCAAACTACTAACACGGTTGTTTTCTATTTGTTCGAATTCGTTGCCATTTTATAGTGCAACTCATTGAAATCCTATACCAAAAAAAACAATAAAAGTTTAATTTTTTTACTTATGGTAAAAAAGCAACCAGTATGTTCTTTCATTGTTTTGTTTTAAAAGTATAATTCTAATAATTAACTAAACTCATTATAGGTACATATACCACTTATTAGAATTTAAATTTGCAAACGGTATAGATGATAATATTGCAAGCAATATGTTCATGTCGCAAGTAATATTCTTGCACATGTTAGCGTCGAAAATCAGTAAAATGTATTTATTCCTGACAAGAATGTATGATTATAGTACACCTATGATTTGACTCTGTTTTTATAGATATAAATATTTCGGTAGGTAATAATTTATGCAATTAATGCCAGTAAAAAGCATAATTGTCACCAAAATGTATGAAGATATGTAGGCGTAGCCCACTCTGTTCATACTAATTCATGATTTTTTTCCCCACCACATTTAGTGCTGAAATCTAAAAGGACCATAACCAATAAGGAGGGATTACGGGCAAATCCACATCCCCTCATTTTCACGAGAAATGTTCTAAACTAAATATTTTGCGAAAGTAAAAAGACAAAATAATAATGCTGATACAGTTGAAAAAGTTATATTTTTGTGAAATAACAATATCTAAATAACATATTCAGAATGTAACTAATATTTTTATATGAATTAATTTTACATAAAATCAAGAAAATAAGAGAAGAGACTAAAGAGAGAGAAAAAGTGACAGATACAGTGGGTATGAAACAAATTATACGGGAGAAAATTGATTGCATGACATTGTTTTTAACATGACATCAAAGAAAATAATTTCACATAAAAAAAAAAAAAAAAAACATTGAAAAAATTTTTCACACTAAAGGGTTTATTTAACCAACAAAGGTACACACCCTATAGCAAATGTACATTGTCTTGTTTCGAAAACAAAAAATAAATAAAAAAATAAACCGCTGAAAAAAATTCTCTTACCTTTACAATTGGCAAAATTACTGTACTCCAACTTACCTGCTATAATGTTATTTCTATTCGCATCAGAAATTGACCACATTAAAATGCATACACATAAGTTAAGAATGTCTGAATTAGATTCACAATATTTATTTTCAAAGAAAGCACTGATGACTATGCAGAAAAAATATTAAAAAAAAATAAAATAAAATATATTGCGGGTAGGGGGAGGGGAACAGGAGGGTAGGGGGTGATTAAATCCACCTTCCATAGATTAACCGTCTATTGAAGCAACTAACCTGAACTCGAGATTCGGGCAGGTTGATTTTGAGGGCCACTTCTTCCCGCATGAAAATGTCTGGATAACGAGTTTTGCTGAAGAGAGATTCCAACACATCAAGTTGGGCTCGTGTGAAGGTCGTCCGCTCTCGCCGCTGTTTCCTCGGGGGAGGAGCCGGGGCTGCAAAACACACACACAACACACATTAGTCACCCGAAAATCTGCCCCCCACTTGAGAAAACACACGCAGAATTAATTCCGAGGATTGCGATATGTCAAGCAGAGCAGCTGGAATGCTGGATTTCACGCAAAAGGCGTCGTGACTTTGAGGAGGGGAAAAATGCAATAAAATAACACAAAAAGGGAGAGAGAGATTCATTTTGGTTATTTTTCGTGTGTCTTTAATAGGCGTTTGATAGCATTCAGTCAAGTTGATAGCTTGATGTTTAATTGTATTCATTTAAAAAAAAATCCCATTTTTCTTGAAATAACTTACACTGTTCACGATATTGGGTTTAAGTCATATATACAGAAATTCCTCGAGAGGATGGATTTCTTCAACGTTTGTTGTTCTCTTCTGTCACGAGTTTCAGAGGCTGCAATCAGACCTCAGAATTTTATACAACAATGAGGAACAAAAAATTTAACAGTGTAGGCAATTGAATTGTTTATTTCAGAAACCACCCAAACGACAAAATTTCTAATTTTAAGAAAACATTTATTTCTTCACGTTAAACTATTTGATAGCGACTACAACAATATTTTCTGACAGAAATATGTCTAAATATGAATATAGTTCAGCTTAAAATATTGAAATCCTAGTCGAATTTTTCATAAATAACGGTAAAATACTTTTTTGAACTTTTAGTGTTTGTCGCTTGAGTGGTTTATGAAATATACGATTCAATTATGGTATCAACCATAATTGCCACCTACCAGTCAACTACTATTTGCAATAATACAGAAGCAAGTTACGTAAATACGAATTTAGAGGTTGATGCAGAAAAGTGCAAGCAATTTAACTTGAGATTAGCTGAACAATCTTTAATATTTAACTTCTATAATCGTTTAAGTACACTACGAGTAGTAGTAATTTTGAAATTTTCATTCATAAGAGAGAGTTATCTAATCACTAAGTAATTTCCAAAAAAATTTTCTTTAAAGAAGAAGAAGTAGAAAAGAAAAAAGAGAAACACGTGAGTTTTTTAAATTGTTTCTGTGCCTGTAGTTTGTAGTTAAATGTGTAAGAGTGGTATTTTGGGAAAATGTTATTACCTTAATTACATCTGATGCATCAAATAATTTCACTTCTTAAGACAGGTAGGACTGAAAAGGTTGTTATAGTGTTTTTATACGGTCTAAATAATATGATTAGGACATTTACCCCGGACGTCGCAAAGTATTTATCTTATTTGCTTTGCCGCTATTATTCATAGAAATTTCAGTAGCCTAAGTTCTTTTGAAAGCAGAAGAATTTTGAAGGCATAATGATAGCTCCATCAGGTCTTCCAAACCTAATGTGGCGTGTTGTCTACAAAACGCTCATTCATTTTGCCGCATCCCAGCAAATTTCGGGACGGGCTATCCAAAAATGAGGGCCTAGCTATCGAAAAAAGCAACAAACGCGGATTCTTGTTTGCCGGGCGGTGAAAAATTCGTGAAGTATTTAACCTCCCGGCCTCTAGAATGCAGCCTGTTGAGGGGGAGAGAAGTATTAGTGGCGAAAAAAATATCAACCATCTCCTAAAAAACTGAAAAAACTGGCCATGACAAAGGGCGTTAGAGGTCTCCAGCGTTGCGAGGAAGAATGCAAGAAAATGTGTTGCTAATCCTGTAATGACCCTAAAATGAGTGCAAGAAAGCAGGGAAAGCTTGCGGGGTACTGAAGCACTTCATTACCATTGGCGACATACTCTTTCCGAAGCTCAATGCCCTTGATGTGGAAATAGTCTTGTGGGACGATTCCGTTGTGAATAATGTCTGTTAAGAAGGTTGCCGAAACCACAGTGTTGCGTAAAGTACAATTATTTGGACACCTATTCAAAAAAAACCTAACAGGCACTTATGCATCCATTGCTCCTATACACTGCGTTATCTGACTGTCATGTCATATACAGGAAGGACAGTGACTGCGACTAACATAAGGATGAAATTCGATACAAAGGGGCAATTCCTCAGTAACGGTTGTACCAATTGTTGCAAAGAATAGCCTACAAAGACTGCCATTAAGTTAGATCCTTGTTTTTTCATCGCGTGAAATTTAAGGAGAACATTGAGTCTATTTCTAGATGATTCAACTAAATTTTGAAGGTTTTCAAAAACAATATATAAATTTTTTTTAGGTTCCACAACGGACATATATCATGAGATACCTCCGTTACTGAGCCAATTCACTTAATGCAACAATTGATACATCTGTTAAAATGAAATTGCCAGAAAAGAAAATTTTCATATTTGGATGCATAGAAGACATTTGTTAAGTAATAAAGTATAGTTAATCTCAGGGACAAGGGTTTACTACGATGAGTAAAGGTCTTTTAGTTGTGTTTAAGTTACATCTCAAAACCCTATTTTTTAAAGTCTGAACTGGTCAACGGATTGGAACTGATACAGATACAACCTTCCTGTTTCTAGTCGGATTCTATATAGAGCTCACTACTTGAAAGTAACACAAATTTCACCTAACTATTGTTTAGGTAATTTTTTGACTGAATAATATTGAGGCTTTAAATTAAAAGTAAAATTTGTGTAACTTTATCGTGCGCTGTAATCAAGATAGCATTTTTGTCAACAAAAAAGAAATGGTGTGCATTAAAAACTGCGTCAGATTTTGTCAAAATGTTGGAATTTTTTTGTAAAAGTCATTTCTCTATACGTCGCATAAAAAAAATTAAATGTACAGTTACATTAAATTTCATAAGTATCAAATGTCATTGAAGATTTTTTTGAAGGACTTTTTTTAACTGACCTTTTCTCTGATTAAAAAAAATTCTGAAAAAGAATTCATTTCAATTCGTACAAAACTTTAAAAATACTAGAAGTAAAATGTTTGAATAACGTACAAAAGAGGTTTCTGGAAACGTGAAAAATGTATTCTAAAATAAATATGAAATAAGCTCTAGATTTTGAAGGTACTACGGTATATAGCAAGAAAAGGTATTGAAACTAACGAAACTTGATTTTGTTAGGGAATTTTTTCCTAATATAGATGAGCACAAGATATTGAAGTGATTCCAAGTAAAATTGTGTAAGCTGCAGAAGATTGACCTACGTGAAACAAATAGAGTTATATTTTAAAAATAAGCAATAAATATACATTAAAACAAAAAATAAATATATATTAAAACAAAAAATAAAAAAATATTATCTTTAAATCATAAGTAGTAGTTGTACGAAAAAGACTTGTTACTAAACATCGATTTTTAGAAAATATAAATAAATAATTAAATTGCTTTGTATTTTGTAAGTCGACCTTGATTGCAGCAGGAAAAGTTGCTTCGTATTTTTTTTTCTGTGTTGCATCTAACGTTACGATGTATGGTACAAGGTACAAGGAACAAGAATTAGTAAACTTAAAATAATATACTTTAAATGAGTTTGAAATATTGTCTTCAAACGTATTGCTTTCAACTCCTAAATAACATAATGTATCGGGGAAAACGATGTTACTAAATATAAATTTTTAGACGAAAGAAAAAAAATAACTTGTTATTTTTGCCTTTCTGAGTCGACATTTATTGCTAGTGGAAAAGTAATTTTATGTATGTTTTATGTAGTACCTGTGACTCAATTTTGATATTTGATACAGCAAACAATAAATTGTAAAATCAAGCTCATAATCACTTTCGTGAGTTAAAATAATGCCTTCAAACGCATTATTTTCAAATCATAAATAATATAATATATGAAAAATAAATAAATAAATAATAGCAATGTAACTAAATATCAACTTTTGGAAAAAAAAATTGTTTTGTATTTTGTAAGCCGATCTTTACTGCTGCTGAAAAAATTGATTTTGTACATTTTTTCCTGTGTTACCTGTAACACGATTTCGATATTTGATACAGTGAATAATAATTAGTAAAATTAAGTTCATAAACTTTTAAATGAGTTAAAATATTGTCTTCAATACGTATTACAGCACGGAGCAGTCCCAGTACAACAACAAATAACAAGTAATTTGAACCTACCCTAATCTCTTATGCAAATTTTACTTACATGTGAGCTACTCTACACAAGATTAAAACTGTTCTTGAATTTTCCACGCTTTATTTCGCGGTCGCGTAAGAGGATTACGCTTTTTTTAAATCCGTTTTTATCACACATTTTCAAATCGCTAATAACCATATTTACATAAAATTGATAAAACGCCGAGGAATATGTAAAAGTATTGAATGAGTGTGTAATTCTGTTTTTTGTAACTTCATATTCAGTTTCGACTTTCTCCGTTTTACATAAATAAAAGTGGTGGAAAAAATGAGTTTAGGTTCGATATTTATCTAAATAAAATTTTTCTCCAACGCTTTTAGAGCTTCCGATATCAGATATTGAATATTAGAGATACGTAGGCACAGTTTTTTGGGAGAAAAATAATAAAACAATGTTTTCCGTGCACGAGCAAAATAGTGATTAGTTATAACAGACTTTTAATTTGATCTTCTCCTGTTTATTCCTGTTCATTCTTAGAGCATTTTGATTGAATTTCGCATTCTATACACTGCAAAAAATGAACTGCTGTTTTTACAGTATAATACTGGCAGCCGAGTTTCCAATTTAAAACTGTAAAATGCACAGTAATAAACTGTAAAATTAGCAATTTTCAGTTTCTTACTGTAAAGTTAGAAATTTCACAGTTTATTGCCGTAAAATTTAGCTGTATTATACTGTAAAAACAACAGTAGGATACTGGCAGCAGAGGTTCCAGTTTAAAACTGTAAAATGCACGGTAATAAACGGTAAAATTAGCAATTTTACAGTTTATTACTGTAGAATTAGCAATTTTACAGTTTATTACTGTAGAATTAGCAATTTTCAGTTTAGTACTGTAAAAGTAAAAATTTTGAAGTTTAATACTGTAAAAGTAGCAATATTAACGGTTTGTTATTATAAAATTAGCTGTAATATAATGTAAAAACAGCATTCATTTTTACAGTATAGCTCTGTATAAAAAATGGTGGTACAAATAGGAAAAAAAAAGTGATTTACATCTAGTCGTTACTCAGACACCTAAGAATTATGACATGGTTCGTAAATGTTATACACTATTTAAATAAATGAATGTTTTTTTTACATGAAACATATTTAAAATATAAAGATCAGTATTAATAAAATGAAGCGATGCGGTAATGTACAAGCAAATGTATTTTTTAAAAAGTACTAGGAAAAACACCGTTGCGTATTACTTTATTTTATCGCATGATCTTCTGCATACAGGTACTTAAAGTAGTTTTGTGTTTGGCTTCTGGCAGCTTTGCACTGACAATGCGGTTCATTTTCAGCTTAGTTTTTAACAGTAGCCTTTTTTTTTCTTTTTGGAAGCTCTTTTGAATGCATAGTACATATTTTTTGATGAAAATATGCGTGCACAGACTGAAAAAGGAGTTAGTATAAAATTTTCTTTAATGCCAATTTCTCAAATTTTACTCTACGCTAAGCTAGCCGGATTTCTACTGAAAATTGGTATGTCTCTCGAAGCCATTATAAATTTTGCGTGTTAATTGCAGTTTTCCATTCGATTTTTTTTTTCAACTTTATTTTTTTTAATAGTGCTTTTTTTTCTCTTTTCTTTTCGTTCTTTCAGTTTTTAACGGTACGCTAATTTAACTGGCGAGAAAATAGCATAATTAAATTCTGAAAAGAAAAATATAAAAGAATTGAAAAAGGAACTATCTGAAGAACAACTGCGAAATATAATTAGTAAGAAGAGTTACTAACATCACACTACACGAAATTTCAACTCGGGGAAAAAACAAAATACAGGAACATATTATTTCGTGTATTTAGTTACTTTCAGCTTTTCAAGTACAAAATCCACTATAATTTAGGATTTCTTTCTTAATGAATTAGTTTAACTCTTTTGTGTTATTTAGGTCAAGATAAGAGCCTCATTAAAATCCTCATCTATATTGATACCGAGAAGTTTTTCGTCAAGTAAAAAATTGATTTTAAAATCTAAGCTTTTCAAAGGCGATATCGGAAGATGTCGGGAACTCAAATGAAGTATAAGCTCACTGTTACAAATAATATTCATGAGAATTATAAATATCACTGTAAAATAGAATGTTTACAGAACGAAGAAAGTTTTACACCAAATCATAACGGAAAAATAAACGACCACTGCGACAACTAGTTGCAGTTTTAGTTTTTTTTTTTTTTTTTTTAATTTCACCAATGAATCAGACTTTTACAGTAAAAAGTTCAGACAACATGAACGCCAGTATTTTTTTTTTTGAAATTTTTTTTTCTTTTCTTTTTTCAGTGATCGCTTCGGGAGTAGGAGAAATTCAAAAGAAATAAATGGAGAGTGACTTTTATCGTGTACTTATAGTAAAATATGTGTAAACAATATTGTATATGAAGTTCCAGACAGTTTTTAACTGCATTTTTGAGTGTAATATTCATGCCAGATAGAATAGGGAGAAAAGAAAAAGAAAAAAAAAATCGGATCAGGATTCTTTTTCACGAGAAAATTGTAGACATAGACTGCCACTATTCCCTGTATTGGTTTCTGATTGAACTATAGATATTTATATAAAGAATTTTTTTTTTCAAACACTGAAACATGAAATACAAATACTAGTTTCTGTAAAAGTGAATCATTACTGTGAAAAAATACCACTAAGAATAAATAAATAAAACGAAAGCTTTTATGTTTCGAATAATCAAAACACTGAACCACTTTGAAGCTAAAAATAGAAGAGGAAAATGAATTTCTACCATTCTTTACATTTTATAAAAAGTTGCTCTTTGACGTTTTTCGGGTTATGCAGTGACATAAATGTCCTATTGTGTTATTAATAAATGTAGAAAAAAAATATTGAAGCAGGATATTAAAACTTAAGAAAAAAGTTGACGTGACCCTCCTTCCTCCAAAAAAAGAAAGGAAAAGAAATATCGTACGCCACAGTAAACCACTGAATGTTTTGAGTCGAGTACAGATATTGCTTCCTATTCCATCTTCAAAGAAAATAAAATGGGCATCACATTAAAGAAAACTTAAATAATGAAATGAAATATAATAGTATTAATTTCTGTAAAAATACATGACGTTTTCAAATATTGTTATTATTACGACAAAAAAAAAAAAAATCTTTGATTCTCCGAACAGAAATACAACACTGAGGCATTTTGATATTTGATACTAAAAATAGAAAAGAAAAAGGAATTTCTTCTAAGATACCATTTTATCAAAAACTATTCTTCAAAGTTTTTTTTTTTTTTTTATTGTGAAAAGTGACATAAATTTTCCATTGCGCTATTAACAAAATGAAAAAAAAAAAAAATTAAGAAGGAAATTAAAAGCGTTAAAAAGAAGTGAACGCAACCCTTCTTCTTCAAATAAAGAAAAAGAAATCAGCGTACGCCACTGCAACCCGCTGAATGGGGGTTTCGATTCGAGTACGGATATTGCTTCCTATTCCGTCTTCAAAGTAACCACAATATACACCACATTAAAGAAAACTAGAATAATTATATGAAATATAATTGTACTAGTCTCTGTAAAAATGAATGACGTTTTCAAATATTGCTATTATTACGAATAAATAAATAAAAAGAAAGCTTCTATTCTCCGAGCAGAAAAACACAATCAGAACAGTGAGCCATTTTGATATTTGGTACTAAAAATAGAAACGAAAAAGGAATTTCTTCTATGATACCATTTTATAAAAAGCTATTCTTTAAAGATTTTTTGGATTGTGAAAAGTGACATAAATTTTTCATTGTGCTATTAACAAATTGAAAAAAAAAAAAGTTAAGGGAGGAAATTAAAAGCGTTAAAAAGAAGTGGACGCGACCCTCCTTCTTCAAACAAAAAAAAGAAATCAGCGAACGCCACTGCAAAGCACTGAATGCTTCGAGTCGAGTACGGATATTGCTTCGTCTTGAAAGTAACCACACCCTCGCAGAAATTCTCCAGCCTGTGGAATCGGCTTCCTCTCCAGCCCTTCAGGACAGTGACGTCCGGTAGCCGGGGTCACCGGTTGCTAAGCGACGTCCAAGAAGAGAGGAAGGTTCGCCAAAAGGGAAGGTCTATCAATAGAGAGCAGTTTCGACTACTCCCTGGAAATCGATGGAGAATTTTTGAGGTTGCGTTCTCGGCCTGCATTGCGGTGGTGATCGTGGAGGCCAAAAAGAAGAGGCAGATAAACAGGGGCCGAAACGGTTTTGTGGAGAGTAGAAACTGTACTTTGGCTGAAAGTAGTTGAATATTTATTGTTGAGTTGTTAAGTGAAAGAAAAATCAACAATCTACGTTCGATTAATAGATTTGTACGAAGGGCTTCGTGTTGTGCTGTCAAGAAATCGTAGTAGTTCAACTTAACAAAATTTTAACGTAGGAGAAGAAATACTTATATGGTTTGTTAAGAAGGGGCATCTTCGACTACTCCTTAGAAATCGATGGAGAACTTTTGAGGTTACGTTCAGCCTGCATTGCGGTGGTGATCGTGGAGGCCAAAAAAAATAAATAAATAAATAAAATAAAATAAATAAATAAAAATAAATAAACAGATAAATAGGGGCCAAAACAGTTTTGTATAGAGTAGAAAATGTACTTGCAAAATGTCGTTGAATTTTTACTATTGAATTGTTAAATAAAAAAGAAATCAACGATATAGAACTGCTGATTTATAACTTTGTACAAAGGGCTTCGTGTTGTACTGCCAAAAAACCGTAGTTTTTTTTAACTTTTGTAACAAAATGTTCACTTAGGTGAATAAATACATTCATGCTTTATCAATAAAGGGAATTTCGACTACTCTCTAGAAATCGATGGATAATTTTTGAGGTTACATTCGACCTGCATGGTGGTGGTGATCGTGGAAACCAAAAAGCAAAGGCAGATAAATAGGGGCCAAAACGGTTTTGTAGAGAGTAGAAATTGTACTTGCTGAATGTCATTATATTTTTTGTTATTGAATTGTTAAATGAAAGAAAAAACAACGATTTACAAAGTCTGAATAATAGTTCTGTACAAAGGGTTTTGCTTAGTACAGCCGAGAAACCGTAGTTGTTTAACTTCAGTAACAAATTCGTTTAGTAACATAAATTCATGGTTTATCAATAAAGGGCATTTCGACTACTCCCTAGAAATCGATAGAATTTTTTTTTAAATTACTTTCGGTCTGCATTGCGGGGGTAATCGCAGAGGCCAAAAAGAAAAGAGGTAAATAGAGGCCAAAACGGTTTTTAGAGGAGAAACACTGTACGTGCTGAAAGCCGTGGACTTTCCAGTACTGTACTGTTAGAGCCATGCTCCACATCAGCGTAAAACGCGACCGAAACTGAAGGCAGAAACCGAAAATCCGGGTGCTTTCCATAGGAACACCATTGAATCCATTTTACGCTTCTGCCTATTTTTTCTGCTTTACGTCGTTGTGGAGCATGGCCCTTAAAACGCAATTGAAAAACAAATCAATAACTTATAAAGTCTGATTAATATAGCTTTGAACAAATGTTGCGTTAACTTTGGTACAAAATGTTTGTTCTACTCTTTCTTTATATTTATTATTCTACTCTACATATATTTATGAAGCAAAAATTGATTCAACAATCAGTTATTCAGAGTAACTTTAAGCCGGAACTTCTCTATTTTGAGCCTCTCCAATTATGTTTTAATAATTTAGTTGTACTTGTTGATATAAAAAGGAAGAAAAACTCATGAAGTACTATATAGTTATTCAAATGGGAAAAATAGTTGTCATTAAATTGATTAAAAATGAATTTTTTGGCTATTTCAAAGTTATCCGGCCATTTAGACTGAGTCGCGTAACAAATAAGAAGTAAAGCGAATTATTTTAATAAAACAAATGCACATTTAAACCAAAAAAAAAAAATCTAAATGTTAAAATGCTCTGACCTTTGTACTTTACGCCATCGTAAGATTTCGATCATTTATAGCATATTAATTGGAATATTTCATTTAAGGAAGAGACATTTAAACAGTTTCAAAAGTAACTTTCAAACAGTAACTTCAGAATTATTGAATGATATTGATAAACAAATTTATTGGTGTGTAAAATATTGCCGACAATTGGTGTGGAAAATATTGCCAACAACTTTTTTTTTTTTTTGGAAAATAAAAGTAGAAAACTAATTTCATAACTTATATAGCTCAGCTTTACTCTAAATGACTAATGGAGCTAAAACAAAACAAGTCTCAGACACATTAATAACCTGGAACCGGAATGAATATTTACTTTCTTTCTTAAAATAATGGCGCTATAATTTGATCAATAAGCGAAAACCCCATTTTTCATATTTCCGTGAAATGCCGCAGAGCTCTATACATTGAAATTCTTCAAAATTACGTAGTCCAAGTTCTCCTATATATACAATTAAAAATTCCTAACACTATCACACAATTTCACATGGTGAAAAACGTCAAAATGTAGAAATCAAAATTATAAGCATTCGCAAATGAAAAAATAACCAATTTTTTTGTGACACTAAATAAACGGATGACAATTACATTGTTAATCCCTAATCGTGTTTACATTTCTTACTCTCTTTATCCAATCACCTGAGATTATTTCCTTAAATAACTTAAGTTGCAAGATTAGTAAAATTATATTAAGCTCTCGGTTAACAAGCATAACAGCAAACTTAGTTAACAATATAATACAACTGTATTGGTTTAAAGATAAGCATTAATTTTACGTGATAATTATGAAAAGTTTTAAGAAGAGAAAAGCCAATTATTAAGTTGAAAAAAATGCGGTACTTCATGTTTTCTGGTTTAGTAGTTTCTTAATTAAATAACGTGAGTAATTACATTCACTTTTTGTTAGATCGAACTTTGAAAGCCTATAAGCTAATGGAAATAAAAACTAAAGTAACATTCTGTACAAAAGTTTAATGCACATTAATACAGTTATGTCGCATTATTGAGGAATAGAAGTTTTTAAGTTTGAATAGTATTACGTACTTGAAAAGAAAAATCATTCATTTAGGTTTTGCTTTTACCAATGAATAGTTCAAAGTGATAATAAATAAATCCTTTTATCAATGTAAGAAAACAGAATATTTAAATTTAAAAATAGCTTGCATTTTTAACACTAGTCCCCCCCCCCTCTTTTTTTTTTTGGTTAAGGGCCATTAAGTTGAAATTGTTTTCAATTTTCAAGTGTAACATTCGCAAAAAAACTGTCAACTAAAATGGAAATTTCTCATGAGCCGTGCTTTAACATAGGGTGAGTTCTGGTAAGTGCGTACCCTTTTTTTCAAAGTTCATGTTCTCAAGGATGCTGCTCCGTTGAAAAATCTTGTACACTCACAATTTTTTTTTAGTTTTCTTTCCAGATCCTTTACTAAGATTTTCAAGCATATAATATGTCAAATAAACCATAAGCATAGGTTTTGTGACCTGGTTTACGACACCTATTGCGAGACCTAACGACCTACGACACCTAAGTGCGGGGTACGCACTTTCCCTACCTAGCGGGGTAAGTGCGTCCACATTGAATTATGTGAATATGAGCAGGAAAAAACTTCTGGCACACATTAAATATGTTAGGTAGTTGCCTTGGGATAATTCCTAATATTAGAGATCAGTACTTGCTTGCATGGATGAAACGCAATCAGCGATATCCCACGTGTCTTGCGAACAACTGCGATTTGAAGATTGAGAGAGTTGTGTCTGTGATTCTTCCTTTGTCCTTTTAATAAGACCAAGTGAGCAAATGTAAGTTGTTTTTATTTAGTAGTAATCACTCATAGTCTACATAGTTTATTTTAGTTTAATACATTAATCAATCTGTGTTTAAGCCAGGGTTCGCACTTACCCCTTCTTAAATGTAAGATGAGACATGTGCGTTCAATAGCTTGTTGTAAGTGCGTACCCCTGTGATTTTCTTTAGTTCTATTTGTATGGTAGATCGTTAGATGACCTAAGTGAACAATTCGTTTTTTTTTCTTTTCTTTTTTTGAATAAATACGGTTTTAAAATATTTTTCTTATTAGAATCAGCAGCAGTAAGAAAAAACACAAAATAAAGAGCAAAAAGAAAAAAAAATGATCATGATGTGATACTTGTCCTTTTGTTTTCTTGTACATTGAAATAGTTTTTCACAAGGTGTTCTTAATTTTCTTAAATATAATTTATTCATTACTCCACCTTCATTTTTTGAATCAGTTGGTTTCTTATTTAGTGTTTCACTTAATTTCATTGCTTCATTTGTCATTCTGGTTTAAATTAAGTATAGCTTATGATCGCTATTTTCAACGAAAAATTCACTAACTGACATCTAAAAGCCAATATATTTCAGAGGTAATGAATAAAATTGAAATCTTATGCCGTATTCAATGTTAATATAAATACTTGATGGAAATGACGTCAGATTTATAATCGGCTTATAAAAGAGTTATAAGCAAGATTAAAGGTGAATTACGAGAGTCGGATCTTCCACGTAATGGTACACACTTGCCCCATCATAATGGTACGCACTTACCCCCACCTTACTTTAAAGAAAGGAAAAGTGCGTACCGTCATATAAACAAATTTTAGAGTATTTGATCAAAATACCCCATGTATTTTATTAGTAGCTATTACTCAAAAGAAACAACTTGCATTTCTTCGCTTCAATTGCTTGGTATGACTACAAGAGAAACTGAAACAAAACCTTCTCAATCTTTACTTTAGAGTTTTTTGAAGACATTTAAGTTGGCCCTGATTGTGTTTCGTCTATTGAATCCAGGCCTGAATTCTACCTACTGAAATTATCATTAGACAGTTATCTAACATAGTCGATGTGTTTCAGAAGCCATTTCAAGACAGTGTTCATATAATTCCCAGTGGACGCACTTACCCCGTGGACGCACTTACCAGAACTCACCCTAAGTAAGTTGTATGTTTTTTTTTTTGAAACTTACAACTTACATTTTTTGTAACAATTCATAAAAGTGGACTTAATTTTGAAGAAGCAGCATATTGATAATGCTAAAAAAATAAATAAAAGGAGAACAACAACAATACTACTACTACTACTACTACTAATAATAATAATAATAATAATAATAATATAATAATAATAATAATAATAATAATAATAATAATAATAATAATAATAATAATAATAATAATAATAATAATAATAATAATAATAATAATAATAATAATAATAATAATTAAAATATAATAATAATAATAATAATAATAATAATAATAATAATAATAGTAGCATTGACAATCGTTGTCGTAAAAAATAAAGCCCTGTAATATGAAAAAAATAGAATAATAATCTGAATAATTTCAGAGATATCCATGTAATAAGCATTCTAAATATTGCTGATAACAAATATTGAAACAAGCAAATGCCTTTCTTTTTCTTTCTTTCGTGTACATTCTAGTAACTACATCGGAAGTAAAAGTAGCAAATTGAATTAGAAAAAATTATTGATTAGTTATCTACGAAACAATTTTAATTTGTATAATGGAAAAAAAAAAATCATTTTTACGCTTGAAGAGAAACATTAAAGCTTTTTTTCGGTCACACATCTATATTTCGTTTTACCATCATAAAAAATTACCCCACGTATATATCTTTTTTATGCCCTTTTTTTTTTCTTTCAGGACATTAGCAAGAGTTTTAATCCGAGGCACGCTTCACTGAATATATTCCATATTTTCCTCAGTGGACATAACAATATTTTGCTAATCTTTTTTAATCTATCCCGCTTTCTCTATTTCCCTTGTGCACGGCGCTTTTCCCCCACCGGGGCCTCAAAGCATTTGTTTACGTGGAAAAATGGCTTGACGGGTAGCTCTTGTTGAATCTCAACACCATCAGGGCCAGCTTTACAAATCTTCTATGCAAAACGTTCATAGGATTTTCTTATAAAGCCCCTCTTAGGACCTACAAATTCCTCCTGATTTAAACTCCTAAATCCACTTCCTACGCTGAGCCACCCTGGATGCCATGTATTTTAGGACAGATTACGCACTTGTTGTATAGACATCGCAGGAACTCTCACTGAGTAGGACTAAAAAGCTCGCAGATTATCTTCTCAAATACTTCTGAAAAGCAGTTGCCTCACAGTGGAAGCTACCCCAATAAGTGTGTTCCTCTGATAAAACACTTCAGATTACTCAGAACGTTCATCTGGACCTGATGGAGGGATAGTAAGGTAAAATTGGATTCTGTGCAGTTAGAAATACATTTGAAGAAGCATTTCGTTACAGACGGGTTTAAATCGGCGTTGAAAGACTTTCTTTTATAAAATGTACTCTTATGAACCAAACCGAGAATGGAGATGAAGAAAGAACTTGTTCCTATTCACTTATTTAGGGTAAAAATTGCATTATTTAAGATTTTGCTATTGTCTTTAAAATTTACTCCATCTCTTAAATCTGTTTATGGTTATATTCAAAAAGCATTTTTTAACCTGAGTTAAGGAAAATGCAAATAAATTATCAAACAGTTTCTTATTTCAAGATATGTATTTCACAAAAATATAAATTATTACTAATCTTAAGCATTTTAAAATTGCTTATTAATACTATTTAAATTGCTTATAATTCAATTATGTCTAATTATACCGCTCATTTTGTTTTTCAGTTCTTTACAATTTATTTCATTTACTTTCATTTTTTCTCCTATTAACCTCATAAGACTTAAGTTAGTCCATCTAATTTCTCAAGAATTAAAGAGTCTATTACTAACTTTCCGAGTAATTAAAATATGCCAAATACAACATTTTCAATGAAATTACGAAATTATGAATATTAAATAGCACATAAGAGTTTATTTACTGGCCTTATTTAAAAAATACATATCAATTTAGAGAAGCTATTTGTTGCAGATTAGCCTCATTGGAGCTAAGCATAATTGAGCAATAGTTCGAAATTCTGTGATTTAAAATAGTAAAAAACAGATCGCACAACAATATCAAAATTTATTTCGCGATATCAAATAAATGATGCTACAAATTTTAAACTCCACTTTAATATCATTTAATTTCTCCCAAAAATCAATATTCATAAAATTTTTAATGCACGATTTATTGCTGTGAGTGCGGAGGTGACTAAAAAAAAAAGATATAAATATTTCCATTAGCAGAGATCCCATTTTCCTGAAAATATGTCGTATTTTTAGTTCCGAGTGTTAAATTAGTTCTTACGTGTCATTTACGACTGAGGAATAAAAGTCTGTCGTTGAAAGGGGATTAATTCTTATCGTCTGAACACTTCCCTTGTTCGAAAGTTGAAACTGAGACGCAACAAAGGCTTGATGTTCCAGCAATAAAGTAATCATTCTCAACATCAACTTTTAAGAGAGAAAAAAAAAGAGAGAGAGAGAGAACTTTTCGATTCTGCGATGCTTTGCGAATAGATCCAAAACTCCGAATAAAATTTAAATTTAAAAAGTGAGGTTGCTTTCATTCTTGATTAAACATTTCGTTGTTATCGTGAAGTATAGTTGGAGCTAAAAATATTTAGCTTTGGAGGGAATAAACAAGAATAAAACGAAATGAAACGCGTTGCAAAATATTTTGCTCTTTTATCAAAACCTCTGATCTGAAATATCGATAATTAAGAGCACTGCCTAAAATAAAATAAAAGTTTTGCATCTTTACGTTTCCACAAGCACTGTCCAGTGGGGGAATTTTAATTAAGATGTGTTTAAAAAATTCTCATTAAATGCATTAAGGAATATTACGAGTAAATTAAGAATCACATATGATATGTAAATAAATATCTCATTTTAGTTATTAAGACGTGCTGCTTTTTTAAAATGTTAAGTAGAGGTCAAAAGGATTTATTTATGGCGGTAACTGGTATTGTTTCTTTGAAATTTATTTTTATTGTTTCACTAATTATGGCATTATTATAATCATAAATATTTTTGACACGTTACAAAAGTAGTTCACGCATTGAAAATCGAACATACGTTCAATGCAAAAAATGAATAATGTTTTTACAGTATAATACAGTTGTTTTTATAGTAATAAACTAAAAATTTCTAATTTTACAGTACTAAACTGTAAGGATTTTTTATTTTACAGTGCTAAACTGTAAAACTGCTCATTTTAAAACTGCAAAATTGCTAATTTTACAGTTTATTACCGTGCATTTTACAGTTTTAAACTGGAACCTCGACTGCCAATATTATACTGTAGTTTTTGCAGTATAATATTGCTAAATTTTACGGCAATAAACTAAAATTTCGAACTTCACAGTAATAAACTGTAAAATTGCTAGTTTTACAGTTTATTACTGTACATTTTACGGTTTTAAATTGAAACCTCGGCTGCCAGTATTATACTGTAAAAACAAGTTCTTTTTTTGCAGTGTTGAAAAAAGATTCCAAGCGTATTTTCACGCTTTACATCCAAAATGAAGGTCTCATCCCTCAGGTTTTTTTTTTTTTCATTTAATTGATCACCATTACGATCATTACTATTTTTGCATATTTAACCACTCAAAAATAAATTTCAACCCTCTAAAAATGTCAAGAATTGTTTCTGAAGTCTTGAAAAACAAAACTAACAATATCATCGGCGATAGTAATGTACGAATACTGAATTAGTCCATATTACCACGAAGCAGCTTTATTACAAATACCTCAAAATAATAAAAGTAGGTTTATGAAAATAAATGACTTCAATACTGTGTATTTACCTTTTTGATGCGTACTTGAAAGCGCTTAATTTTAATTAGAAGAATGAAGTAAATTTTAAAAATACGACTCCAAAGAAATGTTAGTTAAGTATTTTGTATTTCGCATAACCGTTGAACATTTTATAAAAAAAAATCTATTTTTATCAAAACACTATTTTTATCAAATTTAAAACTCTGAAGAAAAATAACGTAAAATATATTAATTTGTCTTGGCTTATTTGTTGATTATTTGATAAAAATTTGATTTTAATTTAAAATGTATTTATATTTGAAGATCATTAATAAACATAAAACGTAGATAAGTTAAAGTACAATACTTTTGCTATGTTTTATTTGCGTTTTATTAAACATTTTATCTTCTAAAACTTCGATCTTTTTATCATGAAGGGATTTCCTTTATGTGATTATAAAGGTATGCGAAATTATTTTGCAAAGAATAAAATTTGACATTTTTGAGCATATTTACATAAAAAGTATATTGCCTTAGATAGTTGCATATTTATGGAACGTGTGCTTTATAACTTACGATTTTTTCATTTCAAAATGATTTCGTTTTAACGATAGTAATATTTTAAGTTTTTGATTGAAGACGAAACAACCTACATTCCCGAAGCTTTAAATTTGTATCTCTGCACGGCATGGATTTGTAATTTTTCTTTTCCTTGTAAATTATGTCGTATTGTGATAGTAAAATAGTAGCCGCATGATATGAGAGTCGATTTAGCAGAAACAGACATCATATCCAAAGTGATTGAGTTTTTTACCCGCACCTCTTACTTATTCTATCTTAGGCTTCATTTTTGCTAGTAGTTTTTGCCATATCGTCTGCCATATTGCAAATTATATATCTCATTTGACTTGATTTTTGGACAAGAGATCAAAAGTGTTGTCTCCTCTACCTCTTTTTGACTAAAATCATAAAACGTGTATCAGAGAAGAGTTATTTGCCACCTCTGAACCTTCTCATGCATATTATTTTTATAGAAAAATAGGTGAGAAAAAATTAAGAAATTAAATATAACCGTTCCGTATCAATTATTTCAAAATAACTTAATTACGATCATTAACTAGCTTAATTGTATTTTATTAACCGAGTTGCAAAGTAGAAGCATATTTTTCAAGGCATTGCTCACCCCCCCCCCCTATCGGAAAAAATCCTGCATACGTCAATACTACCGCCTGTGACTCACATTTAACAAACATGTTGCAGCAGTTAAAAAATTGCGACTTTCCATCAGAATAGAGGCAGCCATGATATGAATATGAAAGGCGGACGCCCCATCGGCAATGTTCTAGACCACATTGAGAATGATGAAAGCAACGGACGTAAATGGAGTGTAATAAAGACACACCTAGGACATTCAAGGGGGGGGGGGGGGTTCCTACGAACTATGGCGCGAGATATTTGAATGTGGGCGCCGTTCCTCCGCCTTTTATCCAGCTGCTTGTATAGCAGGATTAAAAATGGCAAACGTGTGGGTTGCATTAGCCTTTTTGGTTCTTCCCCATGATTAGAAGGAAATCAGGCCCTCGGGACCAGCATTTCAAATGGGATTAGCCAGCTTCCCCAACTAGCCGCGCGCCTAATGATTTCTTTTTGATGCTCCCACCGATTTCAAGGGTGGGAAAAGGTCTGGAAATGGGGGAAATCACAGTTTAAACATTCTGTTGATGTGAGAATTGACCGATTTCATTAACAGCATATGTTTCAAATGATAAAGAATTCCTATGCAATCATGTTAGAAAGTAGATTATTACTACTGTATAAGGTTTGTGGTGAGAGATAAGTGATGTGAACACTGATCAGAGGATCGGTGAAATATTGAAAATATATGATGAATGATGATAGTTAGGATAACAATGGAATTAAGTTTCTTCAATATAGGATTTTAATCTAAAAATTCTAACAAAAAAGTTCAGAGAAGTCGGTTCGTTTAGTGTTGAATAAAAGCTAATAATAAATGTCAAAATTTCGACTTCTTTAAAAATGTATTTTAAAAGAAAATTCTTATTAATATGTAGGAGAGAATCTGCAGGAATGGGTCGGCGGGAGCTATGGGACAGCTGCCGAATAAAATGTGAAAAATTTTTTCTAGATTGTCCAGTAGATATAATAGCTTTAGACTCTTGCTTGATTCTAATACTAATACTATACTACATATACTGGACAAGCTAGAAATAGCTATTCACATTTTATTCCTGCATAAATACTGTTGTCCCATTCCTCTAGCCGGCTCATTCCTCCCGGCTATCCCGTATGCTCTATAGCTACGAATTCTTTTATCGCAATAGTATCCACAGAGGTTGTTGAAGATTGACATGATTCAATCGTTCGCTGTGTTTGAAATCCCTAAGATGTCAAATTGTATAAGGTGTCAGCACAAAGAAACTTTCCACTAATCCATATTATCTCTACTTAAAAATTCCCGTATTATAACCAGTGAATTATAATAAAGATGGCGATAGTCAATAGAGTGCAAATTAGCTTTATATATTTGCATCGTTCATTATGTTTGACATTACTAAGCTTTCAAAACGTAGTTTTGTAAAGAGGATAAGCAAACTGTGCATCGTCTATGAGAATAAATATAGCAATAAAAGTCCAAAACCTTGTAAATGTAGACATTAGCCAGTGAATATCAGCATTCTCATACCAAATTCATTCGCGAATCACCGAATATTTCCTTTGAGTCACCCATGATAGTCGATATACTCCGAATTTTGTCTTTTACGACACATATTAACATATATTCTCTGAAACGCAAACTCATATTCCACAAAACTTTCGTCTATTCGACAAAACTTTTTAAAAAGTGCTATGAGGAATCTTTTCGTCAAATTAACGAATATTTTGTGAGATTTGAGCATGAGTTTCTGACGAAGCGAAAAAAGTATCGTTGCAATATAATAAAACTTACAACTCAGAACCCTCGGTCACAAAAACTGAAATGGATACAGTAGGCCTTGGCTCTCATGGGCTGTTCCACCTCTCAGTTTAGTTTAGTTTAAGTTTTCAAAAGGGGGTTTTGTAAAAGATAAGCGTTTTGTGAAACGCAATGTGCAACGTCCTGATGAGTAAATATGTTTTCGAGAACGACCGACGTTTGAAATGTCAGTCTTAGTTTCTCTGTAACTACACTAAACTAAACTTTTCAGTTTTAAACTAAACTAAAACTTAGTTTAGTGTAGTTTTGCCTATTAAATCAATCAATTATATACCTCTGAGCTAGATCAACGTGTGCATTTTTGTTACTTTTCATTTGAGCGCGTTCTTTTTATACAATAATGTTTTCGTGGGTGGATGCGGAATAAAATTCTACATACAATGCATTGATAAAGTGAAAAATGCCAATTTTGGACTTATGCTAGTCTGGCTTTGAGGTACAGAGTTTTGAATTCAAGAACAATTTGACTTAAAATTCTCATGAGCAACTAATTCAAAAACATGGTTAATTTTGCACATTTTCAAAGAACAATATTTGTACCGATTTACTTTTTCTAATGGAAATAATTTACTTTACTCTTAATTTAAAACAAAGCACTGACCTGAAAATCGGTATAAAAATTAGAAAATAGGAGATCGAGTAATATGTTATTTATTGATCTATTAATTAAAAAAATTATTAGATTAAATAGAATTCAGGAAAGGAAAATATAATGCTTTGCTTTAAATATATTGCCTCATATCCTTTTAAAATTCAGAATATCACGAATTAAAAAAATATGTATAATTGCGTCAATAATTCACAGAAATACAATACAATATGCGCAAATTTTGCTTTTCATTTAGATTACTGATATATCAGCACACTTAATGATTGATAAGGTAAGCATATTTCATTGCAATATGTTCCGATCATTTCAAATAATAGAGCGTTAGTAATAAATCTAGTTAATTCTATACTAACTATGCGTTAGTAGCGCTTACGAATAATTAGTAGTAAATAAGAAGTGTTTCGGTATTATAAAATGTTTACATAGTTTTTAAAAATTATTGCCTATCAATAAAATAAGGTGCGTTACAAATAAATATATAAAATGAAAAAAAAAAAAAAATCAGAAAATTTTCTCTTTTCTTTTTGATATAAAATCTTACGTGGTAAGTGTTTTGTGGTTCCATACCCAATAATGTATACCAGCCCTTTGAGAATGCACAACAGTTGAATCTGCAGGTGAGGAGGAGCCATCCCTCCCCCTACCACAAACAAACAAACAAACAAACACACAAATTATCTTTAATATTAATTTATAGTCGTAATTTCGTCAATTTTTGTGATAAACTGTTTTTGCTTCTTCAGTAATTGAAAACAAAATGAATATGAAATAATCCTTTTTGTGTGTGTGTGTGTGTGTGTTCTCGAGAACGATGAGGTAAAAATATTTTTCCGACCAGCTGACCCGAAAAAGCTGTTTACAAAGCAATGTACCCCAAACAGATTTCTATACTTGAATGCAGCAAATACTTATGCTGGTTAAAGTCTATTAAAAAAAGAGAAAGAAAATAAAGGCAAACTGTGAGATTTTTTTGCTCGTAGATCAAGGGTGAAAACCACCCCGGAGTGAGATTTGGGTGGTATATTGTCTGACCTAGCTATGAGAAGGCCTGCGTTGTGATAGTGAACACGGTAGGCTGGCTGACTCAACAAGACATCCTGGCCGATGCATGCTCAAGCAGGTAATAGGCTTTGTAGATGCAGACCCTTATGCAACTGGCAAAGGTTGATATACATTTTCACCCACCCCACACACACAACGTCTTTTAGCAACTTTAAACTGACAAAGACTATTTTTTTGCCCAGGTTCTTTTGGTGGTGCGGATTAAGCCCGCTGTCCAATCTGTCGGCAATCGGTTGCATAAAGGCACAAATAACTGGATTAGGGGAAACCCAGCAGCCGATATTCGCAGGTGTGGTGCAGCATGAAAGAATCTCTCCTCTTCTTTAAATCCCTTTTTTCTAGGGTTTTTACATTCCCTGCCATCCCCCATCTATTTTCCCTTCCTTCCATCCCTAATCTCTATCCTTTTGTGCGAAGTCCACGCGTCTAATCCTCTGGCCCCCTCAGCTCCGGTATGATGGAGAGAGAGTTATTAATAACGTCCCCCGAGATTAATCCTATCTGTGTTCCGCGGTTGCAGTGACCCTGGGGTCTCCACTCAATACTCGCTTTTGCAGCAAAGATACCACCTACAATGGGCCCGGCACACAATCGCCCGCTATCGATGCGACCCTTCGATCGGCAAATGACCATCCCGCGCATAATAGGGAGATTTCAAACATTCTTCAGCAGCCATTTCCAACAGCTTTGCCCCGCATGCTTGTGGATCCTGACAATTTCTATTAGCTTCCTCGCATATCTGACCCTTGCCGACGCCAGAATCTACCACAGTGTGTAAACTTTGCCTTTTCTGCAACTGGAGTGTCGGCATTAGCTTATCCAGACTTATCTCTTCAGGCGATTGATACATCTTCCAATAAAACGATAAGAATTTAAGCAAAGGTTACAGCTATGCTCAAACATATTAAATACATAAGTTCACTTTGCATAACACGCGATTATTTTTTTTCCTTCCATTTCATTGCTTTTATTTGTTTCATTACCTTGACTTGAAGCTTCATTTTACTACTATTCAGTAATTCTATTAAAAAGACAGGCTAATCATCACCCCTACTTCTTTTTACGGCATAAAGACAGCTAACATCTAAATATACTTTTATCTTCCAGTTTTGGTTGAAGTAATACGTTATATCTTTCTCTTTCTAAGAAATACATGCAAAAAAAAAATCCCCTTATTATAACCTCATTTTTTAAAATTCGTGAAAAAGAACATTTGAAACATAACAAATCCATTCTCTTTTCTATACAACATAATAGTTTAACTATAATACATAAAAGATGCTTAATTCTACTCACATTAAAAATAATTGCGCTGTGAAATATTATTTTAAAAAGCTATCAGAAACATTGTACAATTGAGTAAAATCATTTTTCTTTAAATCTCTCAATTTCACGATTGCTTTTTTCTCGTGATACATAACATTAAAAAACTATAGGAAAACTAAACTATAAAGCTTAATATATCAAGCAAATAGATAGGAGACCTAAGCTGAGGTTTATAATCTGCGGATTAACCGACAAGGAGCTTTGAAATGTTGGCGTGGATTTCACAGTAGAATATTACGTATAATCCTTTTTTAAGATGATGAATGGAATCTTCCCCCATTTCAGAGTGTGTGCAAAAAATATGTGTGGCTTAAAAAGGGGTGAAGTTGTACCACATTACTATAGAGCGGTAAACGCAGAAACAAAAAGTTAAATGCTGGAAATGAAACGAAAAAGTCAAACATTTTGAAACGATTTTTTGTCTTAGAGTTTCACGTTAAAAATGACGGCTTAAATAAAATAGTTGTTTGTTTTTTTTTTGGGTTTTTGTTTGTATCAAGGTCATTCTAGGTACCAATTTTTAAGCTTTATCTTTAGCAATTTTAATTCTAAACAAAATGAATAAAAATCCAAGGTTTGAGTGCGCTGTTCTTAATGACAATGTTTTTTCTTAAAAAAAATGATATTGGTTTTTATGCTTACCTGGACTTTTAATTTTTCCGGTGGTTATTGCTCAATCATGTTTTCACTACTTAAAATGCTAATAGCTGTCTCGTCACTTTTGTGGGCTGCATTTTCGTTCATAAGCTCATTTCTGTTGTCTTAAAAAAGATGATCCTAGTAACTCAATAACACCAGTCTGCAATTCTTATAGCTATTTGTAAATCTTGGGTTGATTTTGATATTTGAAGTAATCTACAGTTAAAATTACAACAATTATCTTCGCTCAGACTGTACTTTAATAAATCCAGCGGTATTTAGCTCGAGTTTTGCTATGATAATTTTGAGCTTGTATTTTCGTGGTTACAAGACAACACCCCTCCCCCATCGTCTCTTTTATACTGGGATAAAATGTATTTTTCTCTCAATGCAGCAATTTCTAGCACTGAATCGATCGAAAACACAAAAAACTAAGATTGTTTTAATCAAGCCCTGTTGAAACAAAATTTCGTGAAGCATCGTTGTTTGTTTACGATTTTTCTATTGGGGGGTTTATTAAATAATTGATTTTTGTAATTTGCCGAGGCCTAACAATAGTGTGTGACATGGACTATAACTCTAACATACGTTGTGTAGCTTTCTTTACAAATTTTTGCTGTACCAAGTTTAATTTGTCAAAGCCTATAAATGCATTAATGAAATTTTATTTTCTCTTTTAGAAATTTGCCGCTAAAAAGTTTAAAAAAAATACATTGTTTAATTTTTTGGTTACTTTAAACATTTTGAGAAGGAATCATTGCAAGAATGATTGAGAGACGAGGTTAGTTACATAACATTTACATAACAGCTCATTACAGAAACTAACTGTTTCGGTATTCAATTTTCACAACGTTTATCAGGATTTTTCAGACTATTGTGTACAAACCTTTCGCAGCTGCGTTATACGGTTTTTCTACCAATACGAATATTGCATACAAACTACTTATAATTAGACGATACAACTTCGGGACACAAAGCGTATTCAAGTGAATTTATTAGTTCCCTATTAACACTGCTGCGCAATTTATTCAAAAATCGTTTTCACTTTAATTGAAGACGTGCTGGTAGCATATAAAAGCCCCTCGATAGATTTATGACTTGACCTGAAGTCTTTTAACAAGAAATCCTTTCCAACTCTAAGTATTAAACGCAATAGGGTTTTAAAGTTACCCTGCTTAGGACCTACGTATAGAGATCATTCTATTAACGGATTCCATTGAAACTTGGCATACATGTTATGTGGACTAAAAAAATAAGAAAAATACACTTAGAAACTACTAGCTCAATCTTTTTAAACGAAAGTAGGGCTTCTTGGCCTCTTAATCAATTACAATTCTCATCACCCAGTCGTGGCAAAGGATAGAGAAAATTTTTGGGAAAATGTTGAACACTCTACACTAAAAAATAAATGTTGTTTTTACAGTATAATACAGCAATTTTATAGTAATAAACTGTAAAAATTGCTAATTTTACAGTACTAAACTGTAAAAGTGCTAGTTTTACAGTAATTAACTGTAAAATCTCTAATTTAAGTGTTTATTACCATGCATTTTACAGTTTTAAATTGTAACCTCTGCTTCCAGTATTAAACTGCTGCTTTTACAGTATAATACAGCTAAATTTTACTGTAATAAGCTGTAAAATTGCTAACTTTACAGTAAAAAACTGTAAAATTGCTAGTTTTACAGTTTATTACTGTGCATTTTACAATTTAAATTGGAACCACGGCTGCCAGTATTTTACTGTAAAAACAACAACTCATTTTTTGCAGTGTATAACAAACTTTGAGCATGTCATTGAAGCATATAGAAAGATCATTGAATTTCCTTGCTGAAAATTTATTTTTCTTATAGTCCATGTTACGTATATACAAGTTCCAATGACTTACGTCCATTAGATTAAGCTCTGCCTTGTCTAAGTAAGATATAGTATCGTTCTGGTTAATAGAGCGATGACCTTGACAATTTTTACCTCTTTTGGAAGAAATAAAAAGGTGCAATTGATAGCTGAAATGAGTTGAGCTACTTTGGTAGTAATTTTTCCAAATTATTTCACCTCTAATCAAATAACATGTTCCTTTTTTATTGAACTCCTTAAAAAGAGGTAAGCATTGTCGATATTATAACTGAACTCACCAAAGCGGTACTATAATTTGAATTATAGCTACCCCGTAATTTGTTTATAAACACTTCTGGAACATAATTTTGAGTAAGATTTTTGGCTGCTGCTATATTTCATGGGAAATTTAATCCGACATTTCATGTCCGCTTGTGTGTTTATAAGTTTCCACTTTTAATCGACTTTTGAATGAATCACTAGCAACTGAAAAAGAAAAGCTTTGTACATTTACGTGTGAGAGGGAGAGAGTGTATGTGTTAGCATTTTATTCAAAATCTGAAATATTTATTCTTTTTTTCAATTTCTTCTCCCTTTTTCTTTTTTCTTTTTTTTTTTGCCGAGGTTGCCGCATTTTAAAACTCAAAGGAATTTCAATTTTTATTTTATTCCATTGAAAATGCCTTTTAGTGTGCAAGAATTATGATATTGTCTTTTCAGAAAGGTTTTTTCCCCTGAGTCGTTTCACCGTGAGAGTAAAAACTGTTTCTGTACATTTTTTCATGGACACGAAAAATTCTTGTAAATGTGTATCACTTTTTCGTTCCCTGAGATAAATTTAAGCTTGAAATTATCTGGTGATATGTTGCTGAATTTTGTTATTAATTGATTTAAAGAATAAAAATCAATTTTAAGTAATCAATTAAAATTTAATAAGTAACTATTACTGAAGAATCAATTATAAATCAAAATTTGAGTTCGTACTTCTAGTTGATGATTTTAGAAGGGCATTTTTCATTAATTCCTGACTTCTACCGGGACAGTAATTGAGATATTGGTCAAAATTTGAATAACTATTTATGTAATTTTACGATCAGTCAATGATATGAGCTCTGAAATAGCTTTTATATTGAAATTATTTTGCAGATTCATTTAGTTCTACTTGTGAAAATTTATTTCAAAACATTACGTTTTAAGTGTTGACAGTGAATATGTATTCATTTTGTATAAGAATTATCATTTTACACTACGTTACGGTGATATCAAGAATAGATTCGTTTTCTTTGTTTCTTTATTATTACTACTACTTTTGATTTTTCATTTCTTCAAGTTATCTTTTTTAACATAAGATATACGTGTATAAGAATAAAGGAACTAAACTAACATAAAAACCAAAGTTTTGACTGTTGTTGTGTAAAGCCGCTGTGCAGTACGAAAGTCGTCTAAGAATTGACTCAAAGTGATTAGAAATCGTTTCGTAATCAGGTACTCAATCAGCATCAAACTGTTGGCTATCCCTGCTCTAAAAATGTAGTTGGTAACATTGTAAATAAAATGAAAATATAGTATAGGAATTAATTTCGAGAAAAATATTTATTTCTGGACGGTTATGGAGAATATATGGTGAAACAACATTTCTAAATATTTCTTTTTTGGTATTTTTTATAGAAATGAAAAACAGAAGTTATTCAAAACAAAAATATTAATGAGCAATATAAAACACACGCTTGTGTCTCAAAATGTAATTTTCTGATTTATGAACAAAAACTAACAAAAATATTGTTTGAATGATGCATACGGTATATGATTCCCCTCAAATGTTTAATTTTCACTCGTTTACAATACTAGTGCACCCCCCTCCCACTAAAATATAATATAGCTTTCCTCTCTTAGTGTTTTTTAGTTGGAATGCATCCATCCTGCCTACACATGCGCATACACAACACACACACAAGCATAAAGAAAAGAAAAAAAGATATATCATATAATCGTTTTACTTAACCATTTAAATTATAATGAGGTCTGAAAGAAGAAAAAAATGTTATTTATGTAAATATTCTTTAACTGTTTATTTCTATCTTTTCTTTCTTTTTTTTCACTTTTCTTTCATTTTTCTTTTTCTTTATTTTATTCTTTTTTTCATTTTTAAAAAAAGTACCAACGATTTAAAGCGAGTCAAAAATCTTGAAGATTAATTAAGAACAAATTTCTTAGTTAATTTCTCAGCTTTCGCTTGTGTAAGTGGGGAAGGGGAACCAAAGAGTAAAGAAGTGCAATTTGATTTTGTTAGTAATAACATTTTCTTATCCCTTAATGATTTGATACTAAGAAAGAATTAACGTCAGGGCGCAGGAGCTTAAGCTCGCCAATCTAAGGAGTTCTAATGAGCCAGATTAAGAAGAAAGCTTATTCCTTCAAAAAAGGGAATCGAATCGCAAATTAAGCGGCGCCAAGGAGAAATTCATAACGCTCTCCTCGCCAATTGGATGAAACGTTTCGATCATTTGTTTCTTTAAGCATTTTTATTTATTTCTTAAATCTGCTTAGAAATTAATTTTTAATTAGCATGTGAAGGTCACTCTTAAGCGGCGAAACCAACATAATATGTTTGTAGTGCACGTGTGATCTACGTAGCGTAGAGGTTAAGGGACTTCAAAAAAAAAAGTTTTTACAAATTTGCTTATTAACTGACTTAGTTAAAGAAAAAATAATAATAATTTTCGACAAATTCTATTTGAGAATGTTTCAATAAAGAATGACATCCCCCTCCTACTCGAAGTTGCAATTTTCGGGAAAATGAAGGAAAAATTTAAGTACCAAAATCATAAAAAAAATATTTATCTGAAATATGTGCTCGTTAAGCTGAGCGAAATAGGTGATAGTTCCCGCTTATTCCCTTGTAAGTGTGCGGCTTATGCCTCCTCCCTCCCCAAACCTTCCCCCCAAAAAATTTTCCTGCCTTGTCACCAGCTGCAAAAAAATAAGCCTGAACTCACTTTCAGTTTTTTTTTTTTTTTTTCAATTCATTTTATTCTTTCTTTTTTTTAATTTAATGAAATACATTGCATTTATACTGTCATTCCTCTACTTTTATTCAAGATCACGTTAACAACAAAATTACAGTGCAAGTCCAGAGTCGGAGTTGGAAGGATTTTGGGGTAAAAGTGTCGGAGTTGGAGTCGGAGCCAGAGTTGGTCATTTTTCTTCCGACTCCGCGTCCGCAGCCATATTTTTTACTAGAAGTGTTCATAAATTGTCGTACAATAAGATACAAAAACAATGAATGTCTAGTGTTGAAATCAAAATTAGGGCAAAAATGACACACAAATGCCCCCCCCCCCTCCAAAAAAAAATACCGAAACTGAGATCCGATGCGTTCCCAGAACAATACACCCCTGCTGGGAAATAAATGGATGTCTATGACAAGAAGTTGTTTTTGTGACAGAGCTTGATCTTCAGACTCCGTCATAGGCATCCGTGTTCACTGTAAAAACTGAATGTTGTTTTTTACAGTATAATGCAGCTAATATTATGTAATAAACTGAACAAATTGCTAATTTTACAGTAATAAACTGTAAAATTGCTATTTTAACATTTTTTACCATGCATTTTACTGTTTTTAACTGGAACCTCTGCTGCCAGTATTATACTGTTGTTTTTACAGTATATTGCAGCTAAGTTTTACGGCAATAAACTGTAAAATTTTTAACTTTACAGAAAAAAATTGCAAAATTGCTAGTTTTACAGTTTATTACTGTCCATTTTAAAGTTTTAAATTGGAACCTCGGCTGCCAGCATTATACTGTAAAAACAATAGTTCATTTTTTGCAGTGTATGCAATTTCCGTTGCAAACGTGTACCTCATGTTATTTTCTTTGCAAAAAAGTTTATTAAATGCACGATGTTTTTAAAATTATCTTTATCTTTCTTATTTTAAAGTGAAGGGGTTTCTGAAATTCAGCCTAGTTAGTAATAATTTATATAAATCAGATATGATGATTTTAAGAATCCATGATAAAATTGTAGCAGTTGTTGAAATTAAAATACTTCGAAGAAGACCAAAAACCATCGAAGATTATAACACATTTTACAGCAATCACTTTATAACATGCATGTTTTAGCTTCAAAATAATATGACATACTTTTCGGGTTGGAGTGTTGGCATTTAAAACACAATATTATTTCAGAACCCAAGTCTAATAACAGCTTGCGTATAAAATGGGAATTAAGGAAGAAAATCTGTCCAACCAACCCCGTCAAGTATTTGATCTCTACGCGTCATTTAGTCAATTTCGCCACGAAGAAGGGGGACTGCATCCCGCAGAGAGCCAGCATGTTTGGATGGGGGATGTTCAGAGGGGTCGTTTGGGGTACGTAATGGACCGCGTAGGGATGGTGTTAAATTAATTACGATCTATTATGGGTGTTGTATGTACACCCCCAACGTCAATTGAGTATGTAATCAGTTTGGCTCTCGCCCTTTCTATTAGATTCGAGCTTTTCCATCCATTAAGATGGCTTCAAATCTGTCCCAATTGCATTACGATGGTCTTTATTAAAAGGGCAGTGAGGAGAGTTTATGTTGGAGGGAGTACCGCGGCTACTCTATTTGTTAATGGATCACTCCGGTAGCTAAAAAATCATCACATCGCAAATAACAAATGTTAAGAATTCGAGTTTTTTGGATTTTTCTTAAGAGGCTTTCTTCATTCCTAATAAACAAGAGTAGTTTCTAATAGAGGAAAATTAACTTCATAGTAGGCATTAACATTGTATTAGTAATTTGAAATACATCAAGATAGTATTGTTTTTGCGTAGTCACCCCCAACGTCAATGGATTATGTAATCAGTTTGGCCCTCACCTTTTTTTGTTAGAAGCGGACGTTATCACAATTATGGAATTTGGTTCAAAGTAGTCACCAACAATGCCAAAGCGGCCACTAACTATTTCGATTTACTTGCCACTGGCCACTATCAAATTTTTTTAGACTCAAGCTTTTGAATTTTTTATTCATTAAGATGGCTTACCTATCAATTTCGCTTGCTTCTTTATTAAAAAAACTGATTGAAAAATGTATATTGGTATGAGTACTGGAGCAACTGGGTTTGTCATTGAATTAAAAGTAAAAGATAATCATTACATTGACAAAAAGGAAATATTAAGAACTTTTATGAAGAGTGTTTTTTTATTAGTTTGTTGGTAGATTCTGCATTTAACAAAAATTAATTTTAAATGAAGTACAGTTAAAATTACTTGAGCATTCGCTCTCTCCATTGGATTTAGGATTTTCTACCACATCTGCCAAAATGGCACAAGAGTAGTCCTTACTAAAAAGAGACCTTGGAATTTGTTGTCTGTTGCAATAGTTAACACGATCTTGTTCAAATTTTTAAATATTCTTCCCAAAAGCTTAATTTTATATTAAACGGTGGTAATGATTTGATAGTGATTTCATTAAAGGATGGTTTTAATGTGTTTGGATATTGTAATGAGTCTGCTGATCCCGATTTTATTTTAAAGATCGACTGATCTGATGTTAAAATCCAGTGGTTTTATAAGTAGCGGTTCCTGTACAAAATTATGTTCAGAAATCAAGGGTTTGCACACTGTTAAGCTTCGCCCAATTTTTAAGAATTCATCCACTAGTAATTGCATAAACTCTATCTTCTAGCTAATGAATCTTTAATTCATTAGAATATAAATTGATCTTTCTGGTGTACTTATGCTAGAGTCCATACAAAACTGAGCGTGGCTTAAGACCGCGAATTTTGTATTTTTGAAACTGATTTAAGGAAAGGATTGGTTAGTAATGTTATTAATTGACAGCATAATACCCTGAAATCTCTAAAAATGTTCGCAAAGGAAATAAGTATCAATAAGCAATATAAAAGTATTCAACTGCAGCAACAAAGTTGTGATGGAGGTTGTATAAAACAACGAAATTGAAACACTCATGCTCGAAATGATTTTTTCCACCTGCCAAACAGTTTTTCTTTAAATTGCTGTGTTTTGAAATGGACAGCAACAGCTTCAATACATAAATCCTTTCCCAAACCCTTTGGACAAAGTTGATTTAAGAAAATAGTATTCCCGGAAAGCAACCAAAGCAAAAGTCCGAAATGATTTACCAGATGCGGATTCTAAAGGACTTATCAGATTATATAGATATCCATCAGTTCGAATACGAAAGGGTTTTCATATTTCGCTCCGTATAAATAGAAGGGAAAAGGAAAAAATAATAACTATGTCGGAAGCAATCCAGGTAAAGCACGCGAATCCTTAGCGAGGAAGAGTGGCAAATTCTGTCGGGTTCACCGCACATATATACATGTCTCTATCGGCAAGCACTGACCTTGTTGTGCTTGGAGAGCTGTTCAATAATTTCGCTTCCCTGGTCTCGCTGAATGGAGGGGGTGATTGCAAATAAGACTGCTACTCTTGGGTGGACAAACGATCCGCGGGGTTTCGTGTCGACACGTGACCTCGACCCCTCACCTCTGACCCTGTGAGGTTCTCCCACCCCGAGCCGCCAGTTGCCTGCTTGTGACAATCTTTGAAGTCGTGTGATCGGCAAGATAGCTCTGGAGATTCGGGAAAGGTTGTACTGGGTGCTGTATGAAGAACTCTTCTATGGCTGTTATTTTACTCATACTTTTTCTTATGCACGAAGGTTACTTTTTGTTGACAGTTGAGTTTCTGACGGATTTCGGGAAGTACGAGTTCTTGTATGTGTAATATATCATGCCAGTTATCAATCAGATAAGGATTTTTGAAATACATGTTAGAGATGACCATAGACTAATAGACACATAGTGGTGGACATTCTGCTTGATTCTTTTCAACTAGAAGCAGCCAAAAACTTTTTCAATTATAAATGACATACTTGACGACCCTAATTGTAGACATCATCTTAAAAGAGCCTTACACGATTTGTACTTCAATGTTAGCCCTCTTACTTGTATGCAGGCTCTCACTTTATTTTCTAACCCTTACCAATGGAATCAATGAATCGATTTTATTGAACAGTAATATAAGTTCATTTTACATGAAAACAGTTTTACCGTACATCGTTCTCTTAGATCTTTCAAAAGTACTCAGTTTGAAACGACGTAAGCTAGTATCCTCAGCAATCATCCAAAGGCAATAAAGATGTTTCACATCAGCACCTCGCGATGATCTTTAAAAGAACTTCATATCCGTTTAAGGTCATCTATGCAGCAAAATTATATCACATAAACTACGGTTAATTAAAATAGATCCATTGATTCAGTTGACACGCTTTAGAAAATAAAGTAAGGCCAAAATAAGAACCATCAAAGAGTTTTATTACAATGGTTCTAGTTGAACTAATAATTGTTGTGCTACTTATATGTGAAGAAGATCTCAGCATTTTTAAATTGAGAACGACAAAATAGAATGTTCAATGTTCATCACGCTGAAAATCACACAGGACATGATACCACTTTATACATTTAAATTTATATCACAATAAAGAAATCGCATCGTTAAGCTATAAAGAATTACAAAAATATGGCACGTTAAGTAAGCGTCTATTAAATTCTAATTAGTGCTAACTTGATTTTCTTGTACTCATTCGAATCCTTTTTGTTCCCACTGTCTTTGAAGAGATCAGCAGAAGATAGAGCTGTGATAAATGTTAGTTTTATCAGTCAGTAATGGTAATTTGTCAAGGAAAGGACATTCAGTTAAATCTATGCAATTTGTCAAGTAAAATTAATCAGCATTTCGGTTGCTGTGAATGAAGAAAATGCAACTAAATGCGTCTGGAATTCCTTACCTATGCATTATTCATGTTAGGGAAGAATTATTGTTACGACGTGTTGGTTTCGGTTTTGACTTTTTGCTAAAAGCTAGATAGTCTTGAGAAATTGTTCAGAAGCTTTTTTAAGGATTAACAGCGATACAGAGATGAAGTATTTAATTAAATATACCAACTGATCTGTGACACTAAGTTATAGTACAGACTTCTTTCTGCTTCAAATTTATCAATAACCACATTTAGATATCTTATGAACTTTGTAAAATTCTCTATTTTTTTTTCCCTCAAAGATACTCAAACACACTTGAGAGTTGAATATATTATAGTCGATTGTTTTACTGCTGTTGAAGTAAATATCGTGGCTATAACTTGTTGATCACTGTATTCTTCATAGTGAGTTGAGCTATGGTACAACCATGTTCCTCCACCCAATTTGTCAGTAACTAGATGCGACTGCCTTGTGTACTTTGCAAAACCCCCCACGCCTCTTTTGAAAGATCGCCAGATGGGGCTGTGATGGATACAACAACTTTGTCAACCAGAATGGCTATTACACGGAGTTCATGCTTCAAAAGCGATCGTTCGCGACAGTTTCTTCGTTTGTTCTGCCGCCGCGAGTGGCTTATTGTACACAGCAGGACCCAAATCTCAATCGGGGTCCCGACAATAGAGCCCGGCGTTTCCGGTACACCTCCAGCGACAATGCGGTCTGGGGTCTCAAAAGGGTCCCGCTTACTTCTAAGAGAAGAGCTGATAGAATCGGCATGAAATTCGATTCGCGACTATTGGTTATTAGTTGACTGGATCTTGAGAAAATGATTCAAACGGAAAAGCTATGGATTTTCTTGGACACAAAGAAGTTCTTTGTCGGTCTTGATTTAAATCGATTAACTACTTCTCGGATATATTTTAAAACAAAATTACTCCATTTAGCATAAATTGTATATATGAAATACTTTAGCATTTTTTGTTTCGTTGTAGTGTATTACTGTGTTGCTTATTTTTGTTTCTGATACCGCTGGAAGCCGAGGCCAAGTACGCAATTTAAAGCATGCTCGTGTCCTAATTCCTTATAGATGAGCACCACAGATCAGCACCAGGGGTGAAGTTAGAATAAGTTCAGACAACGCAGAACAGATGAAAGTACCACCCACCAATATATCTTTTTTTATTTTATTATTATTTTACATTCCATATCATGAGTCCAACAGCCAATGTATCATAGATTTTCAGTCATAAAAATTAAACGAAGGAATTTCAGTTTAGACGTTGATAGCAGGAAAAATAATTTTTGCATCAAAATTTTCTTCTAAAAATACCAGAAAGAATTTTAGAATTATATGAATTGTTATAGCAAAAAAAAAAAAAAAAAACATTTGTTTTTATTTTATTTTTTAAATCATGTGCCACTATCACTACAAAAGGTCATAGATTGAACTTTCCTAATTCTGATCTGTTACCACATGAAATAAATAAATTGTATTCTTCAGTTTCCCTTATCGAAACGTAAAAGCTCATACATTAAAAATAATTCTTCATCATACACATGCTGCCAAACATGAAATCTTAAAACGTTATTCCGCTAGGACTTATCGATTCTTTTAGTTCATTGAAGGAAACTCCAATCTATTATGCATAAACGAAACTTAGTTGTAACTTCAATCATTTTTCTGTCGTAAATTTCTGTTCAAAAGAGCAAAAATATAAATAGAACATCAAAGAATGATGAAGTATTGCAGCTGTAACGTTAGGCAAAACTAGTTGAGCAAGTTATGCTTTTAAGTGCATATGGGGTGAATGTCGAGCAATATATTTTACTATGTGTTGGTTAAATAGCATGGTAGAAAAAACTTTTTCACAAAGACGTCACTTACAACACACACTCATAAACATCTCCATATGTAAAATCATACACACAAGAAAGTACACGGTTCAGAGCTGCTTATCCGAACTCCAACTAACCGAATATCCAACTATCCGCATGGCCTATCTTTCTTTCTCATTTTTTATAATCGAGGAAAATTAGAGAAATAAAAAGAACTTAACGCATACAAAATTGAAAACATTCCCTTTAACAGTGTTTGTATGGTTGGAAAAGTAGCTAGATAACAAGTAAATGGCAGAATGTGTGAAATCAAAGTCCAGACAGCAGACTTTCGGTTTTTCGTGTGCCTTTTGCTAAACTTATGTTTTTACGTTTGCTCTCTGCTGTTAAAAAATAATAATAATATGCTTATACAAATTTAAAAGATTGAGGAAAAGTAAATACACCATCAAAAGTTTATAGTGGACAAAAACATGATGACTCAAAAAGAAACAAGAAAATGCTTTTCGAAATTTAATTAAAAAACACTTGGACTATCCTATCAGCGCCTCAGCATATCATATTTAGTAATTACTCTCAATCTGTCTGTTTTGTAAATCAACAACAATTACTTATTTAAATTACAATCTACAGTATTTTATTTTAAAAATATATACCAGTCATACCTCATGAGCCAACCTACGTTGACTATATAAATAAGACTACAGATATTCGCTTGCTTCTGTATGACGTTTTCTTTTCGGCCGTCGCGAAGAAAGCTGGTTGCCATCGCTTAGTCTATTATTCTTGATCATCAATTACAAGTTTCAGGAAGGTAGGTCATTTTTGTCTTTGTCGTCGTGACGATACGCGCACCATTTTTCGTCGGAAAAAGAAAAGAAATATGTGGGCGAGTGTGTGTGGGCTTTCGGTGCATCTGGGGTCAACATCTTTATCGAACGTTTTGATCATGGAATAAGAGAAGCGTTTTGCTATAATGGAGTGTCCGCGACAGGATTTTGAACATCAGAAATAGTGACTGAGTAGAAAAGGAAGTGATACATTGATATGTAAAGTTTTTCTTTAAAGACAAAAGTTTGTCCACGTGCCGGTGTGCCACAGTTGTTACATTCGAACTTATTTTTATTTATTTATTTATTTTTTTTTTTTTGTTTTTTAATATATTTTGTTATAATCGATTTTTGTTTTCTCAATTGGAAGCTAAGAATTTTTTTAACAGTAGAAATACTTTACTTGTTTCAAAATTTTCTTCTTTTTTGGCACTTCCAAGAATCGGCTGTGGGTATGAGTTTACTTTATTCTTTATAAAAATCTTTTTAAAAATCTATATCTCTTTTGAGTTTTTCAGCTTTTTCAGCAATGTCGTGCAGCCTTTTATTGTTATTACTATTTTTATAATAATAATAAAATAGTATAATGTTTTAATTCATAATAATGCAAAATCTTTCGAACTAAAATTAAAAAAAAAAAAGAAAAAAATATATAGCTTCGTATTTCTATGATTTTTAGTCTCTAAACTACTAAAATACACAGCAACGATATATAGCATTAATTAATGAGTGTTATTGCCTTACAATGTCATGCATGACATGATTATCACACTAAACAATATCATTGCAATCGACATCCTCTTCACTAAAACTTTAAACTAATTTTCATTCGCAGAGGAAACCATCAATATAAATTTTTTCTGGAGCGATAAGGGATGAAACAATCGTGAATACTCTTTTAAGCGCATAATTTCAGTAATTTTTACAAGTTACGTAGCAGTTTCTGCGCTAACAAATTGCTAAAAAACATCAAGCGCAGGGCTGTTTAAAACAAGTCTTTCATGAAATTTTCACACTGCAAAAAATGAACTGTTGTTTTTACAGTGTAGTACTGGCAGCAGAGGTTCCAGTTTAAAGCTCTAAAGTGCCCTGTCATAAACTGTAAAATTATCAATTTTACAGTTTATTTTTGCAAAATTAGCTATTTTACAGTTTAGTACTGTAAAATTAGAAATTTTACAGTTTATTTTTGCAAAATTAACTATTTTACAGTTTAGTACTGTAAAATTAGAAATTTTACAGTTTATTTTTGCAAAATTAGCTATTTTACAGTTTAGTACTGTAATATTAGAAATTTTGCAGTTTATCTCTGCAAAATTAGCAATTTTTGCAGTTTATTACTTTAAAATTAGCTGTATTACACTGTAAAAACAACATTCATTTTTTACAGTGCACTCTGTTTGGATGTTTCTTTTCTAAAAACTGTATCAAGACTGCATTGCAGAGGACTAAAACAAGATGGGAATGATTTCTAAGTCTGTAAGCAATAACAGAGGGCAAAACTTATTAACTTTGCAAGCATCTGAGTAATTTAAAATCTAGGTTAAAACAGTAACGCAGGTGGACGTAGAAAGCATTCAACCCACTCGCGAGGTCGTAATTTACAACTTTTTTGTGTATATGTGGGGGGGGGGGAGTATAAAAAAAAAACAAACACAAAACAAAACAAATTAACACTTGCAAAATTATAAAAGTAAATAAGTTCCTAATTGGAGTTCTGAACGTTACAAGTGTTATTCCAAGTTTTTTGATTTATTTCTAGTCTTCATATATATAAAGTGAAACTATATCCATAACTTTTAATCTATTATTGCTAATTAAAAATAAAAATGATATTTGATAGAAAATACATATTGAAAAAATGTTAACCGCGTATACCTTGATAAAAGTTAAGAAATAACTTCCACTCCTATTTTGAGAAGTTATCAATTTCGCCTTTTGAAAACATAACGAATAATCAAATTTGAGAATATTTAAATCAAAGTATCAGAGTACCAACGATTCATTTGCACTGCTGAAGAAAATATGAGCTTAAAGAGCAAAATAAATTTCGTTCGCTGCCAACAGAAAATTTGGCATTAATATTTTAACCAGTTTCATTCGGTAACAAGTCAGCTAAAAGAATGAACATTGATTATTCAGTTCACATAGAAAGTTTAGGCCACGAAACAAAAAACAATAGCTAAATATCTAATCAATTGCAAACGCTGAGAGGAAATACATTTTTTATTTCGACAGCATTATTAGTATTTGGTTACGGGTATTTTTTTCTTTTTTTGCGATCAACTTTTTTTCATTGCGATATCGTTAAATATTGACAAGTATGATGTATTTTAGTCGCTTTGGCGTAGGTATAGTTAAGAAAATCTTTTGATCTTCTAGAACAACACTGGAAAACAAGTGTTTACTATAATCCACGTGAATAAATACTTTTACGTTGAGGAAATAACTAACAAATCTATGAATAAATGCCCTTACCTATAGTAAGTTGGGGTGTCTTATATCCCAGAAGAATTGGACTTTAATTTTGTAATTTTGGCACATACGGTTTTATATGCACATTGCCAAAAATAAACTGTTGCTTTTACAGTAAAATACTGGCAGCAGAAGTTCCAGCTTAAAACTAAATTGCAGAGTAATAAACTGTAAAATTAGTAATTGTACAGTTTATTACGGTGCTCTTTACAGTTTACGGTGCAAATGGAAATCTCGGCTGCCAGTAATAAAATGAAAACAGTTTATTTTTTGCAGTGTATGTCACTTGCCTTACTGTTTCAGTTACATTTTTATACATAAAGAGTATAAATATTATTGGGTATTTTCCTATTTTAAGTGTGTATTTGTGGAATGCACTAGAAATTAAATGTTGGAGTTACTCACACGTTATCTCATTAGTTAAAGGTTAAACAAAACATTTAACTAATGAGTCTAATAGACTACTCTCTATTGAGAACTACTCTGTTTTCTTTAATTGTTGATTATTGATAGTTAATTACCTTTTACATTTACTATATATCCCAGGGGACTTTTACTTTCAAAGCAATTACAAACAGAAATGTCGCTTAAGAGTATCAAATGGAAAATTGCTGGGAAAGAGAATAACTACCTTAGTTCACTAAGTATTCGTCATAACTTAGATTTCATTCAAAAATCCGTTTCAGTTTTGCTCTTTTTTTTAAACAACTTTTACATAAAACCTACAGCTCATGTTTCTTATCGAAAATCAATTTTAATGTGTTGTACCTTTTTTCAGCAAATATTGATTATCGTTCTTCAGTACATTATACTTTAAAAGATAATGAAACTCTGGATTTTTTTTAACGCAATTTTGGTTATCAATAAGAAATACTTTTCAGCTACATCAAAAAATAATTCATAAAAATAGAGAACGATTTCAATGTCCAATATTTGATTTATTACGTCCTTGGTTTCGAAGTAACACCTTTCTGGTAACAGTGATGAGAATGCAGAAAATAGGAGAGTTTCAATATGATTAACAACATAAATAACAGGATTGTGAATGTAGATAGGGAGAAATTTTTGGGTTTGATATTTGATGCTTAATCTTACGCTTTTGAAAAATAAATAATTGTTTGAACCTAATATGGCAGCTCACGCATACTGTGCAGAATACGCATTGTTTAATGAGCTCACACATAAACTAATTAAATATGCTGCAAACTTTGAATCTTGGCCTATGCAAGACAGCGTAAAAACTCGTTCCGTCTTGTTCCATTTTTTTTCTGTGCTGTTACTTTTGTACTTTATTCAGGAGTGCCCATCCTGCCAAGAGAAATAGTGCATCCCCCAAACGCTACGAAGATCCACACCCCTCCAGAAAAAAGAGAAAAATACCCCTAAAAATTTCTTTGCATTCTGAGTCATGGCCCCCCACACCTTCCTAGTTAGTTACCATTACTTTATTTTATACAATATTTTGAAGTTGAAACATATTTTTTCATCATGGCACTGCAAAAAATGAACTGTTGTTTTTACAGTATAATACTGGCAGTCGAGGTTCCAATTTAAAACTGTAAAATGCACAGTAATAAACTGTAAAACTAGCAATTTTACAGTTTCTTACTGTAAAGTTCGCAATTTTACAGTTTCTTACTGTAAAGTTCGCAATTTTACAGTTTATTACCATAAAATTTAGCTGTATTATACTGTACAACCAACAATACAATACTGGGAGCAGAGGTTCCAGTTTAAAACTGTAAAACAAACGGTAGTAAACTGTTAAATTAGCGATTTTACAGTTTGCTACTATGAAATTAGAAATTCTTACAGTTTATTACTGTAAAATCAGCTGTATTATACTGTAAAAACAACACTCATTTTCTACAGTGTGGAATAAAATGTAACTGAGGGTATTACAGTAAGGTAACCAGATGTCTGAAATGACGCAATGACAATATACTGACAATCCAAATCACAAAAAAAGATTTAACGCCACATTTATATTCGCACATAAAAACTTGCAAGCAGGCATTAAAAATGTAGTTTAGCGTATTTTCACGCTTTGAATTTTAAATAAAAAATCAGCAGTCCAGGAACAACTCTTGAAATGTTTAAAGTTCTGAATTCAAATATTTTGTTCAATACAAAGCATCAAACAGTCTAAGTGTTAAAAATTTAAATAATCCGCCATCTTTTCCTTCCCTGTCATCTTCCATTTGATCCTTATAGAAAGTCCTATTTTTACGGTATGGTGATGGTCTTTACTGTTTGCATATATTTCACTCCTCTTAAAAATGTTAAGGAGAAAAATTCAGTTTTAAAAAAAAAATAATAGCAAGATATCTGATCCCAATAGAAAATAATACGTGGTCAGGCCCGTCATTTAGGGGGGACAGGGGGGGGGTCAATTGCCCCACCCTGGCTTTGAGAAGTCAATGTATTTATATATAAAGGAGCGTGGTTTTTGCTGTTTTCCGATGAAATTGCATTGTGTTTGCACCCTTTGCCCCCCCCCCTGGAAAAACTTGAAATGACGTCCCTGTACGTGGTATTGAAATCCATCTAAATTTTAAGTTCATTATAACCCATTGATAAAATGTCCTTTTCACGAAATCAATAAAGTATCCGGGTTGATCATCTTCTCAGACAAGAAAAAATTAAAAAAAAATAAAAGCGATGTATGCTTTGCGTTGTGTTTATTGCCAATATAACTTAGTTAACAAAATGCTTTGTGTTACCCCTATCTGTTTATATTTCTTTTCTATTCATGGACTATCATATTTTTAGACGTGGACAGCCTGACAGCTATATTTTCATCCACCAAAAGACAAGAAGGCTCTCACGAAAGAAAAAGATCAAAGGATCACATTGTCATTTTATTTATTTTTTTTTACCTCACGTATGTTGATGCACCTTCCCAAAGCAAAGATATAAAAAATGTTACCCATTCTTCGCAGTGGCATTATGTTGACGTTTTCTTAAAATCACGGCTGCCTCTCGTTTGGTACCAAACTCAGAAAAGAATTTCTTAAGCTCCTCTTGATTATTTGCTTATACCGGGTGAATAACCCACTGCGAGCAAATGTCATGCGCGGGGTCATTTTTCTGCCAGCATTTATTTGGACGAAATCCTGCCAAAATGTAGGATGCCAAAAGGGAGCGCTTTGTTGGGTACAGGGAAAATATGAAAAAGGGGGGCGAGGCTCAATGCAAACTGTGGAGGCCATACGCAGACCGTGTCCATCCGAATGGTAAACACCTGATTACAGGTGTGCATCAGCACAAATACGCCTCGTTGGGTTTGTGGGGTTTCCTTTAGCGGGATTCGGCTCGCACGTGCTCCCATGCACCTGAACCACCGGTTGCAAAAAGTGCAGTGGCATATGCAATGACCAGCTTGAAACTGGATCTTGTGGAAGCTCAATGTGTGCTACTGGCCTTATCCCAGGCAGTAAGCGGTTTTTGTGTGGGCTCATCAGGAGTGATGAGGTTTAGTCATATGAGGATATGATGCACGGTCATTTGCATTTGACGATAAATATCTATCTGAAACATCCATAGTAAAAATGGAATCCGAAACTGCATCTGTGATTTCGAAAAGTATTATTTTCAGTTCCAATTTGAATAGATGACTATCGTATTGCATGATCTCGGCTCACGGGTAACAAATAGTCATTGTATCTTAAAAACTTTTAAAGTCAATCTTATCTAACGTATACCACACAAATTATAGTAAAACTATTGGTAAATATTTTAATACTATATAATTGATTTAAAAAGGTCATCATTAAAGCAACGCTAATTCTAGAATGAAAAATTTATTTATCATGCGCGTTTTCTTGCTTTAAAATCAATAAGGTTTAAACGCACAAGATTCTAGATTTCAGTTATTGTAATTTAATCTATTTAACCACCAAGAACTGCATGAAAAAACGGCTAATTCTAGAGCTTAAAATTCTTTATCTTATGCTTTATTGCTTAAAAAACATTAATTCTTGAATGTACAGCACTATCTTTCGGTAATTGTAATTTAATAAATTTAATTGTTAAGAACTACATAAAATCAACAAGAATTCTAGAATGGAAAAGGAAATTCAATATATGCATTATTTTTTCAAAAAACCACAAATGTTTGAATGCACAAAACTCTTTCAGCTATTGCAATGCATTCACTTTAATCGTTAAGGACTACATGAAACCAACGCTAATTCCAGAACGAAAAATTTGTTTTCAATAAAGAGCAACTGAAGTTTAAAATCCATATCCTGCTTACAAGACTTTCAGCTGACGTTAGTGTTGCGTCCCGACAAATCTGTCATTCAAGAGTCTAACCTGTCACAAAGATAACACATCAGAACATTTGGAGCTGGTCATGAAAAAAAAAAGTTACTGTCTCGAAATTCTACCACCAGACCTCTTTTCTAAAGGTGCAGTGAATCAGTCTCGCGATTTTTTTGAGGTTAATACTTTGCTGTCACACCCAGTCGCTTGTATTGTAAGCTGAAAAGATAAGCGATCTAGTAGTCATCATCTCATCTCTTATAATCCAATAATAAGCGTGGTCATCCTGTTCAGCCTTTTCATCAAGAGCAATCACGAAAGGAGTTTAGAACAGTTGGTTAATAAAAGCTTTTTCACATAATCACCTGCCTAATTACCTACTTACAGATTAATCATATGAACAAACTGCGCTCGCACACGTTTTTTGCCCGTTAGTGAATATGCACTTATTTTGAATTGTACATATATGTGCAATGTGCATGTCGTGTGCACTATATCCAGAAGAATGACATTAATACTACGGTGGCCGCCGCTTATTTGAATCATGTTTGTTTTAAAGACGACGCGTTCCATCCACTAACGCCAATCGAAAATATTATCAACAGGAACACGATATAATAGTCATGAAATTAAAATATGTACAACAATGAGAACAACATTATTTTTCAAGCATATTCGCCATTGCTTTTTACAAAATTCCTCTGCTATTTTTAACTGCTAATTACGTGCATACGCTCATCGATTAGCAAGCAATTTAATGTCTACGTTCTATGTGTTTATCAGCAAAGCATATTAACCTACACGACATTTAATAGTTTACATTAATAATCTATACACATTAAAAAAAAATGTTTACGACTGTAAGACGCTTTTTTAAACAATAAGTCCTGAAAACTTGAAGCTTAATATACAGTAATGTTTTTGTTTGTTTAGTTTTGCCATCGCTGCGCACCTTGGAGCTCGATTTTAAAATTTATAAAACGTTTAATGTTTTAAGTGATATTTAGCACTTTTTACCTCACAGACCTGGAATCAAATGCGTCAAAGAAATCAAGAATTGGGTTCATTAATAAGTTATTTCAATTAAAATAATTTTATCTATATTTCTCCTAGCTCTGTTTCAGAAAAAACATGCGGTATCATGTAGCTTAGTCGAGATGACTTCGGAACCTGCGCGTTCACATCCCGACTTCGCCAAATAACCATCAAGTACATCGGAGTATATACTCGTCAAATTGAGTCAGAAAAAACTGTGATCACTCGCAAGCAATTACCATAAGTTCCAGAAAACATTCCCTCCCTTTAATAACTATGCCTAAATTGTGGATTTGATGCTTCCATCCATCGAGGCGAAAGTCAAACTCTTTCACAAGTGATTTCTTGCTTTAATAGAAGCCACTTCTTTTTTCTTAATTCTTACTCTCTGCACCGAAATGGGTTCGGGTCTCCCGAGTGGCATCCCAAACAACACCCTCCCCCCTCCCAAAAAAAAGAAAAAAAAAAAAACATTTTTTTACAGAAGTCGATACCAAAAATGTTGAAAAAAAAAAGGCTTTTTTTTTTTCAAAATTTAACTGTGTTTATAAATCCATTTTAACATGTAAACAATGTGTGTGTATTCAATGTATACAATGAGTTCGTGTGTGTATGCATGATTGTGTTAGTTAACTATTAAAGTTTGAATCAGTTATAGTTAAATATTAGAGGATTTTTCATTCATTTTTTAACTAAGTAAAAAAAAAACGACTAATACAGTAGACTTACAGTATTACAAATCAGGATTGCTACAGCTAACTTTGAATACTCTCACGATTATTTTTAACTTTTACCGCTTATTCTCTATTTAAAAAAATAATGAAATTTGCTTTTTGAAGCATAAAAGATACTTAAAGCTAAGAGTGATATTTCATACATTCAAGCCTTATCGTATTCAGAAAATATGATGCTCACTAATGTCAATAAATGTATAAAAATGATACAATTTCAATTTTAAAGAGGTACATAAAATGTGTAACAATAAATCAGTGATGGCCAAGAAATATGACTTGTGCTAATTTTGTCTCTAGACTCATGCTATACTATTATGTGCAGTTTTTATAATTTAAATTTAGCAATTTTCAAAAAATAAATATTGATGTTTCAGTTGAAAAGTAATAATAATAATTGCAAAGCACGTGTACATATCTGTAAAATTAGTCTGGAATTGAGGCCTTCATAGTATATTTACAAGAATTTTTCAAAATTGAGTTGGAGTAATGCTAGATTGACAGCAGAAGCAACAGCAGCAACCTAAAACCTGGGATATGGATAATTTGCTATTTATTATCATTATTATTACAATTACAATTTCAATAAATGAATTATTTGATTTTGATACTTCTCTCGGTCTGAACGATATGAAGACAGCTTAAATTTTACGCTATTCAGTATTCTGACCTATTGATTAACTGAATCTAGAATGAGTTGGAAAATTTTTGGCGATAATATGATACCTTAATCTGACAAATGATTTGAATTGACGCTAAGCTGTGATCAGTTTCCAGAACAAAAGCAAGAAAGCTGAGTGACAAAAATTTGAAATATGCGTTTTATGTGACAGAAAACTTGATTTTTCTTTTGTTTAGTATTGCCAACGCTGAAATTAGTAGTATTCCTTATACCAACTTGGCGTTCATCCTGAGCCAGAACTTGGTGTATGACTGGTAGTATTTCTATCTCACAGTATACTAAATTCATTTCTAAAGCTTCTCGATCTTGAATAACTCCTGGCTATTTTCCAAGAAATTAAATATCCCAACAGACAATTGCCAAAAAAAAAAAAAAAAAATCTAGCAGCTGAAAGTCACGACGGCTTTAGAAAGTTCATTGACTAAGCTATACTTTAAATTGCTTGACGTTTTCACGCATATGAATCCATATACTATAAACAAAACACTGCTCTTTCTATTACTTCCGTACTTGTTCCTGTCACACCAACGATCATACTATTACGATTAATCCCAGCAGCAATCTTCATATGAAAGTCTTTATCTTAGTAAGTTATCATTTCATGTACACTAAAATATTTTGTGGTATGTTATACCAAAGATAGTTCTAATTTGCTGTATACAAACAATGAAACAAACTTTTACTACATTTCGGCGCAAATAAGCATCAAATCTTAGAAATGTTGCATCAAAATGTGGTCAAATTACCATATTTTGTGGCCAGCAGATTGGCACTATCTTCTATTGCAACAAACCACATGTATTTTTAGTACACTTAACACCTTCTTAATCAACAACTTCGATTCTCTCTGCTTACTATGATGCTAATTCAGTCATATAACATTGACTCATATCCGTAACAACCGTGGAAGTTTCTAGCAGTCTAACACATTTTGATTGCCACTAAGCAAAGAACTTGGCCACCACTGATACACATCGAGAAAAAAACTCTTTAGTATTGTTAGTATGGGAGTTAATGAAGAAGCAAACAACCAAGAGTGATTGTCAACATGCAAAGAGTTCAGACGAAACCGTCTTGGTTAATGATATGCAGTTAATTAGAATGTTAGTTTCTGGCTCATGAAAAGGTGGGAAATGCCACTGACCTGAATGAAACTGTCCTCCGTAGCTGACTGAACAGGGTGATTGATCTTTGGTCCACATGAAGTATTTACAACTTTTCGGCCAAACACTATCGCGAACGATATTTTTGTCACTCAGCTCCCTACACAACTGCCCTAAAACAAGGATAAAGCTTTTGTTTGGATCCATTCTCTCTTTACATCTTACAAAATTAAAATGACATATAGCCTCTTCACTAACGCATGCAAATCATTTAACAAACATTTCGGAATCAAGAATTCAAAAGCATGTTTATTTTTTTTTAACAGATATTTCTTTTGCTTGAAATGTTAAACTGCCCTGTGTTTCAAAGTGTTTGAGGATCAAGTTTTGAATAATTAATAGTAATTAAACACTCTGAGGGTTGAATTTTTAATGATATCTTTTATGGAACATTCATTCATTCGAAAAGGTTCCTTTTGAAATAAGTTTTGTAAAGCAGTCATATTTTTTCATGATATGTATCACTTATTTATAATAAGCAAACTGCATTAATAATCAACATTAATGCATTTATGATAGTTATAAAAGAGTCGTTACTGTTAAGTATAATGACTCGTACCAGAAGTTCAAAAATAGTATTGATTTTTAATGCTTTAATTCATTTTTTTTTTTTTTTTTTTTAATGTTCAAAAATGAATCGGAAATTGTGTTTGTACCAAGGAAAATATCATTAAAAATAAGTAAAACTACTTCATATAACGAAGCACTTACTAGAAAACTTGTCATTAAATTAATAAATAAATAAATATAAATAAAATGTACCATTTGAAAACTTTTAAAACAAAATATTTACTTAAAACCAATATAAACATGGAAGTAATTTTAAACAGAAGCTCATGTATCCAAATTGAACCAAACTATTCGTTTGGCTCTCCACCAGAAAGAACCAGACAAAGAGTAGTTTTAAGTTGGTCCTATGAATAATAATAAAAATAAAATATCTGCAGCCTATATTTTAGCTTTAGTAATAATTCTGAAAAAATATAAACACAAGGTTTATACTATGATTATTTTATTTTGATTGGGATAGCATACTAAGTGAAGATAAATACACCACTGATGCCCAACTCTCTCATTCGATCGTTAAGTAAACTTATTTCCAACGAATTTTACACTGTTTCAAAAACCTTAATTTACTTAGATTTCGAGTAAATATAGGGGAAGAAATACAATTAAACACAGGATTCATGTCACTTCATGTCACTGTATTCGAACATTATCAAACCATGCCCTAATAAGTGAAACCTTAACAGTTTTATCGCAGAATATGCTGAAATGATAATTTATATCAAATGAATTTAGTATTTTTGTTGCAATGAATTCAACTTATTTAGAGCGAACTAACATTAAAGATATTTTTAATTAAAACTCCCAGGTTTGATAATTGATTTTTACGAAAATAATCTTAGCTCAGCAGGTACCAAAGATCAATAAGAAAAGAAAACGCTCTTGACAATTGTCGATGAAAGCATAGTCAACATCTTTTCCATTGTTTTTTCCAGCTCCTCGAAAAATGTCAATCTTTTTCTTTCCCCATAAAAAAACGGCCATTCTTTTGAGGATATTAGAAAATGATATTTAATTTATTCTATATACGACATTCCGATGACAGGAGCTTCTCCTTTTACGACTTGATGTTATGCAAAACTTCGCTATTCTTTACAGTCTTCAGCACGAGCATAGAGTGCTTGTTCTCAAAGCCATGTATGTGCTACAAGTTTAATGACAAAACTAACAATGATGGAAAAGAATCCTTAGAACTCAGTGAACAAATGATTATTAAGGACAGGAAAAAAAACTGAAATTGTTTGGAAGGGATTATATCTTACGGACATAAATGAAGTAATTACGTGATAAATAAATATACTTCACGTTTTTCTGCCAACAAATCGTTTTGGAATTTGGTGTAACTGTTTGAATACTTTCAAAAAAGGGGGAAAAATATGCATACAGCCGAGCCTCGTTAATTCGAACACGCTTAAAATGAATTACTTCTAAGTTGAACAACATTTCCGATCGCTATTTTATCGTTTGTTGTTTATTGTTGTTCGGATAAGAAGAACTATAGCAAAGAAGAATTTAATTTAAAATTCCCTTGTGAAGTTCGTTTTAATGCGGTTTGACTAAATATTAGTTTGCTTTGTCATAACGGGAGATTAAAAAAATATATGAACTTTATTTACTGATACATGCCCTCTGTTATTACGCTTATTCATATTTAATTTATGATTTCATCTTTTGCAGAAGTTAGCTTTAGATGTTTCAGGTAGAAAAAAAAGTATGAACTACACATCCCGAGCATCTGGTATTATACTTATTCACACTTAATTTACGAACTCATATTATACAGGGCTGAACTGTATAATTTTTAAACTGTTTTTAACAAGTTTCGGCGGACACAACAACGAAAGTGAAAGATAATCTCTTCAACTTATTGGTGGAATTAAACGCAGCTAACCAGACTCACTTGCCGGTTGGCATTGCGATGAAAAAACGCCGATGGCGCAAGCGAAGAGGTTGAAGATTCATACCGTGAAGAACAAATGGATTCAATTATTTTCTTGCTAACTGCAGATTGTTTGAGCGGCAACGTTCATCGAGAAATTCCGAGACATTACGTAAAAGCCCTGACCACAACGATAAACGATAGAAGTTGTAATAAATAAAAAAATGGGAAGCAAAAAAGGGTAACACCGCTTTTTACTAAAATAACCGATTCTGATAAAATGCATCCGAAAAGCTTTTACCACCATTTGCATCACAAGGAAATGAACGGGGGAGGAAAATCCCTTTTTCCAGAAAACAGTTTTTAATGCAAATTTTTTGAAATGTCTGCATTTAATAAAAAAAAAAAATCCGTTATCGGATTTAGACATAATTTTCAGATTAATCCCCCCCCCCTCCAGTGTGTTTCAATTAACTTTTTTCCATAAGAAAAACACCCCTTTCTGAATTTGCAGACCCCAACTCTCTTCCACTTAGCTTTCGTCACTTTTTCAGGCTTTTCCGCTGTTTAATTAAAGCAGCTAACGTTTTTTTCTGTTCGCGCTCACTTTTTTCCAATTTCTTTGCAGCGCTCTTTTCTTTTCTCTGCCTTAGACTCTTCCTAATTTTTTGTCCTTTTTTCTCTCTTACGTTTCTTCTCTTTGATGGCGCTTCTTGAATTGCGTTTATCATTTTTTCCACCACGTGCTCCCTTTTTTCTCGAAGCGAAAATTTTCGCGAGCGCTTTAAAAATAGGGGAAAAAATTCTCCCCAATCAGCAGGAAAAGAAAGAGCAAAATTTTTTCCTCGTGAAACCTTATTTCAAAGGGAAACTTGCTTCATGAATGGTACGATCCTCCTTTTAAAACGCAGTCTTTGCACCCCATGTTAATGATCGAGTGAAAAGTGTTCTCAAATAATAGAAGCATATTCCTTATACCTTAGGTTCTCAACAAAGCACTGCATTTTCTTTAAAAGTCAACTCCATTTTCCACGGATAAGTACTTATATTGAAATCTTGAATTTAAGTCAATTCTGACTTGAATATGTCATAGCAAGAGAAATATGATCGATAGAATTACTATACCATGCAAAATTCATGTTTTGAAAAATATGCTCACAAAAAAAGGAATTGAAACATAATATAATGACTTGCGTAATATTGTGTAAAGCGGTGTTTTCTAAACATTCAAACTATCTTATTTGGTAAGGAATTGACTTTCTTTTTCGCCGCTTGTCGGGAAAATCTGTTTTACCATTAAGCTAGGTTAGAAGAAGCCCACAAATTACTCATAGAAAATTATAAAGAAACACTACATTTTAATATGTTTAATGTTATATTTAAAATTAACAGATGTGCAAAAGGCTTACAGTGATGTGGTTTTATGAAAATTGTTATTTATTGTTATCTAGTGTATTAAGGCAGTTTATACTGTCAGTATGTAATTTATTTCAAATGTAAACTTTCCAAATGAATGGCGCGAGCTTCCTTTTAAAACGCAGTCTTTGCACCCCATGTTTCAAATTATAGCTACATATTTCTTATAGTTCCGATTCTCAACAAAGTGTAACGTTGCGTAAAGCGGATTTTTTAAAATATTCTTCACTATACTAATTAGTAAGGAATTGAGTTTCCTTACCTCCTCTTATAGGAAAAAACTGTTTTGTAATTAAGGCTCGGCGGAGGGCCCTCTAGATTATGGGACCGCGAAGCTTATAGACCATATAGGAAATTGCAATAAATATAGTTTTCGTTTGCTTATTATGATACTAAAAATCAAGAACACAACCGATGCAAAAGGTTTACAGCAATGAGGCTTTTGAAAATACCATTCATCGAAATCTAATATTTTGTTTACTGTTTTTTAAAGGCTTCAGTTGCGTTTTTTGAGTTAAGGAATTTTACTTCTTTGGGGGGGGGGGGATGTTTCGAATCTGCCTAGGGGCGGCATGGAGCTAAATTCGGCCCTGCTCTGAGTATATTAATTATAATTTAATAATAAAACTATTTAATTCAGTTTCACAGGTGAATGAGGGAACATCACACAGTTGTACACCAATTTATTTAGCGCAAACTGAAACACATAGACAGAGGCAATTGTATTTTTCTCCCCCCCCCCCATGGGCAGAAAAATATCGTTTTAAAGACTTATTTTCTATACCTATGAACGGGCATATAGATGAATATCTAGTTGAGGTCATAGACCAAAAGTTGTATAATAATAGTAATATCATGTTTAACATGATTTCATGAAGAGATTTTACTGGACGGATGTTATATAGGTTGGTGTAAGAGATTGTTGACTAAAGTGCATATTGTCCGTATACATGACTGTACAAAGAAAGCATAGTACCTACAACAAGCATGCATCAGAACTTTGCCAATAAAAGACACGGCCACCATATGACGTGAGGTAGCTTTCTACATGACGTATCATACTCAGAACAACTTGATCTAGGAGTTCTTGGGGTAAATTTTCCCACTGCACTCTCACCCTTTCATTGCACAGATGAGAATTTCCCTGCTAGGGGGAGGAGGCTCTAAGTAGACAAATCAATGCGCAATCCATTATTTTTACGGATCGCGCAGACACATCGATGTGCAATGCGTGAAAAGGAAGGATTGCGCATTGATTTGTCTACTGGCAGAGATACCAGCACACCGTCCCAGGTTAGTTATAACATACCGATTCAAAAGGATCGTACTTTATTCAGTTTTAGATAAAGTCATATTCTCCTCAATGTTTTAGTTACATATCAAGGTAAGTATATTCTTAAGTGGATGATTGGTTGTGTCTGCTATTTCAGCTTGTAACTGTTAATATTAATAAAAAATATTAACCACATTGAAAATTAGAGTTACTCTTTATTTAAAAAAAAAAGTTATTTGCTTGAAATTGTTTGTACTTGGAATTACACATCACTAAAGCACACTTTTTAAACTTTTATGCAATTACCTCAAAGCTGATTACTAGATTTAAGAAGCTCCATGCAACTCAAATACTTAATTAAGATTTTAAAATGGTATTTTTTTAGAGAATGATGCAATGCTGACCAAGGTCATTTATTGGACTCCACCGTCTAATAAATGAGCACTTTAACAATATATATTTCATTTAAAAAGCTCTTACCTTCGTTGGAGCATTTTGAAAATGACAGTAAGGGTCATTCCATAGAAATGTCAACCTCAGCCGAAGAAAAAGAAAATACCGGAGTGAAAAAAGTATCAAAAAATAAATAAATAAATAAAAATCGTACAGCATAAGAAATTAAAAAAAATTGAAAAAGTATTGTAATTATCACTGAGATTAGCCATAATAAATAGTTTGTAGTGTGTTTACTGCTTGTTATTCGATGGTTACGTTAGTCACGTTACGTTAGTCACACTCCATCTTGAGTAAAAGTGACACTTAAGACTAAAAAAAAAAAAGATTTAATAAATGTGTTCTATGTTTTTAAAAGCCAACTTTACACATTTTTTAAGCACATCATTAAATTTTTAACACTTGCTTAACTTTGAGAAATTTTTGCCTCACAACATGAGCATTAATTTTTAGGGTTGCAAAAATGTTACGTAAGTCACGATGCTATTTTGGTTGAAAAAATATCTACTGTCACTAATTTTGTTTTAAATTCTAAGCAGAAATGATACATAGATACCATGCACATTGTAAATCCATCAGCATAACTAAAAAATATTTTTAATCCAATAAGTTACAAGTAAAAACAGTTACAAAATCAGCTCTGAATGTTACGTTAGTCACTATGGAATGACTAGTAATAAGATTTTAATTTATCAATGTTTTTATTTTCTTTAAAAAGGAGACCTTTTACGGTGCTGCGTCAGTTATTACGGGCGGGGGGGGGGGGTTAAAAAGTACAGCAGTAAATGGACACCTACAGCCAGTGGACAAAGACATAATTTTTTAACTGCTTCCGTTTTGGAATAGCATAGAAAGAAGTTACTACTGCCGATTCATCCAAGAAAAATCAAAAAAAAGGCAATTCATCCAAACCATTCCTAGTTGAACTCATCCAAGAATTGGCTTGACTTATACGTGCATTTCGATGTAACGAAGAAAACTTCTGGTCCCTTCAACAATCATGATAAGAAGATTAGATTAAAGCTTTGAATATTTTATTTCAATTGAGGATCTCAAAGTAGAAACGATTTAGTTAAGCATTTTTGATTCAATAGTTAAAACAATTACCGTGGTTAAAATACAGAAACTGTGTATTTTAACCTTCTTGTATTATACATATTCTTGAAAAAAAAAAAAGTCTAAACATAGGTTTAACTTCATGCTTTAAACATCAGTTATGCCCTTCATATGCTTTATATTTGATGAAATTTGGCTGAAAATAGAAAACAAAAAATCATTCCTATCATTTTAGGCAAATCTTTTTAAAAGATTTCTTGCATTCAATTTTTGGATGAAAAAGAAAAACGAAAAACAAACTTCAGAAAAATTTTAAGAAAAAAAATATGTGTAACTTTATTTTTGACGAAGCGTCAAATTTGCATTATATTGGAATAAATATTTAAACAGCATTAAAAAAATAGATTTCATCTTTTAGAAACAGAAACACGAAAGCCTAATTATAAATACCATTAGATACAAGTAAAATCTGATAACAAAAATCATTTATTTATTTGTTTTATTTTTAAGAGATACGTTTATCAAAAAAAAAAAAAAAGATCGAATTCAAACCATTTAGTGGCACACGAATGTGTGTTATTTTTGTTATTTGTACTAAGAATTACGCCTCATTAAAACATAATTTAAAAAATCTTATGTAATTAACTCAGAGCAGGTTACTAGATTTAAGAGGCTTAACGCGCAACGCTAATACTGCACGGAGACTTTAAAAAGCAATTTTATTTTGTAGCAAATAATGTAATGGTTACTGAGGTAGGGTACACAGCATTGTGAATAAACACTTAAGCGCAATTTCACTTTCAAAAATTCACAACATCGTTAAAAACTAACATTTTGCAAATTACAGCAAAAACATTTAACTCATAGATGTTTTTATCTTAAAAAAAAAAGGAGGGGGTTCTTCTGCGTAAGCTTTCTTTCTTTTTTAAAAAGCGGATTGAGAGAGGTTGAAATGAAAAAAGTACAGAAGTAAGCGAACACCTTTAATCAGTAGACAAGCACATAATTTTTTAGTAATTTCCTTTCTGAAATAGCACAGAATGAAGTTACTACTGCCAATTCACCCAAGAAAATACTTTTTTTTTTTTAAATAAAAAACTGTTCATAACACTGGTCGGTCAAACTTGCACTCGAAATGGATTTTTTTCTAACACTTAAAATGTACTCCAAATGTTGAAACTAAAGTACTAATTTTCGTTTTCATATTCTCCCCATCATTGTTAAATTTCAAATATTTATTCAAATTTTTCACCGCTGTTAAAAGTTTTATGCTATTACAATATGTAATAGCATAAAACTTTTATGTGTTGTTACATGATTGGGCATCGTAACTTCACAAATGTAAGTGCAATATGATTTCTTTCTTTGCTTATTTATTTCACAAAGCTGTATTGTCTTAAGCGAAAGAGGAGCCGGTTCCTCCAAACTCAGACTCATATATAAAATTTCCATTGCAACTTCGTATCATATTGGTTGGACAGATTCATGTGTTAAATTGGTACAGGTTTTAATATTTACCATTCAACTTTAAGTGACAAATACTACTTAATATAGTGTGACTATGGGTAGCTTGATGCTTGACCTTGGACGAGCTCAATTATGTTTCAGTGGAAGGAAGAGATATATACTTAGATTGACAGTATAGTCAACAATCGTCTTCAATGCAAACCGGCACTCCTTTTCTATATTTAACAAATGGGATCATTTACGAATCAGTGGATCGGGAGTCAACTTATCGAAGTCAGATTACAGCAATTATTTAATTTGTAAGATATCTGTGATAGAGATAAGTGTTTATTTGCTTTATTCATTTGTACACATAACATTTCATACAAAATAAATGCCTGTAGGGTTTTCAATATTTGTTTTAAGCAAAGGTGAATTCATTTTCCTAATATTTTAGCAATTATTTGTCGCATATGCTTTATTAATTTTTAAGGAATACTTTAAGGCTGCTGTTGATTCGTTGATTTTTATGGGATCATTACACTTTGCTGTTGATTTATTGATTTCTACGAGATCATTAAATAATTTCGTTAGGGGTGGGGGTACCGTCAAGTAGGAAAGCGTAAAAATCTAATAAGAATACAAAAATGTCGGAAATTTAGTAGTCCATGCATTCGAAGATTAAAATACGTTTGCCTCCTGAACTAAAAAATGGGGTCAATATGAAAAAACTAATGTTTTATTGGTACGTGTGTGATTTTTTTTTTTTAAATAAAACTCCCAGTACCAATTACCTAGTAAATTAAGAACTCGATGATAAAAAAAAAAAAAAAAAAAAACACATTTTAAGGAAGTTATTTAAAGTGTATGATAGGCTCAAAATATCGATCACATTCCATTGTTTATCTTTCGTTGTATTGGAGCCGGGCACAGCGGTAGGGATGATCAGCCCTTCGTTTTAAGTCATATTGACAATTCTAGCATTTCGATACTTATAAGGACTGTTATGATCTCTTCCAGGAAAGTAAACTTTTGGAAAAGCTATAGTGAAGCTTTGATAAGGTGAGCTATGACCTTGACATTGTCTACTCATTTTTTCGGGTATTAAAGAAGGGTGATTTGCGATAAGTTGAGTGCTGTTACGATCGCAGTCGTTTTGCAAAAGTTCTTCAAACTAGATACCTGCAGAATTTTCAATGGTATAGTATGAGCCATGACCCTTCTCACTTCTGAAAGGAATCCTTGGTTGACAACAGGGTTTCTATTGGATGCGGTAATTATATCTAAACGACGGCGGTGTTCAAAGTAAAGATAGTTTTGTTTGTTGTCATAGTTAGAAACCATGAATGTTTATAGAATTTTTTTCTCATGAAAGAACGTGTTGTTGTTTTTCTTGTTGTTGCTGTCTTGTGCCATCTTGGCTGGCAATTTGGGGTGCGCTGCTTCACTCTTCCAACTGTACCGTTATTTGGTGTTAAGTCCGACTTCCACAATGCACACATGCTATAAGGCCTCTTTATAGGATAGGCATCCATTCCCAGCACAACAACACATTCACGCAAAGAAAGGACAAGGACATGAGAGAGAAACTGCATTCGTGCCCGACCCGGGATTCAAGCCCTGGACCTCCTCTTCGCAGTCACTGAACACTACTCTGACTACTGACAAGGTGGCTGGCAGAAGAACACGCAATTTATTATTAAGGTGTATTTAAGATGTTAAGGGTTGTCGTAAAGATTAATTTAACAGTATAGTGCGACTTTGATAAGTTGCGCTATGACCGTGACATTGTTCACATATTTTTGGAATAATAGAGAAGGGAAACTGGCGTTAAGTTGAGTTGGGTTACATTTGTAGCAGTTTAGCAAAAAGTATTCCGACACAAATCCGGGCTAATTACGCAGCCCTTTTTTACTGAACTCCCTATAAAACGATAAAGTGTCAACGTCAAAACTCAACTAATCAGAACTGAACTTCTGTGCTAATCACAAAAGTGGTATCCGCAGTCTAGCTGAAACTGAGAAATAACTCTTTAAAGTTTTAGTCCACCATGCATTTTATAATACTTGTTAAATATTTTTTTGAACATTTCCCGCTCTCAAATGACCATATAATATTGTATTTAGGTTACACACGTCACAAAGAATCACCTGCTGACGATAACTCAGTTTTGTTAAAAAGTGCAGATATTACTTTTATGCTTAGCACGGCAGTATACTATAGCGTACTGAACATCATTTGAACATAAAATATAGCAGTCTGAACGGAACTCATCTCGATAGATGTAGCATCCTTTTTATAGGGATATACTCGAAACCATACACACACACACACAGAAGAAAAAAAAATGTTTTGTTGGCAGTAGCGCACCTATGATTGTTTCCTGGGAAAACTGGGAGGGCACTTCGGAAAGTTTTCGAATGGGAAGTCCTTAAGGAAAAAACTGCAGTTGTTTTTGGTGAAATTGAAAATAGGAATGGGGGTTATGTCTTAACAAATTTCCAAAAATCAAGTCCAAGAAACGTATTTCAAAGAGTTTGGTTCAATCAAGGGAGGTCATCTTGATGCTTCTGGGAGGAGCTTAAGCCACTTAGCTCTCCCCGTGGGTGCGCCATTGATTGTTGCTGATGTTTTTTACCGTTTCAGCTGAGAAAAACGTTTCTGGGATTATTCTTAAAAATGGCATTTCTGCAGGCACTGTGATGCGCAATTAGTTATCCAATTGTATTTGCGTAAATGCATAATTTAAAGTAAGAAACACTTAAATGGTAATATACATATTATTTATCACTCTGAGAAGGACACAAATTTCTTAGTCGTAGCGTACTTTGAGAACCTTTGTTTTGGTTTTTTTTATTATAATTAATGACACTTTGACCCAATATTGACAAAACTTTTTAAGGTATACGCAAGTTCACTTTTGTTTTTCCAATGAGTAATAACTTTTTCAAACATGTTTTTAAATTACCGGTATGGATAAAAGTCCACAACCTTCATAAAATATTTGGTTCAGATATGCTAACATTATCATGCGAGTTCAGACCATTGAGAAATCAAATTACAGCAATCAAATTACTTTATTTTTCCCATAAAACGTTTTATTAAAAATAGTGTATTTTATTCTACTGAAAATATGGTTCACAAAATACACTAACTTAGAAATACAGTTAGAGAATTTGTAGAAATGTTTTAAAATGCAAACAACAACACATGCTTTAAATACTATTTTCTGTAATATAAAAGGCTTTAAAAGATTCTGAAATAGCTATTAGTGTACATACTGGTTCACATTTTTTTCTTCAACTAGCCCGAAATTTTCAAATAAAACATCATTTGTAACTGATAAGTCCAACTTTTCATGTTAAAAGAAGTTCACTTTAAGCGTGTTCCCGTTATCGAAGTTCCACTGAAGCAAGAAAGCTGAAGAAAGAAGGAATATCAAATTGTTGAGTCCTAATTGAATCAACTCTCTTCCTCCTCATCTTGCATCCTCAAGTAAGAGGATTTTCTTGGATAATAGTAAGCGGATTAATGTGGACAACCTTACATGTGTACAATCGGCTTCAAGGGAAGAAACCACAGAACACAAATTTCTTACCTATTTAGCAAAATAGCGCGGATTGGTTTTAAATTCAGCATGCAGCTTCGTCATCAGTTTAATACAGAGCAATATGAAACGGAATGGTTTTTAAAGTTCAAACTACCTTCGAATTTTTTCAAAACTGTTCCAAAGCATGCTTTTTGTGGATAGTTTTGTTTAAAAAAAAGAAATATATATTTTTACGTAATTATTACTTAAAATATTTTAACTAAGTACTTCATTTGATGTATTTGATTTTATTGTAGTTTTTACCAGCATCGTTTGATCAAGATATATTTTTTAGACTTGGCATGCATTTTACTTAAAACATTCACTTTTACACTACATCTCTTTGCTTTCCACTGCTTCAATAACTGTTTAAAAAATATGCATTTAGGAACTAGATATTATTACTAGATCTCTATAATATATAAGGAATTTGCATTCATGAGTACACATCAAGATAAACTGTTTTTACAGTATAATACTGGCAGCTGACTTTCCGAGTTAAAACTGTAAAATGCACAGTAATAAACTTTATACAGAATATTTTACAGTTTTAAACTGGAACCTCGGCTGCCAGTATTGTACTGTAAAAACATCAGTTTATTTTTTGCAGTGTAGGAACAAGAGAATTCATGCAGTGCACAAACAGATTTGTTTTTCTTCATTAAATGCAAACACCAACTTTTACATTTGCTCATATTATTACGCCTGAAGAAGCATCCTAATTCACCCCCTCTTCATATATTCTGTGCAAATTTTTTAAAAAAAAAGAACACAATATATAATATAGGAGTAGAATCATATTTTATTGAGCATATAGGTTTCTCAAGAAACGTGTTTAGACAAAAGTCTAGTTATGACCCTGGTTTAATACTTGCCATTTTCTTGGCGAAGGATTTGCTCTCTAAATGATTTTGAGTAAAGCGAGAAGATAAAAATTTCTGAAAAAGTTCTAGCTGCATTCTGTAAGTTTGTTCCGATAATGTTTTGCAAAGATTTTTAGTTTGCAATATTTCTTGGTTTCTCTCTCTAACGTCTACCGTTTTTGGACTGTTTTAAATTTCCCTTGGAGAACTATACATTAAGGAACAAATTCTGACACAAAATACAGACACGTGTTTCGCGACTAAACGGATTTTTTTTTCTGAAATGGGATTACAGAAAAAATAGTAAAAAAGGTTTCAGTCACGATGAACCTGAATTATGAGTGAATAAATAAATGGGTTGAAACTTGATTTCAATAATTCCTGCATGCGGTACAAACCCCAAGGTCAGTACTTTTCTAACACCACGCGTATGCATGCGCACAGACACACACACGCATGTATACATACATTCATTAATTCATATTCATATATCTATATTTTTTTTTATTTTATTTTTTTAATTAGTAGCATAAAACTTTGCAAAAACTGTGTGGTGAAGTTTATTTTTCTTTTTATATATGATTTTTCAACTACTTTGCTTTTGTTAATGTATATATATATATATATATATATATATATATATATATATATATATATATATATATATATATATATATATATATATTATATATATATATATATATATATATATATATATATATATATATATATACTACTACTACTACTACTACTACTACTACTCTCCAACAAGAAAAAAAATCATATTTGAGAACCAAAGCATCTTTATGTGTCTTTTAGGAATGATGTTTTAAAATGCATCCCCTAAAGTAAAGCGAACATTTTTTCTTTATGAATTCTTTTCGTTTTGTGTATATTCTAGGCCAAAATTTCAACAGTATGTTCAGAATTTATTCCCTGCAGAGCAGAGCACGGAAAGGGGAAAAAAACCCAAAGCATTTTTTTCTTCGTTTCGTTATTTGTCTTTTATCTAAAAAGTTTTTGATACTCAGGGCAACGTTATATCCTTTGAGGATTCAGCTTTGGTTAGATGCAAATTCGACAATAACGTTTTTGTGGGAGTACTTTTTTCTGAACTTTTTTAGTCACGTCAGATTTTTGCTGTGAGATATAGAAATGAAATGATGATGCCTTTAATTCAATTTCCCAATGGGTTCGCCATAAATTATAGAAGTTAGAATTTTAAGCTGCTCAAAATTTCGCGTTTTCGTACTGCGGAATTAAAAGAACATGTTTCACATGTGACTTATAGGAATAAGATTAAAAGCGAATGGATAAATTCAATTTATTTAAGTTGAATTTATTTTCCAGTTATAATTAGTAAATATTAGCATTTGCATTGTTAAACATTTCAAACTGGTTGAAACGTTTTGAATTTAAATTATTTTTTAGGAATGATTTGATGGTTGGCAAATATGGATTATAGTTAAAGAAGATTTTGATGCAACAGAGTAGTTCTAACAAACTGCGCAACTAAAAAAAAATAATAATAAATGTGATTTAGATCAAAATGTTTGTGTATGCAGAATGTTGAGGTTGCTGATAAAACGTGCTCAAATTTTACCAAATCTTCATCGTTTCAAACAAAATTGCTTTGTAAAAAACGCTCAGAATGAGCCTTTCGTAAAATTGACTAAAATTTCGTGAGATTTGAGCAAGAGCTCCTAATCAAGCGAAAAAAATGTAGTGCTTAGTGACAAAATTTGTCTTATGACCGAATAATTCTCGAAAGCAAGAGTTCTATTGTTGTTGCTGTCTTGTGCCAGCAAGGCTGGCAATTTGGGGAGCACCTCTGCACTTTTCCAATTAATTTAGTATGAAGTCCGACTTGCACAGCAGACACGTGCCATCCCAGGTAGCACAAATAACCTTTAAACGTTTTATTAACGTTTTTAAGCGGTTGTTACAACGTTAATAACCATTTTACAACCTTTAAAAAACGAAGTGTGCTACTTGGGATAGGTATCCGTTTATAAGGTAAGCAACCATTCACAGCACAACAGCACATTTACACAACGGACAAGCACAAGAGAGGGAAAGTACATCCATGGCCGAGCCGGGATTCAAACCCTTAAATTTCGATCAGACTTTTCTGCTAACGAGATAAGGCGGCTGGCGAGAGTTCTATTTCTTTTCTCTTCTGGCAGGACAAAAGTTACGTTATGGTTCAGAGTTTTAAACTGGAATTGACAAAAACTGAAACAAGATTCTTTAAACTAAACTCGAAAGTAAATAAATGAAATAAAAAATGTCTTATCAAATAAAGTGAATAAAAAATTGGATAATTTGTTCTTTTTCAATAGATATTAAAATGATGTAAGTCATTATACTCGAAGATCAACCTCTTCGATACCAATACAGTGGTAAAAGTTTTAACGAAGCTGAAAGAAGAAAGAATTATCCATACTCTTATTTGAAACTGAATTGCTTAAGCAGATTAATTATTTTTATTTAAAGACTTATGTGAAGAAATCAATTTGGAGCTAGAGGAGCGATTTTATCAGAAACATGAGAGATATGAATTTAAAGAAACATTATTTTTAATCTTTCAAGTGGAGATTGTTTTGCGAATTTTTTTGCTGGTCATAACGATTGAACATTTTATTACCATATCCTCAGCTAAGAAAAACAATTTTAAATTAAATTTTCACAAGAAAACACTTATTGAACGTGACAATTTATTTAGAAATGAAACTTAAAAATAAATCACTAAGCTTTGTTATTTTTCGATAACTTCATGAAAAATAATGATGTTGAAATTGCGTATTCGTGTCAAGATTTTAGTGTTGAGAATTTGAAGATAGTTGAAGATGTGGCAAATGATCTATAACTTAAAAATTGAAAACCCTGAAAGAAGCTGATAATCAGCGGCGGCGGATAGGGGCCTGATTAAATACTAAACAAAAAAGTTTCACAGTATATCTCAAAATAGCATACAAATTATCTAGCGTGGGGAAGTTGTTGAGCAATGTATTTTTACACCGCTTGTGCGGAGTGTGATGGTATAAAAATGTACAACGTAAAAAATGAATGTTGTTTTTACAGTATAATACAGATAAGTTTATAGCAGTAAACTAAAATTGCTACTTTTACAGTTCTAAACTAAAATTGCTAATTTTACAGTAATAAACGGTAAAATCGCAAACTCAACAGTTGATTACCGTTCATTTTACAATTTTAAACTGGAATCTCTGCTGCCAGTATTATACTGTTGTTTTTACAGTATAATATAGCTAAATTTTACTGCAATAAACTGTAAAATTTATAATTTTGCAGTAAGAAACTGTAAAATTGCTCGTTTTACAGTTTATGACTGTGCATTTTACAGTTTTAAATTGAAACCTCGTCTGCTAGAATTATACTGTAAAAAAAACTGTTAATTTTTTGAAGTGGAGATGCATGACTGCAATAATTTGCAATGTTTGTATAACCTTGTTACTCGCATTTCGTCGCTGTAGGTCTGGAGTCAACTTGTAACTGTCTGAATATAAAGCTTTTATTAAGTACCAAATAAAATTGTCCAGCTGTATCGCAAAATAACATGCAGGCTATCTAGCATGGAAAAGTTGTTGGACAACATATTTTTTACACAACTCTACGGGGTCTGATATTAGATGACAAAGAGAGTATGTTCAAGTGAAGAAGAAATGCAGACTTATGACTAATAATATTTGTTATGTTTGTAACCAAAAGACATACAGGTTATTAGGACAACTTCATAATTAATATTAAATAATGGGAATAATTAGTTGCGCACTTTCTGAAAAATTGGATTATTCTCTTCAATAGCATAATCAATGAAATTGAAATTTATAGTCTTGAAATTTTCCGCAAAGACTCCATAAATAAAAACATAAACAGACCATAAAGAGCGTAGATAAAAAGCACTTTCCGCGACTGTCACCATGATTTTTGTCAAATTCTTTTTAAAATAAAAAAGCTATTAACTCCAGTATTTATTCAAAGTAAAACGCCGTTAGGAAAAGCCATTTAATATTCTTCGAACCAACATTATTATTCTTTGAGTGGCGCTCGCACGTGCCCAGCATAAGAAATGAAGTAGAGGTTTCTACTACTGATAAATGCCTAAGTTAATCAGATAAGTCGAAAGAACGGAATCTATTTCATCATAGACAGATTAACATCTTAGATGGGGAGATAGCTGCACTTTTAAAGATGATGCATTATTGGCTGTCAGCTCTTCATTGGATAAGCTCCATATGCTAAAAGTTTCGAAATGTTATAGCAGATTGAAATTTTAGTGTGAAGTCGGGTTGATGAAGTAAATTCTTTAATAACTTTCAGGTTATCTCTTTAAAAAAGTTACTTTTTATAGTTCACATTTTTTAAAAAAAATCTTTGTGAGAATTTAACACCACACTGTAAAAAATGAATGTTGTTTTTACAGTATAATGCAGCTAATTTTATGGTAATAAACTGTAAAAATTGCTAATTTTACAGTAATAAACGGCAAAATTTCTACTTTTACCGTATTAAACTGTAAAATTGCTGATTTTACAGCAATGAACTGCAAAATTGCTAATTACACAGGTTAATAGCGTGCATTTTACAGTTTTTAGACGGGAACCTGTGTTGCCAGTATTACACTATTGTTTTTACAGTATAATACAGCTTAATCCTACGGCAATAAACTGTAAAATTTCTAACTTTACGGTAAGAAACTGTAAAATTGTTAGTTTTACAGTTTATTATTGTGCATTTTAGTTTTAAATTGGAGCATCGGCTGCCAGTATTATACTGTAAAAACAAGCTCATTTTTTATAGTGCACGTGCGTATTAAGTGGGTAACACACACCTTTTAAAAATGTTTTACTAATATTATTTTTTCATCCGTGACAGTTTTGATAAATAATAATTTAAAAGAGTTAAAGAATAAATTTTGACAGATAGAATTGTTCTTGTAAATATGCTTAAAAGGAATAACAATAGTAAATTTTTATTATAACCATGGCAAAATGTTGTGAAAAGTAATAGTTATTATAACTTTCAATAGACTAACTTTCATATAGAGTATAAAACTTTCAATAAGGGCTGAAACTAAACATTTTATTTATTTTATACTCTGTGCACATTTTAGTACACTGTAAAAAATATTTTTTGTTTTTACATTATAATATAGCTAATTTTATAGTAACAAACTGTAAAAATGGCTAAGTTTACAGCAATAAACTAAAATTGCTAATTATACACTAATAAACTGTAAAGTTGCTGCTTTACTGTAATAAACTGTAAAATAGCTAATTTTTTAGTTTATTACTGTGCATTTTAACGTTTTAAACTGGAACCTATGCTGCAAATATTATACAGTTATTTTTACAGTAAAATGCAGCTAATTTTGTGATAATAAACTGTAAAATTGCGATAATAAACTAAAATTGCTACTTTACAGTAATAAACTGTAAAATTAGTACATTTACAGTTTATTACTGTGAATTTCGCAGTTTTAAACTGGAACCTCTGCTTCCAGTATTGTACTGTAAAAACAACGATTATTTTTTTGCAGTGTTTTCCTCATACGGGTAGAATATTTGGGCAAATTTTGTCGTGCCCGTGTCTCATACGGGCTGCGTTTCTGATATTTTTAAAGCTTCAAAACTTTCTCTTTATTCAGTTCAAAAAAAAAAAAGTCTCTTTCTCAATGCCTGCATTGAAGCTTTTTAGTCTGTCTTGGATGCGCGAGGAAAGCAAACTTTAAGGTAAAATTGGGTAAGTTGATTAAAATTTCCCTACCTTTAAAAAACCCCTAAATTCAAATTAAAATGCAGTGTTTTTTTTTTTAATATGTTTAAAATATTATGAACATAAAAAAACAAAAATAAAAAAAACCTGATGAATTTTGATCAGTTTTTAGAAAAAAAGTGCGACGAGTAAAGCGGTTAATATTTACTTATTTATATTATCATCTAATTTTATGTTGTGCATGATGTTATGTATAAAATTTTGCATTATGAATCATGCAAGACATTTGATTAAATTTGTTGATAATTGCTCGAAATTGTGTGCCATACAAATAGATTGAAGAGTGGTGATGTAAAAGTAGTAAAATAAATAAATGGAATGAAAAAACATTTTTTTGAATAAAACCTTAGTCTGTCTGCTAAAGTTGTGAAAAAAATGAATATAAATGATTTAAATTTATATAAAATCATGAAGCACGTTGTCGTAAATATATTTGTCCAATCATTCAATATTGATTTGAAAGTAAATACTCTATTACTCTTAGTTACTTAACGCTGTAATTTTGCTTTATACCGAATATGCTTTTTTGCTTAAGTAATTTTTTCTTTTTAGTTGATTTAGATTTACGCGTCTATTTTCTGGTACAATATCAAAATTAAAATAAAAGTGCTCTTTATTTCTGTTTTTATACGCATAAATTACTTAATTATTTTACAATAATTAAAAAAGCTTCCAGGATATAGCAATAATTCAACTTCTCGTCTCCGTTATGCAACACACGTTATGCTTTGTTATTAACATCGCATTTAGACCTAAATAACATGCATAAATAACATCAACTTTTAAACGAGTTTAAAAAGGAACTAGAGTAGGAGAGATAAGTATGAGTGATGGACTATTGGTGTACGATATTCGAAATTAAAAAAATAAAAAATAATTCGATAAAGCAAAAGACTAAAAAAAAATAAAAAAAAATATGCCGGATGTAATTTTTATCTTTCATAAATTCACAGCATGCATTCCAACATTACAAATTTTTTTAAAGATCGAGTCATTACGGACAACCGTGTCTGAGTTCTTCATGTTTACTGAACCGAAAATGAATTCTAATAATTTCAATTCTATTTATTTCATATAAAATAAAGTGAGTACAAATACGAGCTATTTAATAAATAATGTTATCGTTATGAATGAAGCTACTAAAATAGTTCACGCATTTCACTTTAGCGTACTTAAATAAACATTTGCAATTTTCATTATTAGCGCGATAGTTAGGGCTCTGATGCGTTTACTTCCGATTCTCTAAAGATATTCCTTAATTATTGAAACAGGGATGAGGAAATCCGTCTTGTGATTTATAATAACGGCTATTGGCGTTATGTTCATCTAAGAATTTCTCTTCTTTTAATCCAAACATAAATGAGCTGGTCCAAGGTCAAGCATCAAGTTACCAAAGTTACGCTGCAAAATTGATTTTTTAAAATAGGTTTTTGAAAATGAGAAAAGTGAATGAAATAATAATCATTTCATTACTTATTATTACACCATTGTCAATTATATGACATTTTATTCATAATAAGTCGACTTTACATTTATATGTTTTCAATTACATATCTTTAAAATAAACTTTAAAAGAAATTAAAGTTTTAAGAAAAGAACAGAATAAGAGAAAAAGAACAGAACATGAGTCGTGATCGTTATGAGAAACAAAAAAATGAATAAATAAATAAAATAAGGAGGAGAAAAAGAAGGTGATAAAAATAAACTCGAGCACAACTGAGCTCTAATCATAAAAATGAAAAGAGTAGGACATAACATATTATAATAGACAAATAAATAAAGAGATGAAAGTGACGATGATAAAAATTAACGTGAATTCAACTGATCTATACTCATAACAGAATGGACATAGTATTAGTGACAATATTACATAGTGATGAACAAGTAAAGAGAAAAAAAAGTAAGAGGAAATTTACATGAATACAACTGTTCTACATTAATCAAAGAATGAATCGAGTAGAAGTTATAACAATAAAAGTAAACCAATAAATAAAGAGGATAAGAAAAGAAAGATAATAAAAACTAACAGGATTACAACTGATCTACACCCATAAGAAGGAGCTATTTGTTGATTTCTTTTACAGAAACACAAGTTGAATTGTAAGCTTACTAACCAGTTGTTATTAAGACGATTGAAGCAATAAAGAATCACAAACGAATTACGTGACAGTTGAAAGCTGAGCAAAAGAGAAAAGTCTTTAAAATAAAAACTTGATTTAATAAAAAAACTCTAATCCGTTAGCGAACCGAAGAAATTCATCTACTGCGGTTTAAGCGTATCAGGAATCGGGAGCCGATTTCCGTGAAGCAATTGGAAAGCTGCGAATGACAAAACAACACGTGTAGCACAAAATGGAAAACCAAACTCGAACAAGGAAAAAAAACCACTCTAATCCGATGGTTTGAGAGTTTAGTGGCAATCGCCTGACAGTTTGACCTGCGATATAAATTACAGCCTCTCTCGTAAGGTCCACAATCTGATTATAACCGGATTAAATTAAGCCACCTCTTTTCCGACTCCCAATCCTTTGAAAGAAAGACGGCTTAGGCTCATCACTCATTCACCCTACAGCAGTTCTCTCTTTCAGGCATCCCGTTGAAAAATTCATACCGTCCGGACCCCAAATAAGATCGAAGAAAATTCAGCTTATCCAAGTTGCGCTGAGTCCACTTTTGGAGGAGGTTGCCACCATTTGCATCCGACGGGGTGCCTCGTATTTTTTTTTTTCTGCTAACCTGATGGACTCGATTGGTAAGAATCCAATTCAAAAATTACCTAATTTTAGTGACAGTAAGAGTTTTACCACAGCACATTTCAGTTGAAGGGGAAAGTGGATAAAGGTGATATGTGACAATTTTTCAAACTTACTTTTTACCATGGATGAAAGTGATAAGTCCGTGAGTATCATGTCCCCTTAGTCACAAAAATGGTTGGTAACTAAGAATATTACCCCGTTTTAACCGTTGAGAAAAATCCATCAAAAAAATAACACAACATTTTTTTCTTTTTTTTTGAAAGCTTTTTCTAGAAATTAAAAAAAAAGATATCACATATCACCTTTATTTCCTTGCCCCTTCAATTCAATTCAAAAATTACCTCATTTTAGAGTCGGTATAAGATTAACAGTAGCATATTTCAATGGGCTGTTAAGCCGCATATTTTTTTTTTCTTCCGAAGTTGGTAAAATTCAAAGTATAGCCTTGTATTTTTTTTTTTGTCCTTCACTCGGTTGATAAGAGTCAGATTCAAAAATTGCTTAATTTTATTTACGTAAGTGAAAGTTTTATGGTAGCAAACTTCAAAGTGTGGATGTTTTACTGACAGTAAAAAATGACACTGTGCGGGAAGTGGTTTAAGCACCGAAAAAAAAATCAAAAATTGCTGTTTCGCAGCTTCTATTATACTCTCAGATGATAAAATTTGACTTAAAAATAATATTTTTTTTATGTAAAGGCAGTTTCATCATACATATTTTCGAGGAGTAATGTACTGTGTACTCAAAAGTGGCGTTTTTAAAAAGTAATTTCCTACTGAATGAATTTGGCACATCAAATTACATTACAAAGGGTGGTAATGGCCCCATGGATTCGCAAAGCTTTAACTCTGTATCAATCTTCCTCTAAAGCAGAAAAAGAAAAAATGGAAAAGATGATTTTATGGACAGAAAGGTTAACTGTACTTTGTATATATACAATGCGCACACAATACATATTAAATTAATGACTTTTTAAGGATCACGCAGTTATTTTATAATGGGAAATCTCAATAGCATAAAGGAAGTTTTCAAAACGTTCAAATGTCATAAAAACATGAGACATTCTGTATATTAATAATTGGCAGCATACTGTAAAAATAATTTACGGTTTGTTGCATAAAAAATTGTGGCAATTAAATCACTACGGTGGAAGGTACTTAACATTTCTACATTCTGGTGCAATCAATATATGTGTGTAAGCACTCAAATATAGTGTAATTAAGCACCATCTTTGTAGCCAACAAGTTAACCCCATCGTTTGGTGGAACGTACCTCAAAATGGTTACAGTGCAATTAGCTTGCATTTAGAACTCATAACACAGCGGTGACATATACATCATCATAGTAAATACTAACACACCTACTTTTTATGGCCATAGCGAACTGTTGTACTTAGAAGTAAGAATAAATATGGATTGTAAGTTTATATTTGCTTTCAGTTTGATTGTCAATGTCAACTGCTCCTTCTGAGCAATGTGCCAACAAATGTTTTGATATGAACTGCGCTATCGTTCGCTTAGTACATGTAAGAAAGGAGAAATTTGTCAAATGAAGCGTCAAAACCGAATGGGTACAGAACCAATTATAAAACAATTATTTTCATACTGAATTTTGATCCTTCGAAAGTTATCGCCTCATCATCAGAATATGATACAACCTTTGCTAAATCAAGCTGCAATTTGTTGGTTTAATTTTGAATAACAGTACACCAAATATTGATTTTATATTCTGGGAATGTCATTAAGTGACGCTTTCTGGTTAAACAAGAACCTATACGAAACTTGACTATTGAAAACATCAATGTTCAATTTTAAACTCATGTACATTTCAGTCTACTAACTCATGGGTCGTGCTACTTAGAATTGCAATGAAGATAATAAAATATCGATTAAGATTAGTTAAAGAAATCCAACGACGCAATGGTGGTCACAACGCGAAGCACTTTGCAAGTTTCCCCGCGTGAGCCACAAAGAGCCGGTGAAGACTTATTTTTGAGCGCTATGGCTGTACTGCCGAGACATGCATAGTGCCGAAAAAAGGTTTTTACAGGGTGAAAAGTTGTTTCTAGCGTATTTTACAGTAAATCATGCAAGTTGTGTACACTTTTCTAGAATCAAATGTTAGAAGTAGGATTTATTTGAGGACTAGTTCTTTGTTCTGGAAAAGAACCGCACCAATTCAGCCCGCGCGAAAAACTTCGAAAAATTTCAGTTGATAATCATAGCTTTAGAGCCTGTTTAAAAGTTAATGTGTATCATCTCGGTTTTTGGAAAACTTGATAGGCTTTGAAAGAAGATAAATATCAAGACAAATAAAAAGTTTTAGACAAATTTCTCGAAATTTTATTCAAAGCTTTCTTTATATTTTCTTTAAACTGTTAAACATTGCTAAGAGACCTTAAACTGTAATATTATAATTTTTTTAAAAAAACTTTTATTGTTGTTTGACATTAAAAAGCAACTGAAATGAAAGAGACAATTTTTTATTTATTACTTTTTTTCTTCTTTTTTTTTAACCGGTGGTATAAATGCCAAACTTTAAGTGTTCCCGACTTTTAGAAAAAGCGGAACACTTATTATTAAGGAGTCGGAAAGGGGGTATTGAAGAAAAATCGCAGCATATCTTATAATTCACTCTACAAATCTCAGGCTGCCGTTATAAAATCTGCGTCTAGTTTATCGATAGTAAACCCGTATAAATCAGATCTAGATAAAAACATTGTAAGTTTCTCTCAAAAGATTTGCAGAAAAAGTATATTTTGTCGAAAAATATACGTAACCTTTATAACCATATAAAAGAAGAAATACACTTTGTAGATAATTTTGAAACAGCCTACTCTACTTTTACAAAAATAAAATACATATATTTTATACCATTTTATAAAATATATACTCCTCGTCTTTTGCCTCTACTTTCATAAAAAGTAAGCCCATAGCACGTTATACATTTTTACAAAAGAAGACCTAAAACAATTGCTTGTTTTTTAATATCAAACTGCTTTCATAAAAAGATCTCATTTTTTCGGAAAACCAGCATACATACTTTATACTTGCATGAAAGAAACCATAAAACATTAGAATTTTTTTTCTTTAATGTTTATACACTGTCCCACTCCATTTTACTAAAACAAAAGTTTTTTACTTGGAGGCTTTTTTTTAATAAGAACGCTTGTATATTTTATCTTTAGCAACATAACTATCATATAAAAGAAATTCTAGATAGTTCGCAAACACCTTAACGACGCAGTTAATATCTTTCAATGCAGCAAGACACCAAGCAACGGTAGCTCTTTTAATTCAAGGTCGAATTATATTTGCAACACTTGCTAGAATTAGCACCTACTAATTTAAGTAAAGCTTCTAAAACTCTAAATGGAGTACAATTTCTAATCAGTCTAACCAGAAGTATCTAGAAGTATACAACACAACAATCTTCCAAACCTTCACCATTTAGCTAGAGTAGTTTCATTTCGGAAACTAAAGGCTAAGGGTTGGTGCTTAAGAAATCCACTAACAAATTCAAAGTCATCGAGTGAAAGTTATGAATCTAAGTTGAATCGGAATCATAACGATTTAGTTTACTCTAGTCAGGAAGTTTCATAAAAACTGTCATTTGAAGATATATATTTAATACCCAATTCAAACAATTTACATAAAAATGTATTCATTTTTACGAAAAACGATCCTAAAAACTTTATACGTGTATAAAACAATCATACAAACATTAGGAATGTTTTTCAAACCAGCTCACTCCCCATAACAAGATTCAAAGTCATCGAGTGAAAGTCATGAATCTAAGTCGAATCAGAATCATAACGATTTAGTTTACTCTAGTCAGGAAGTTTCATGAAAACTGTCATTTGAAGATATATATTTAATACCCAATTCAAACAATTTACATAAAAATGTATTCATTTTTACGAAAAACGAGCACAAAAACTTTATATGTGTATAAAACAATCATACAAACATTAGGAATGTTTTTCAAACCAGTTCACTCCCCATATTAACAGGATTAAACCATTTGTATTTCATACCTTGTATATAAGAACGCAGGTATACTTTCATTTTCTTTAGCAACTAAATTGTCTCAAATAAAAAAATATATTTAGCTTTTATTTGCGGATCGTTTATAAATAAGTTTCAATTCAAGGTCGTAGTACAACTGCAACAAGTGCTTTAATACGAATACCAGCCTCCTAATTTCAGACAATTTTCGAAAAAGCCAAATGTGATTAAATTTCCAATCAGCCAAATCAGAAATACACAATACAACAATCTTCCAACTAATAAGGGCTCTTCCTAGCCTTCGTCATTTATCTAGAATAGATTTATTTCGGCAATTAAAGGTTGCTTAAGAAGTCCACCAACAAATTCTAAATCATCGAATGGAGGATTAATGAGGATTTAGTGTAATCTCATTAGGAAGTTGAAAAAAAGCTGGCATTCAAAAATGTGTATTTAATACCCACTTCAAAATATTTGGCATTAATTATAAATCGGAGCGTGCCAGTCGCTCCATGGCTTGCAAGAGGATGGTTTTTAAAAAAAGCACTTTTTACCGCTTGCAGAGCGCTTGGAAAAACGATAAGTCCATATGGAAAGTGTTCTATTTTAACTTTTAATGTTTAAGTAAAGCGTTTTTTCTTTTTTTTTCCCCCATTCGTTTGCTGAAAATTTTTGTTTTAGTCAAGCAGATGGATATAAAGTGTTTTATGCAACAAGAAACTTTTCTTTTTTCAACTCTTTAAGGTAACTGATATTAGAAATTAAAATGACACTAAAAGCTTCATTCTTACTAAAAGGAAATCAATTTTCTTTCTTTCTTTTTCCTTTCGTTTTTTTCTTTTTTTTTATTATATTAGTACTATATTGACTGTCTACACTTAGGCATTAAATTGCACATATCGCACCCCTAAAAGAGCAGTGGCACAGCTAAAAAAGTTATGATTCCGAATGTTTAGGAACGTTGAGGAGACTGCAACATTACAAAAACAAAGGTAATCGTTTATTTTGAGAATATTTTACTCATCCAAAAAAATTCATAATATAACTTTTAAGTAATTAGGTCATAAATCAATGATACGAAATAACTTTTTTAAACGTTCTGAATTTTTATTTTTGTGTTTCAAAGTTGCAATAATTTTAACAAAATACATTATTTTAACTCACCTTTCTCGCATGGTTCTTGGTAAATTTAAGTGGAAGAATAAATTTGAACCAAGTTACTCATTTTAAGTAATTTTTCTAATCAGTTGTTCTTAATTTTGTATAACTATATAATTCTTATGTAGTGTTTTTTTCTTCTGTTTTATATCAGTAGATGCAATAGCACCATTAAAACATGAGAGATGTTTTCTTTTTTGGAATATGTACTTGAGGCTGAATAGCTGCATATAAAACTTAAAGAAAAATTGAACCAACTTTTGAGGGCATAGATTTGCCCTCTTCTATATGAAAAGAAACGTAAAAAGCAATATTTCAAAGTTGTAGGAATCACAGATAAAATGCTGACGAGGATGAGGATTGACCAGACCAGATATTTACTTTGACGCAGTTTATAAATTTAAAGGTGCTTAAAAATCTTGAGCAATTGCTAAATTGGTATTTTCCACAAATTTTAAAAAAATAACGTAAAACATATTTTGATTTTTAAATTATTTGGAAAGTTTACAAACATGTTATTTTTAAACATTTACAAACAAAAACATTGAAAAAATGAAGAAAGCCTCACATATCCAAGGCGTCTAAAAGAAACTTTTCTGCAAGTTTTACAGAAAAAAATAATGTGAATAAATCGTTATATTTAAATTTTAAAATACCTTGAAAATGAATGTATTACGTAAACAAGTAATGAAATAGTACATTAGAACAAATAAAATTATTGTTTTGCAGTTGCATTGTTTTCTTTTTCTTTAGCGTACATTGACGACCTTTTCATGAGGAAGATTTTAATGCATCACCGCAAAAAATGAACTGTTGTTTTTATAGTATAGTACTGGAGTCGAGGTAAAAATTTAAAACTAAAATGTATAGTAATAAACTGTAAAACTAGCAATTTTACGGTAAAGTTAGAAATTTTACAGATTATTGCCGAAAATTTAGCTGTGTTATACTGTAAAAACAACAGTTTAATATTGGCAGCAGTTTACTGGCAGCAGCTGGTTCCAGTTTAAAACTGTAGAATGCAAGGTAATAAACTGTAAAATTAGAAATTGTGCAGTTTGTTAGTGTAAAAGTAGAAACTTTACAGTTTATTACTGGAAAATTAGCAATTTTTACAGTTTATTACTATAAAATTAGCTGTATTATACTGTAACAACAACATTCATTTTTTTACAGTGATTGTGCACTATTCAAAGATATTTAATGTTCTGCACAGCGATTTGTGATTATTGCAATTTTGCTTGAGTGTTCTAATGGAGTAGTAAGAGATAATTTTGCTGTATTTTTAAATGAGTAAATTTATTTTCAGCGCATTAAATTTAGTAATAGCTGCCCTTAGCAGAAAATTTGAAATATTATGAACAACATTATTCATTTATCAGCTAAAGTGCTAGTTAATCTTAGAAGTTTTCGGTCCGAAATTGGCGAGTGCGCATCAACATTCCTGCGCAATCTCTTTGAAGAAGAATGTGATTGGACGCTGTAGGCAAGTGGTTATTTGTATGCTTGCGCATAGGTAAAAGTGCTAGCGTCGTTACTTATGCGCTGAACTATAGCGCTGCTTAAAAGTTTAACATGTCTGTTTCTTAGAAATAAAGCTTAAAGGGGAGAAACGAGAAAGTTTTTTTAGAAATCAAGAAAAAAATAGTTATTAACATACTACTTGGTTTCTCAGAAAACTTCATTTTAATTTTTGTAGTTGTCACTTGATTTCTAAGAAATATACATGTGAGAATTTCGAAGCCATGTTAAACAATTCAGGGCAGAAGTGAATCTGCATTTTTGATTTTTTTTTGTTTCTATTTCTTTCAATCAAAGTTTAATGAAAAGATATTAACTTTCTGTCATTGTTGCTTTAACTAAAGACTTTTTTTTTCACTGCACTTTACTTCTGAGAAATGAATATTTTATACCTTTTAAACAGGTTTACCATTCAGCACATAAATAAATTTGGGCTCATTTTTATTTGCACGAATTGTTCAAAGTTTTTACATAAATCTCTTAATAGAAATATTTAGGAAGAGCATAAAATAAAACTTTCAGTTAAAACATTCAAACAAAAATGATATTAACTTGATGTAACAGCGTGATTTCTTAACACTACATATAACAGCAAAAGAAAGAAAATAAATAATTGCTTTCCATAAAATGATTAATACAAGTTTTCAACTTAATGTGTCATAAATAATATACGGTTTTTATTGCTACATAAATGGTGAAGATTTTACATAGAATGTAAGGTTTGTGTATTATAACATATTTATATTTTACTACAACCGGACATATAGCATTGAAGTTATTTTTCACATTTTCGTGATATTGCGCACCCCCCCCCCTCTGCAACTCCAACTTGCAGACAAGGAATCAGATAAAAAGATGTCGAGATAACTAAGCAAATATAACTAAGTAATAATGAGCTACAGAAAGATATATCTCACTAAACAACTTAAAATATATCTAGTATAAAAATTAACGAAACTGTAAACAATAAAGTATTAAGGAAAAGATTTTGGGAATTGATGAGTCAGATAATGTCAGCCACGAACGACTATCTGATATATCTGATATACAAGGTTATATTTCTGTTTTAGCTGATGCTCATTTTAATTAACAACTTTATTATTAACTATCCAGTAAATGTTTAACAATATGTGCTACTTTTGACAGTTAAATTTTATTTAATAAGTAATACGCAACTATTATGCTTAGCAAATATTGACTAATAGGAATACAAAGTAACGGTTAATACGAATACAGACATAAAAACTTCCATTTGCGTAATTCTAGCAATGTTTTACTGGCAATAAATCTTTCTTATCCCCTTAAATGAAATACAGGTGCGAAAAGATAAAAATAAGAGAACTTCGGAAATATTTGAAAAACAATAATCAAATTTAGCTCACGAATGACTTTTTTAAATATTTTATTTCATTTACTTACTCATTACACACTCAGAACTTAAAATTCGGAAGTTGAAACTATGAACACCTAATGGAAAAAACTCCTAGCAACAAATTATAAAAATAAATAACATACCAAATGAGCAGTCAACCCTACAGCTATAAATTATCCTGGCAAAAAAACAGTTATTTCTTTTCCAGAAAGACAACAAGTTGAATAAACCTCAAACAACACTCTAACTTGAATTTAAGACTAATTATTATTTATATTTTACCATTGAATCTCTAAGCCTAGCACGCTTTCATATGCATTAATAAAAATTTTCAATTGACATATAGATGGAAAGTTAACTAATAGCTGTATTTAAACAGCTGGTTGATAGAGGATTTATATGCTTGAAATACTGGAAAATAGATTTCACTTAAAAAACGTCATAAACTCAAGTTTACCAAAAATACATGCAGCGATTTCATTTACAAGTTTGTATGGATGTCATTTTTATAAACAGATATCATGTTTGTTATCTTCAAAAGTAGTTTTCTTTGTTTAAAGCTAGCGATAATATCTGACAAACAACGAGAGTAATCATTTCCATCGACAGCTGTTGAGAGCTCGAGTATTGAATCCCGAAAAGAAACAACTTCAAAGATAGCAAAGAAAATTAGCGGCTTTGGTAAGAACGTACTAATGAACTGAATTAATGACAAATATTACCATGAAATAGCTTTTTCTACTCTAGAATCGCACGCGATGAAATTGCAGTGAGCGACAAGATCAAGAGACAAGAAGTCACTGCCTGTTCTGTTTCGAATTACGAGTATCAGCATCTAACGATCAATGGGGGGGGGGGGGGGATTTATGCTCGAAAGCTCTAAAAATAAAAAATAATTCGCAAGAAAGTTCTGATTTGTTGAAATACATTAGTATATTCAAAATAGCTTAAATTACAGTACTCTTAAAAAAAGACTGGATTCTCTATTGGTTTCTGGGATTGCCAGATGTTCTCTAAATGAATGAAATATTCACTTATATCAGTTACAAGTTTTTTAAAAATACACTAAACATTTTGGAGACTGTTGCCCCAAAAGATAGTTTGAACTTCCTGGCGCCGAAGGATGATGCATTATGTTTACTATATTTTGGTGCTATTTAGGCACCAAAATACACTAAAAGTAATGCGTTGTTCCCCAGCCAACAAATTTGAACTGCCTTTTGGTACAGCATATCACTTTTTTAACGAAAAAAAAACCTCTCCACTTTGGGGTCAGCTCTGATCCGATCATCTAGTTTTAATTCTGTGCATTTGTACATACATCTAATGTGAATTTAGAGTTTATTTTCGGTAGCGAAAATTACAACGTAAAAGAGGCACAAATAAGCAGGGTACTGCAGTATCCCTGCTTATTTGTGCCTCTTTTACGTTGTAATTTTCTTTACATCAATAGCACAAAGGTATTTGTAAACTTTATTTTTAGCGTTAAGGAGACTTTTTGAACGGACAAAGAATCAAAAAATGAGTTGAAACAATTTATAGTGAACTTTGTATGTACTTTTAATGTTCCTTACGTTTGTGTATATCATACATAATAAGAAGGTGTTAACTGAACATAAAGAGTTTTTTTAGTTGAGCAGTTAAGCAATAAGTACGTTAAGAACATTGAAAATGCTAATTCAATTTTATAAAAAGATTGCATTAGAATTCATGATGCGTGAAGATGATAAAAACAAGTTTCTAAATAAAAATATGTCAACTTTTCCACTCTATACCTCCCTCCCTTGTTTCAATTTTTTATGAAGCATCTGGCAACGTTTTTGAAGTTATATGACTACTTGTGAGGAAATATTCAACCAGATAATATGGATTTATTTGTTTTGAAAATTCAGTCTGCTTTCAAACCTCTATTAAAAGAAAAGAAAATTCGGTTTATCGGATTGAACTTCTGAATTGCTAAATCGTTTCTATTTTTTGCTTAACAAAGTTAAAAATTTTGGTCTGTAAATAAATCATTGGTCACTTTGAATTTGCCTTTCGATAATGAACAGCATTAAATCTAAAATCAGCAACTGTCTAAAGAATAAATTTGCTGAAATAAAAAATGAAAAATGCAGACACTTGTTCATGGTTCACATTTTGTTGAATGTTTATACGTCTATTTAAATTGATCGTTAACAGCTAAAGATGCTTGTTTTTTATTTATTTTTACTAAATGCACTTTTGTGTGAAACTAAGATCAAAGTTACATTCCTAGTACCAAAAAAATAATTCCGAACAATAATTATAGTTCAGAGTGAAGTAATTTATTTACCTTTAACTTGCAAAAATGACAATTCCCGTCTTAAAAAGTAAGAAAAAAAGGTAATGAGTTTTTCTTTATTATAAACGAGGATTTTTGATAAACCTTTTTCCATTCATTTAATCATATTCTTAGAACGTAATTCTTAGTTAAAACGAAAGCATTGAGCTCACATTTCACAAAGAAAAACTGCCCTATTTCGTTGTTGTTGTTATTATTACTAAACAAAAGAAAAATAGTTGGGCATAAGTTGACAAACAAGAACGTAAGCAAGTTCTTGTGGCTGAAATTCTCTTCAACGAATAATATTGTTAAAACATTCTTGCTACTAAAATTATCATACATAGCCTGATGAAGCAAATTTCTTTCGAAAATAATGTAAGCATTTTCCTGCTACTAAATTTTCGTCAACAAACAATTTGGTAAAAATTTTCCTGCAACTTAAGCTCTCATAGTAGGATAAAAAAAATTTATTTTTAAAATAATGTAGTCATTTTCGTTCAACTGAAATTATCGTCAACAAACAAACTTGCATTCTCGTATTCTGATGAAACATTTTCGTTCTAAAATAATGTAAACATTTTCCTCCTTTTCAAATTCTCTCATCAACAGACAGTGCCTAAAATTTTCATAGTCATGCGAAACAAAATATGTTTTAAAATAATGTAAACATCTTACTGCAACCGAAATTCACTTCAACAAACAATAATGACTGAAAATTTCATAGTCATAACATGGATTTTCTTTTTCAAAGGGTGTAGCATTTTGTAGCAGAAATAAAATCATTAATTTGATGCAGAAGATGAATAAAATTTCTTTACAACGTTTGAAACGACTTGTTTTTCTTAGAATTTGTTTCACCAGACTGAAAGTCTGATGTCTGATGAAACAAATTTTATTTTTTAAAATAATGCAAGCATTTTTGTGCAACTGAAATTCTCATAGTGTAATAAAACAAGTTTTGTTTTTAAAAAATTGCAAATATTTTATTTTCGTCAACAATGACCCTCATAGTCTAATAATAAGATAGTCTGATTTTCTTTTTAAAGAGAAATAAAGAAACAATGTTTTTGCAGCTGAAATTCTCATAGTGCGAATAATAATGCGAGCTTTTTCTATCACTAAAGTTCTCGTCAACAAACAATAACTAAAATTCTCATCAACAAACAGTAACTAAAATTCTTGTCAATAAGCAATTATGTCTAAAATTATCTAAGTCTGACAAAAACCACTCTCTTTTTGCAATGACGCAAGCATTTTCCTGCATCTAAAATTCTCGTCAACAACAAACAAAACAACAACAACAAAAAAAACTCTCCTCAAACTGAAATTCTCGTCAACAAACAACACAAAAATGCTTTTTGCGACTGAAATTCTCATAGTGTGCCGAAACAACTCTCCTTCCCGAAAGCGAAACTGAAAAAGCATCCTTCGGAGGAGGCCCGCCGCATCCCGAGAGCCTGCCTCCCTTATCGGCGTGGGAAAGGCGCGATGCTTATCCTGTGCCCTCCGGAATTTGCGGGCGCACGTGCCGCCGCTGTTTGCTCGGCGGAAAAGCCACGCGCTCTCCGCGCCAAAAGTCAAGCGGGCCTCGGGGCTCGACGGCCTCGGGCGCTGCAGGCGGAAAGCCCGAGCTATTTAGGAAAAATGGCCTCCCGCTCTTATTAGGTCAGGAAGATCATTAGTTGGTTATATGCATAAAAAGTGCGAGATATGCCACAGAAACGTTTGCGTGTTCTCAGGGAAAAATGACTTTTTTTTTAATATGACGATCCGGCTGATTAATAATGCAGTATTGCTTATTTCGTAATAAATAATTCTGGTATTTTGCATTTATTACATAATTTAATATCGCGTTCTCAGTTTTAGGTTAGAGACGAGTTTTTTTTTTTTCTTTTTTTTTCGTGAAATGAGAGAGGAGACCATCAACATTTTTATCTAAAAATTAAATGTCCCGAAGTTTTAAGAATCAATGGTTTTTGTTCACACCTACGTTTCCACTTGTACGTTTCAGTCCCTTTTATGTCCTCAAAAAATAATATTCATGCAAAATACAAGATATGATGCAAAAACTTTTACGGGTTTTCACAGAATAATGCATTTTTTATTGCTATCTGATACATAAGTAATGCTGTATTGTTAATTTCGTAATAGATATTTCTGATATTTTGCATTTAACACCTAATTTATTATTGCTCGTTAGGTTAGAGTAGCATTCGATTTATTTAATTATTTATTTTGATAGAATGAGAAAGGAAAAAAGACTGCCAGCAACATTTTAATTTAAAAGTTCTAAATGTCTCAAAATTTAGCTTTCACTGCATTTTCATCTTTAAAATCTTTTAATATCTCTTTCTGTTTTAGAATGAATACCTTTGAATGTTTTTTTTAATTGTCATCATAATTTAAAAAAACAATGAAAAGGGCATTTTAAGTGTTTCTACTTAACTCTTAAGAGCAAATAATTGAAATGTGACAGTTTTTGTTCTCACGCTGCAAACAATGAACTCTTGTTTTTACAGTATTATACTGCCAGCCGAGGTTCCAATTTGAAACTGTAAAATGCACAGTAATAAACTGTAAAACTAACAATTTTACAATTTCTTACTGTAAAGTTAGAAATTTTACAGTTTATTGCCATAAAATTTAGCTGTATTATACTTTAAAAAACATCAGTATAATACTGGCAGCAGAAGTTCCAGCTTGAAACTGTAAAATGCACAGTGATAAACTGTAAAATTAGCAATTTTACGGTTTATTAATGTAAAATTAGCAGTTTTACAGTTTAGTACTCTGTAAAAGTAGCAATTATATGGTTTATTACTGTAAAATTAGCGATTTTTACAGTTTATTACTATAAAAATAGCTGTATTATACTGTAAAAACAGCATTAATTTTGTACATACGCTTCCACTCATGCGTTCTAGTTACTTATGCGTCGAAACAATACTTTAATCATTTAAAGAAATAGATTAATTGTGTTGGAAAAAGTCATACTTCTGGCTCAAATCGCCATGCGAAATATTTGTATTAGTAAAAATATGCGTAATGAGCAATATCGTGAGAAAATCACCGTAGCAAGATTATATATGATTTGCACAATGCACGGCTAATCTCAAATCGAAAATAAAAATTTGTTATATCGAAAAGAGCTACCACTATCACCAATAACATTTAAAATTTATTTTATGAGTGTTTATTAACGAATACACCACGACATTTGACTAACTTTACGGAAAAAATACTTTATAATATTAACTGTTACTAAAAATATTGTTGAGCAGGCGCTAAAAGAACTCTTAAGTATTACCTACCTATTGTTTACAGACATTGAACCCTTATACGACAGAAAAAGAATCTAATTAATCTTTAACTATCATTCAATTCGTTTTTTTTAACTATTAGTGACAGATAAATATATGATTACCAATAAAGTAAATGATTCTACTTTATATCTTTGTTTTGGTGAATATCATGGAAGTTGCTCTTTAAAATGTTAGGAATTACTTTTTTGTTAATTTAACCTATTTTTTAAAAATAATTTGTATGCAGCATATTCCAGGTAACTAAAATATATATGTGTATTTGGATTAGAACTAGAGTAAAGAAAAGATGCAGGTGTATAAATGAAGAAATGATGATAGTTTTTTACAATAGTCTAAAAATTTATTATTGATATTATTGGTGGTAATAATCACATAATCAAATTTTAAATCTATGAATATAATTTTATTATTGCCTATACAATAAAACATTCTGGTTCATTTTCTCTTTGTTTGGAGAAAAATTAAGGAATTTAAGGTCCGACCATCAGTTTAAAATGTTTCTTTTTTTTTTCAATTTAGCATCTTTTGCTATTTTAGAGGATGCTTATTCTAGGTTGCTAATTATGTGGGTTAAAGATAAAGTGAAAAAAAGATACTAATATGTATCATGTAATACATGATCATATTTTTAAAAAAAATCTAAAATTTCAATTTTTTTTTTCTTCTTAATTTAGCATCTTTTGCTATTTTAAAACATGCTTTTTCTAGGTTGCTATTTTTGTGGGTTAGATATAGAATGAAGAAAAGATATGAATATGTAGGCGGAGCAAAGATATGAATGTGTAGGATATAAAAGTTTTTTAACAGACAAAATTGAGAATACTGATGGTAATCATCACATAATCCTATTAGAAATCATCATATAATGTTATTATTGTCGATTTAAAAAATGTTCTTTATCTTATTGTTTGAATAGAGTAAACAATATTCCGTGATGGTATGAGTGATCTTAATTAAATATAGAATATTTTATTTCATATATGCTGCATATTCTAGGCTACTAAAATATATGTTTGAACGGATACTTAAAACACGATAAAGATAATAATAGATGAAAGGGAAAAAATATCCCTTTCTTAAGATTTTTATGTAATTAATGCTCTTTTTTTTTTTTTTGACAATTAAAAAAAAATTAACCCTCGGTATTTTTTCTACACTCTAAATAAAACCTAAGGCTACATTGCAAATGTCAGTAAAAGTAAACTAATTTTTAAACCACAGCGAAACTACTTTTTCAAGTATAAATTAATACAACAACACAATGTTTTTAGACGCTTGAAATAAGTTTTTTAGTAAATAATATTTTTACTTTGTTTACTATCATTTATTTTCTACTTACATTCAAGCCTTGTTTGATAAGTTAAAATATTACGCCTTCCAAGTAGTTAGTGATATATATAACCGTTGTTTCCGTGATTGTATCGGTCGAAAGTTAATTTACCTTATGATTTACTGTAACATTTCTTACAGTTTTGAATAACTTTATTGTATTTGTTTAATTAATTATTAATTCACTTACATATTGTAACTTTTAATTGCACATTATCTTAAAGAGCAAACTATTCAGACAAAAATTAAATACCATTTAAAGAATGTTCAAATTCATGTTGAGATATTCAGTTTTGCAAAATGAATTTCGTTTTGGATGAGCACCATTTCAGAAAAATGCTTGAAATAAATAAGCTATATTATATAAATAGTAAAGGATTCAAAATTCCCAAAAAGAGAAATTGAAAAAGAAATCTAATTTATTTATTCTTCAAATTCCGTATGTATTTCATTTTTGAAACATTAAAACATCCTCAGAAAAGGAGAAGCATAAATTATCTATGAATATATCTATATGTATATGCGCTGAAGAAAATGATTTTTAATCTATTATTTGCGTTAAAATGTTTTTCAAATCAAAAAGAAATTTGCATCTTCAAATCACGTGCAAAAATAACTGTTATGTTCCAGTTAACTTCAACAGTGTGTACTTCAGTTCAAAACTACACATTCACACGTAAAGAAAAGTAAATAGTAAGCAAATGAAATAAACCTTTTCTTGTGTGTCTAAATCTTAGCGATATAGAGGTAAAGCAGAATTGCATTTGACCAATTATACCATGATTGTGTGAATAGGCAAAGTTGATTAGGATTTCTCTTAAAACTATTTTCTGCACTCTTCAAATTGGTAAAAAAAAAAAAAAAAACATAGCACGTACGCAAATGTTTTGAAATTAATTCAGACTGAGACAGAACATGTTTTTTTTTTTTTTTTTTGAAAAGAAAAACTAGCTTGAGCAAGTTTCAATCTGTTTGACAATAGAGTGGCTTCGACGTTTACGATCGCGTTTATGACTGCTTAAGCCAATGTCGTAAACAATAAACTGCGTACTTGGCAGCTTGTTTAACTCTCTAAACGTCATTGAATGCCATGCAGCATATAAAAATAAATAAAAAATAATGATACGATTTCCCTGTAACTTTTGTACACACATTCCACGAGTACATTCATTGAAATGTAATGAAAATATTTTTACTGTGCAACGGAATTTCAAATTAAATTCAATTATAAAGATTATTTGAAATATATATTATATACATTTTCTTCTCGCAAATTATGTATTTGTACAGAGTATATGCTTTATAAATTTCTTTTTGTACTCAAAATGTATATGAATGTAGCTTGTTTGGTTTTTTTAGACTAAGAACCGAGAAATTTTTCTTAAAATGTAAATAAAAGATTTACAATAACAATGTATATCACTTTATACAGAAAGTAAAACTGTGGTTTAATGCAATCTCATAGCTTTTACACAGCTACATACAGCTTTTAAGGATTGTTTTCAAAGTAGTTACGCGTTTAAACTTTGTAAATATTTAAATCTAGTCATTAAAATAGCTTCTTAAAAGTAGGACAACAAAGCAAAGAAAAATATTTACATTGCTTTACTTTCAAGAGAATTTATAAATTCGGCATGTTATCAGACATATTTTTAATCACGTTTTTCTACATTTTAGATTTGAATGTTTTTAAAAAGGCAAGAAAAAAAAAGAAGAAATAAAATAAACCTGGTCAGATTTTAAGTAAACATGAAACAGAGCGATTGATAAATAAAGAAACACATTTCAGTTGAAACTACTAAATTGAAATGCATATGATCCGGAAATTTAATTTTAGTTTCCTTTTTCGGATATAGTGCGATATAATCTAAAAAATAGAACACAAGCAGAAAATTATAATAGGGACGAGTCTTTTCTCGCTGAAACATGTGTTTACGTAGAAGTTATTATTTACTAGGTATGTTATTTTATGAACAATATTAATCAGTAATGAGGCCAATAATATTAAAGGAAAATTGTGACTGCAGTTAATCGAAGTGTGATAAAAAATGTTACAAGTATTTTACGTGTTATTTGTAAAGTGGCATTTCTACAAAATAGGCGTTTTATCTTTCACCACCTCATGATATCGTAATATATGTCAGATTCACATATTTTGCTGAACCAGTTTAAACTCAAAAAGTTTTTATAAATATTTTATTTATTTATTAATTTTTATCTATGTAGTTAGTTATTCATTATTATCTATATTTATTTATTCATTTTTATCTGCACTTTTATTAATTTGTTTGTTTACTGACATGCACATATTTTATTTGTTTACTGACACTTAGGTGCAGAGATGTATTGCAGCATATTTTGGGATTTATCTTCTATACATTAAAATAGTTGTCGATAGTTTTTTGAAAGATGCAAACAAAATAGGATAGTTTTATCAATAAAATCCATTATTAAGGAATATCTAATGGTCTTAAGTCTCTGAGACATGCTTAATTTATGAACTCAATAACAGAGGCTTTGAATAAACGAAAATTTTAGGTTTTTCTGCATGTTCTACATACTTCATGCTTATGTTTCAACAATCGAAAACCGCAAATTGAAAAATAAAAAGAAAAAAATATTAAGAAAAGCAAAAATCCGTGATCATATAATAGTTATTTTGGTTTTCTACATAGTTTAATGAAGAAACCCAAACGCCTAATGATATCGTTCTGAAGCTTGGACACCATGAATAAAAAATAGTCTGCTAACATCTTTCTATATATATATATATAGATGATGGGAACAATGCTGGGATTAGAATATCTAGGTCGTCCCACAGAAATTCAGAAATTTTGACCTGCAAGTGCAAGCTTCATATATTAATTTCAAAAGTAAGATTCTAAAGTTGCATTAAAAAATGTATCAAAAATCATGCATGTATGTTAGATTTTGGGACAAAAAATTGTTTCTTACACTTTTTAAACATTACTTTAGAAATGGCATATGGAGCTGTCACCTTCAGAACAAAACATCTGCTTTTCCGAGAAATTGCCAACTATTTGTTACTTTTTGAACCCAAAACTTAGAAATAGCTAAAGGGAAAGTAACGTATATGTTTAAAAAAATTGCAACAATAGCCTCAGAAGGTTTTTGGCTGGAATTTCGAAGTCTGAATCTGATGCCCACTAGTGTGTCCTGCAGCTTTAAGGTGGAATTTGAAACAAAGTGTTTAATTGGGGGTGGAAGAAAATAGAACGCTGTCTCAATGAAGAACTGGATGTTATTATCAGTAAAATATTAGTTTGTCGCTGGAAACTTTGAGAGTCCTATTTATTTTCAAACTATACTCTCTTTCAGTCATACACACTCGCGTAAGTTGCCGGGGGGGTGGGGGGGCAAAAAATGTAAATTCCTTTTGACAGTTCAGTTTGTAAGAGGAACGATAACTAAGTTATTCTTAAAAACAGTGATAACAGAAATTAAAGTTATATAAGTGTGGGTTTTCTCACTCTTATTTGAAGGGGCAAGTCGATAAAGGTGATATGTGACATTTGAATTTCACCGACTTACACAAATTCAGATTAGTGTGTGTTCAATTGTGTTAACTCACAAACACAATTGAAGGGGCAAGTGAATAGAAGAGATATGTGACAATTTTTTTAATTTCTAGAAAAAGCTTTCAGGAAAAAAATTATTACCTTATCACCTTCATCCATGGTAAAAAGTATGTTTTTCAAAGATTGTCACATATAACCTTTATCCACTTGCCCCTTCATTTATTTTGGGTCATTGCAACAATTAATTCATAATGAACTCGGTGAGCAAATCCTTGATCCTTCCCTGTATTATAAATCAAAGAAACTTTAAATATTAGCATGCTCTTATTTTATTCGAAGAGAAGTGTTTTTTGTTAAGTTTCCATTTTTTGAAAATATATTCACTCTGATCGCATTAGTTGCTGTCGATTTTTTTTTTTTTCACCCATATCCTAGAATATGTTTCCAATTTTTGCTACTTAATTTTTGGAAAGCTCATTACAATCCACTAGCACTTGTGAAAGTGCGCATGATCGGATTTATAGTAGTGCTTATATTTTTACAAGATCTGGTCCCTTCGTATCTAAATTTTGCTGCCTGCAATTTACCTCCAAACTGTGATTAAACTTATTTTTTAAAGTTCGACCGTTAAAACTAGTTTTGAAGTTTTGTAATGAAGTAAAGAAAAATTTTATCTGTTACTATAGAAAATAGTAGATTTCACCTTACTATAATTCTTGAAACAGAAACTAATAATAGAATCTGCAACAGTCGCAGATAAAAAAATTATATTTATAAATTGCGTTTTACTTCATTTAAATAATTTACGAATAACAAGAGAATTCAACTGGTTTTATTCCAGCTACAGCTGCTGAGCAATATAACGTTTAATTTTGATTATACTCCAAATATCTTGAGTTTCTAATAAAGCTCATAAGTAGACTACAAATGATCCAAAATTATTTTTTGTAGCTTTGTTTACGCATTTTTTTAAAATTAATGTTAATTATTGCAGTTCACCCTCCTATTCTTGATCTTATTGTGAATATATACATTTTTTACTCATATTTCATGAGCATATTTAAAATTTTTCCGTAATTAAGTTTTTGAAAACAAAAGTTCAAAACGAAAACTACGTTTCGGTTTTCTCTACTGCCGCTTTTTCAAAATTAATAAACAAAATCAAAATTCGTAGATCACTTGAACAGTCAATTTTTTAAACTTTTTATTTGTGCATAACTATAACTACTTAAAATAGCTTGTTGAGCGTTTATATCTGCCCTTGAAAATGAATAAATAAAATAAAAAACTTTTTACACTACCCCTTATAATATTTACAATCTCAATTTTAAACGTAACACGAAATCTTACGTTAAATTCGATACGCAGAAATTTACTGTTTAGTCTCATTAGGATACGCGTCTAATATAATATGAACTTATTATATGAATATTTATTCAAATAAAAGAAGAGTTAACCCTGACTTATTAAACAACATCGAATTCTGAATCCCAAACAGCTTAATTTGATATTAAAAACAATTGTATACTTCACACCAACAAATGATTTTGGATACATTATACATCAACTATGTTCATTTCCGTTTGTTTACAGAACGCCATTAACCATGTAAAAAACGAACAAAAAGGTAAACATTTATATTTGGAAGCGAAAGTTGATATTGTATGGCAAACTTTTTATAAAGAATACATAGTTTCATTGTGAAAGTCCCGCATTGTTTACTGCATCTTGGTTACTTTTAGCCATGCGAAAAAAGGAAAAAAAAAACTACGAATTTTAAATAACTTAAAATAAATATGTACAACACAAACATATCATATTTTGTTGAAAAGTAGGAAATATGTTCTATCCAAACAAAATTGAGTGGATGATAACAACGATGTTGATATTTTATCTTGTCTGTTGACTATTAGTTATCGATAAATCGAATAAAAAAATATAAATACTTGCATTTGGAAGCTAAAGTTGTATTTTTAAGAGTTATTTTTTATGAGAATTACTTTATTTTATTGTGAAAGTCACGAATGCTTTCTTAACATTTGAGTCATTGGTGAGAAGTGGTATGCCATAAATCTTAAATAACTATAGAATCAACATAAACAGCACAAACATCATATTTTGTTCAAAGGCACGATAATGTGATCTGAGTAGGGAAATATTTCAACAGCACTTAGCCAGAATCTTTTGATACATTTTAGTCATGTGGGAGAGAAATGACATGCCATAGATTTTAAATGACTCGAATAAACATGAACAATACAAACTTTATATTTTGTTGAACGTTACGAATATAGGTGTGCGAACACAGTAGAGAAATGTATCTAATGTATACAAATATATTTCACAAGAAAATTAAACTTAATTCGAACGGAGCATAACTTTTATGTGAAGCTTTTTACTAAGTTTTAATTTGCAGCTTCACTAATACGAAAAATGGAGAAAGTGGTAATATACAAAAATGTGTGTGTGTGGGGGGGGGGGGAATGCTGCTGTTGTGAGCATTAACAAATTAACATTTGACAAAATATTTCCTTGCTATACACAACCGATGGAGTTTTAAATTTAAATCATGGTAATAGTGAAAACAATACATTTTCTTATTATCAAAATGCTTTAATATTGAAGCATTACTTGTAAATTTCATTACTTATTTCTATTTCAATGTGGGTGGGCTTTTTTAACCTAAGTACAAGAAATGTTCAATATTTAATAACTAATTCAGAATATTGTGATTAAAAATTTTACCATTGAAATCAACTAGTTAATGACTTTTTTTTTTTTAAATTGGTTTTTAGCAATCACTTCACAAAATAGTGACGATATTTCCAAAGTACATCATCTGGAGATATAGTCCACAAAAAATTTTGCATTCTAACATTGCCGAAGTTGCAACCTCGGGATTATTACAGTACAAGATTCTTAGACACTAGTTCAAAAAATATTATTCTGCCAAAAAAAATTTTCATAATTCAGTTATAATAAATTGTTAATTTGAAACAAGACTGCAACTGGAGTAGTTAAAATCTAAGATTGAAACTAAAAAATATATATCTTTTTCTAAATGAATGCATGCTTTAGATTAAAATTTAATGCTTGTTATTGTTCTGTGTACTTATTTTATTGCTTTAATGGAAGAATTTTCTAAGTAAGTGAGTTGGCAATCCCTATCTGAAACTAAGATCAATAGTGTAAATCATTGTCTAAAATAAACATAAATAAACGATATGACAACCGGCTAGTCACAATGAAAGCTTATATGACATGAAGAAAAACAATAGGCTCGAAAATTGTTCCTTGGGGAAGGCCTAGTTCATTTGAAACGGTAATTGTAAATGAATTAACAAAAAGAGAATTCCTGAAGGAGCAATGTAGAAGTGGGCATTTAAAATGAAATTAGTTGTGGTATTCCTGTTGATGACGGATTATGCTTACTGAAAAATAATTGTTTTTTTTTTTTTCATAAATTCGTATTTTAATAATTGAAAAAAAATAAACGAATTGAGTGACAGTCCCAATGATGTGTTATGTACGACACGAAGACGAACAATGGGAGCGAAGCTGGTCCTTGAGGAAGGCCGAGTTTATTTGGAGGGATAATCTTAGATGAGTTAACAAAAGAGGATTTATGAAGGAAGTGGGCTTTTAAACCGAAATTAGTGGGGCAGGGCAGGGGTGAGAGCATCCGTCACTGGCTAATCGGCTTTATTAAGCCGTCGGAATGTGCGGTGGAAGGAAGAAAGCAAAAAAAGAGTCGGCTTACCCGGATATCCGACGGTGGGGTGGAGGAGGTCTACCCCGGGCGAGGGTAGGCCGATGCCGTTGACAGAGTAAGGGCTCGACTTGAGGTAGGCCATGCCTGCTGCGGGCGCGCTCTGTCCGGCCGAGAAGGGGGCGCACGACGAGCCGGACGGTTGGAAGGCGGCGACCGAGGTCGGCGGACTCCCGCACAGCTGGTGCCCGGACCGGTACGAGAGGAAGCCGGTGAGCGCGGGGCCGAAGTTGTCCCCGCTGCCCCCCCGGCTCGGCACGTCTTCGAAGTTCGGCCACAGCTTTACGGCCAGCGTGAGCGACGGAGAGAGAGGCGAAGCTGGCGGAGCTCGTTCGCAGGGAGCCACGTTTGTGCCGCCGAACCCAGCGCCCGCCAGAGGCCGGGAGCCCGCGACACGCCCACCACGCCAATCGAAGGCGCGGGAACGCCCCGCGCCGCCGCGGAACCGCCAATCCCGCCACGCTCGCTCCTCGCGACTTGAAACTTTCTTCCTTCTCGTGCAGATGCTTTTGATTTGAAATGGCATTTTTGGTGCTCTGACCGTGACGCAACCTCTTCCCCCTAATGGGTCCCTGACAATTTAAATTTTTAAATTCATTAGATCGGTACTCGTATCATTTTAGTCAAATGAGGAAAAAATGAAAAGCATAAATTGAAACAATTGCCTTTTTATTTGCGATAGCGTTTTGTGATTGTACTCAATAACGCAACCTCCCCCTGATGGATCCCTTAAATTTCAGTTTTTAAATTATTATATCTATGCTTCTATTGTTTCAGTTGATTGCTAGATTGAAAAAAAAGATTGAAAGGCAAAAGTGAGAAACAATTACGTCGATTGCCTTTGGATTTGCAGTGGCATTTTGTGTTCTATAACTGTACTCACTGAGGCAAACTTCCATCTCCTGGGTCCAAGACAATTTAAAGTTATAAATTGATTATATCGGCACCGATCCTCTTATTATGTTTGTTGATTGAGAAAAAAGCATAAGTATGAAACAAATGCCTCTTAATTTGAAATGGCATTTTTGGTTTTGTGGCTGTACTCAGTGACGTAACTTCCCCCTTCCCCCCTCTCATATGTCCCTGATTATTAAAATATTGCAATGCAATGTGTCGGTACTTTATTTACTTCAGTCTATTGAAAATAAAATAAAAATGAAAAGCATAAATCTGAAACAATTTCGCTGATTGCCTTTTGATTTGAAAGGACATTTTTGATTCTGTGATCGTGGTCAATGACACAACCTTCCCCTTAATTTAACATTTTTAAATTGTTACTCCAATGACAACTGAAATATTTCAGTTTATTTTATCGATACTGTTGCTGATGTTGAAATTTCAGCCACCCGGGTGCACGAGTCTTTAAGTGCACCATTCAGTTGGAAGCTCAACACACATACCATCGGACGCGTTTGTATAGGACAAACAGCGATTTGCAGTACATATTCACACAGACAATATTAGGACAGGAGAGAAAGTACGTCCATGCACGAGCCGGGATTGGAAACCGGGACCTGATCACTAGATAAGGTGACCGGTATATCGATACTAAATTACGCAATCGGAATCAAAAGAAAATAATTATTCGTTATAACGGTACTTTTATTATTTCAATCGAATTAAAAAAAAAAAAAAAACGAAACTATTTCTCCGCTTGGCTTTTGGCTTAAAATGGCATTTTTGGTTCTGTGACCATACTCAATGACGCTCACTACCTTCATCAGACTTGGAGTAATCACCAATTACGTAGTCGTAATCCACGTAATCGATTACAATTTTTTTGTAATCGTAATCATAATCATAATTTGAAAATAAGACACTCGTTATTGTGTAATCGTAATTTTAATCAAGTATTTCTTGTGTAATCGTAATTGTAATCTTTCCTTCAATAATTGTAATTTAGCCTTGTAATCGTGTAATCTGACCAAAATAAATAAATGGTTAATTTCACAGAATATAATAAAAAATATTATTTGCTGCGCAGTATGATACTTTAAATGTTTAAATTTTATATACTTCTTTTTCTTTTCGCTCAATTAATAAGGTGCACTGAAACTTGACCCCCCTGTTAAAACTGTCTGGATCCTCCTCTGTATATATATATATATAAATATATATATGTATATATATATATATATATATATATATATATATATATATATATATATATATATATATATATATATATATATATGTATGTATGTATGTATATGTATATGATAAATATTCCTGTCAAATCTGTAACCATGTAATCAAAATCGTAATCGGCATATAATAATCGTAATCGCTTACATTTTTTACATAATCTAATCGTTGCTATGATCGTAATTGCGATTTGGCAGAGAACTGTAATCGTAATTGTAATTGTAATCTCAAATTTTTCATGCTCGTCATCATTATCGTAATCGATTACATTTTCTCGTAATTGACTCCAAGCCTGCTTCACATAATAGGTTAAAGCAATATTTTTTTATAATTCGGTTTTCGGTACTTCTATTATTTCAGTCTGACATTGGATTGAGGAAAAAAATAAGTAAAAAAAAAGTCCGAAACAGTTGCGCCGATTGCCTTTCGAATTGAAACGTTGTGCACTTTTGGTTCTACACTGCAAAAAATAAACTGTTGCTTTAACAGTATAATACTGGCAGCAGAGGTTCCAGTTTAAAACTGCAAAATGCACAGTAATAAACTGTAAAACTAGCTATTTTTCAGTTTAGTACTGTAAAGCAGCAATTTTAGTTTATTACCACAAAATTAGTTGTATTATACTGGAAAAACAACAGTATAATACTGGTAGCAGAGGTTCCAGTTTAAAACTACAAATGCATAGTATTAAACTGTAAAATTAGCGATTTTGCAGTTTACTGTAAAGCAGCTATTTTACAGTTTATTAGTGTAGACTGAACAATTTTAAAGTTTATTACTGTAAAATTAGCAATTTTTACAGTTTGTTACTATAAAATTAGCTGCATTATGCCGTAGAAACAACATCTATTTTTTACAGTGTAATACTGTGATTTCAAATCTGCTAAATGACTCAAACTCCATTAATGTGCTCCTAACAGCTTGGATATTAAATTGAAAATTGATTTTATTAGTACTCCAATTATTTCAGCTGAATAATGGAATTTAAAACAAATATTAAGTTAAAGTTACTTCTCTGGTCAGAAATCAGTTTAAACTTCAAAAAAATTAATCGTTTTCGAGAGGACATGGTAAACACAAAACAGTAAAGTTAAAACTTTTTGCTAGTCGGAAAAGTAGAATAAAGAGGGAAAATTGAAAATCCTTTTAAAAACCTTATACTGAAATCAGTTACTAGTATTTTAATTGTTAACAAATAGAAACTAGCAGCAGGTAAAAAATTTAAATCATTGAGTTTTCTTTTCTAGTCGGCCAACAATGACATCGGTTTCCAATCGCGTGAATAAAGGCGTAGCCGCATTTTCTAAAAAAATTTATAATTCGAGCTCTATATAACATGGAAGTTTTGAACATTCTATCAGAAGCAGAAAAGTTTTTTCTTTCTTTTGGTACTTTTTTTTCTTTAATTTTCAAGAATTTTTTGACTTAAAAAGTACCAAAAAACATTATGGGGGCTTCTAATTAATATCAACGTTAATTAATGTCCTTCGCAGACGCGACCTAGCTAAGAACACTCTCCTTTCGAACCAAAAAAAAAAAAAAATTTTTTTTTTCAAAATCGGTTCATCCGTATAGTCGCTAGCGTGCCACAGACACACACTCAGGGATACACAGACAAGTCAAATTTATAAATCAATTCTTTGTTGGAGGATTTAAAAACATGAAAATCCGAAATAATTGCACCGATTGCCTTTTGATTCAAAGTTATTTTGGAGCGTTTTTGACTTAAATCTTACTAAATGATGCAATCTTCGCCTATTCAGGCCCAAATTTCTCAATAGGCAGAATAGGCAGCTGCCTAGAGCTGCAAATTTAAAACAATTTGAAACAAAATTTAAAACAATAGTACCAAAAGAAAGAAAAAAATGTAAAATAGCACTCAAATTATATCGTTTTTTAGCATATGCGGCTAAGCCTTACATTTACGCGGTTGGAAACCGATGTCATTGTTGGACGACGAGCAAAGGAAACTCAATGAATGATTTAAAATGTTTATCTGTTGCCAGTTTCTATTTGCTAACAATTAAATACTTGTAATTGATTTTAGTATAAAAATTTTCAATTTTCGCTCTTTATTCTGCTTTTGAGACAAGCAAATGTTACTTGCATGAATTATCTTTCTTTTTCCGCTTGTTTGCAATTTTGCTCTCGAAAACAATTAAATATACTTATATTTAAAATACTATATGACCAGAGAAGTTCGTTTTAATACACTAGGTGGCCAAAAGTATCCGGACACTTTCAAAAATTCACATTTTTACATATAGCTCGAGAAATAAGTGATCAATTGTTCTTTAACTTTAGTCATACAAAATATAGGCTTCACCGAACATTTCCAAGTTGAAATTAAATTACCCTTGCATTTGGGGGACGACAAGAAGGGGGTTGAAAGAAAAACCGCTTTTTGACCATAACTCTTCGAAAATAGCTCGGAATAAGCTATCAATTTCAGTAATTAATTAGCATACTATGTATAATTACTGTACAAATTTTTATGAACGTACCACTCTTACTTCTGAAGATATGAAACATTTTTGAAAAAACGGCAATTTTATTTGAAGGGTTTTTGCTCATAACACGCAGAGTTTTTGATCAAACCTTATCACAACTTCAGAAAGGATGACAAAATACAAGAGAAAGAACATACTAAAACGGTAAATAAAAATATTAAAAATTCGATGAGATATGAACGTTAAAAGAAAATAATTTTTCACGGCGCATGCGCGAACGACAGAAATTTATAACTACAAAAATATTGTAGCCTGATTTATACTGCATCTTATAAAAAAAGTTTCAGTTGAATATCATGAAAAATGAAAAAGATATCAGCGATCTAGTGAGCTGTATTTCATTCATTCGCAGACAATACATAAATAGTGAGGGCCTGTCCGCAAAGAGCTATTTTTAAATTAAAGGTTATTGCGTCGTCGTTCAAAACCAACGTTTCAGAGGGTGTCCGGATACTTTTGGAAACCTACGTATAAGGTCTTTTTGGCCGAACAGACGAAATGTGACGACAATGCCGAATATAAATTTTCAAACTGTATACAATTTAACATTGAAAAAAAAATGATCGATTGTCACCACACTATTTGTGGACAACCCCTCACTATTTATGTATTGTCTGCGAATGAATGAAATACAGCTCACTAGATCGCTGATATCTTTTTCATTTTTCATGATATTCAACTGGAACTTTTTCTATAAGATGCAGTATAAATCAGGCTACAATATTTTTGTAGTTACAAATTTCTGTCGTTCGCGCATGCGCCGTGAAAAATTATTTCCTTTTAACGTTCATATCTCATCGAATTTTTAATATTTTTATTTGCCGTTTTAGTATGTTCTTTCTCTTGTATTTTGTCATCTTTCCTGAATTTGTGATAAGGTTTGATCAAAAACTTTGCGTGTTATGAGCAAAAACCCTTGAAATAAAATTGCCGTTTTTTCAAAGATGTTTCATATCTTCAGAAGTAAGAGTGGTACGTTCATAAAAATTTGTACAGTAATTATACATAGTATGCTAATTAATGACTGAAATTGATAGCTTATTCCGAGCTATTTTCGAAGAGTTATGGTCAAAAAGCGGTTTTTCTTTCAACCCCCTTCTTGTAATCCCCCAAATGCAAGGGTAATTTAATTTCAACTTGGAAATGTTCGGTGAAGTCTATATTTTGTATGACTAAAATTAAAGAACAATTGATCACTTATTTCTCGAGCTATATGTAAAAATGTGAATTTTTGAAAGTGTCCGGATACTTTTGGCCACCTAGTGTATAAGATCTCCAATCAGGGTCAGGGGTTGTTTAAATTTTTAATTTAATCTTAGTAAATGTGTAAGATATTTTTCGGTGGGTGCCGTAGCACCCACTTAGGTAAATTGTGGTAAATATCCCCATTATGGTAAATATCATAAAAATTGAAACTGGAGTCTTGTTTCACTTTGTTCACTTTCTTTTTCAATGAATATCAAAACATGAGATAAAAGTCCTTAATTTGTCATTCTAGTCTTTATGTGGCTCCTAATTATTCTTATGGCCGAAAATATTCACTCTACAACAACAATTGTGGCTGGTATAGTCAAAATTAACTGCAACAACTTCAGTTTCTGAAAACAATTGGCTCAAATCATTTTTCAAAAATAAAATCAAGCACATTTTTTATATATTTGTCACAAAAAACTTGTCCCCATAAATATCTGCTGAATCTGCTATCAGTCTTATGTCTTAAAAAATTTCCGTACTTTTTTGTTAGACTGTAAATGCATCTTTAACAACTCAAAAAGCTAATTTTTAAAATTTACTTTTATAAACTAATAACATGAATTGTTCAATATTTTATCGCTTTTCTTTGTAAATATTTTTCAAAAAGTTTAAATGGAGCAACTATCATGAGGTTTCAACGTAAACATGGGAAAAAATATGACAAATGAAAAAACGAAACATTTGAAAATTACGAAAACATTTGATAGAAAACAGAACACCACAGAAAAACGAATCGAGCCCCCAAATTCATTGAGAAATTCGCTAACGCTCATCGCTCTGAACATGACGTCCCCAATTTTCTGCGGAGAATGAAAGAGACTAGCAGAGACAGAGAGTAGCTTACGAGGTTAACACTGGGCAGAAGCCAAAATCCTCGTCTGCTACGCATAGAGGAACATTTTATTCTGCCTTCGCCATTGCATTGAATGACGCGAGGGGGGGGGGGGGAGCATGTGGGTGTTCTTAATGTTATGCGTTGAAAAGATACGTAGGTCGAAAAGCAGCAATGGTCGAGATGCTTTTCAATTGTACATAAAATGGGAAAATTCTATTTTTTTTCTTTTTGGCTATACTTGCTGCAGGGACGTCATTTCAAGGTTTTCCTGCGGGGAGGGGGGGGGAGGGCAAAGGGTCCAAACACAATGTAATTTCATCGGAAAACATAAAAACCACGTCCACTTATATGTAAATGCATTGATTTCTCAAAACCGGGGGGGGGGGGCAACTGACCCCCCTGACCCCCCGAAATGACGGGCCTGACTTTTGCTGCGTAATACCTAAATATTTTTTTCCCAATCAACGCATTAAATGTCATTGAATAAAGCTAAAAGGTCGGTCTGTATTCTTCGCGGGTAGGAGCTGCCTACCCAGACGACACGTCCTTGGTTCAAAGAAAGGGTTCTGGGAAAAGACTAACTCCTTCGGGGGCTGTGCCACTTATCTTTTTCTCACTAATACTATAGGAGCTCTTACAATGCATACGCAAAAAAGCGCAATTTTCTACGTTATATCGAATGTTTCTTAAAACGCAAAAAAATCTAATATATTTAGTTCATTTTTTGAATTCTCAATCTCTTTCCTTCGAAAGCAATGCCAGTTAGGCTTCTATTCGGGTAGAAGCAGCATTTGTTAGATAAAGGAATTACATTCATTATTGCTTTGAAGAAACAAAATAGTTTTTCAAATTTATTTTCAAAATTTTTTATTGATTTTACTTGACATTTCCTAATGTATGCCTTTTCCGATTCGTAGATAGCGTATCACGCGATCCCTTCTTTTACTTCATTTGTGCTTTTTTTTTTTTTCATTTTATTACTATGTCTTATTTTTTCAGACAATAAAGTGAACTCATAATATTGCCCAAAATATTGTGAGTACAATGTTGGGTGACTTCCTTCAACGAGTTGAAAAAATAACTTCCAAACAACAACTTCAGAAAAAATTATGGACTAATGTACCAATTGTTAATTTCAGGTTTTTTTTGTTTTTTTTTTGTTTTGTTTTGTTTATAAAATAAAGCGAAGAAATTTTTTTTTAACCTTGCCAAGAGAGTGTGGACATGTCGTGCCACGTTTTTGTTTCTTTATTTTACTATATATATATATATATTTTTTTTTTAATTCAAATGTATTAAAATTTTTGTACTGGTGCGAAGTTAACCGATATGGCCCAAAGCTGCACTGAGTGACTATAATAAAAAATATCAAGAAAAAACATGAGATGTTACTGTTTTCATTCTTGCTACTTTCTGGCAAAATCATCGCCAATATAAAATAATTTATCAGAACAGATCAAATTCATTAGTATCAGTTGCAATAACAAACTTCAACACATTCATTAATAGCTGCTTAAAATTCTGCTTTAGTGCTGCCAGAATTTTCTGGATAAGGATTAAATAAACATCTGTAAAGCTAATCAAATATAATCCGATTCTAAAGATTTAACATCCCTCCTTAGGTTGAGACAAAGGCTTATCTTCTTGGTAATCCGGCTGAGCGGTGGTGAAAGCATCTTGAAGGCTGAATGGGATGTCAACACTGATATGTGATCTTCTCAAAAGTGGCGTAGATCTTGACTATAAAAAGAAACCTCTTAGTTTAAAATTTTCGTCTTATAACTGCTGCTGTCAGTACAAGTATTGCGGTATACTTGTATGGGATATTTTTAGACAAACCGATGCCGCTTTTAAACGATCATGCACTACGCCGTTCAATCATTCCGAGATATTTAACCAATTCTTTTAAAATTACTTTATGCTTATTAAACTTTAATCTTATCAGTGAATAAAAAGTTCTATTCCTCAAAAGGTCTAACAATAAAAACATTTAAAAAAAAGCCTGAATTGAGATTTTTTAAAATGATAAATTTGTGCAATAATTTCTAAAATTTAATTAACTAAAATATTTTTGTCAAGTCAAGTATAACATTTATATTTTAGTTTTGTTCTAAATTGAAGTAAACGTTTGATAGATTTTAAATAAATAAAATACATAACTTAGTGTAAGCAAATGCAAATACGGATTAATGCAGGATGTCCCAGTTAAGTGTTTCAGAGCTTTTGTGCGGGGTAGAGTACATCCTGACGACTCGAAATCACATAGCAATGAGGGGTCGGAAACACTCACCTGAAGCGATTATGTACGCAGAAGCACCATAAAGAAAAGAGACGTAAGTGAAAAAAAATTTCAATAAAACATGCAAACAAGCAAGAGGTATATGGGTCAAACTAAATGTTCGAAGTTTTTTCCACCGGCTACAACCACCTCATATTAAGGCCCCTATTAAAAGGGAGCTGACTCATCCGACATTTTGGTTCCAAAAGTTCAAATGTGGAACCTCTGATATGTGTACTCAAATGACATTGAACTAAAATGGTAGCTTGAGATGCAGCTGCCTAGATGATATTTGGCTATTTTTGCATATATGACAAAAACATTTTGTGAACTCAGGTTGAAACAGAATGCAGTGTGAAAGTGGGCTTAGTTACAGGAAACTTTTCCCATTAAACTGTTTTTAAATAAGTTATCATAATAATAAATTATCATAATAGAAGTTATCTTTCTAGGTTTAACTAAAGTGACGTTTTGTCCAACTGATTATAATTTATTTTAAGCAGAGCAATCAGGGACAATATTAATGTTTTCAAACACCTGTAACAAAGCTGGATCCAAGATTGTTTTGGAATCACAAAATGTCGGATAGGTCAACCTGTCCTCTGAAGGAGCTCTACCTCATATCTTCGTCTCATGGTCATCAACTCCAAAGGGTATGGAACGCACGTCGGGAAAGTATTTGCGACCTTTATTGCTATATGATTTCAAATTATTAGGATGGACCCTACCCCTCCTAGCAGTTCTGAAACACTTTATTGGGACACACTGTATAGGTAACTATGAACATTAGCTACGCCAGTTTCTACAATTCGCTGGGTATAGTTCGGTCTTATTTTGAGTAACAAGGGTTTGCATTGGCACAGCGAAAGACTGGAAAGATTGTTCGCTTTAAAATCGGAATGGTTCAATAAAGAAAACCATAGAGAGACCATTTCACCATTTCTTTCATGCATGAAATAGCGAGAGTAGATTTTTACGCTTACATATTTAGTAGCAGACACTATTTCAGTATGTACAATACGCGTGATTATTCGTTTCAGTGTTTTACCTAAGAACGCAAATATAGTTTGACTCTTAAAAATACGTATGGGACTCTTACTTAAATTGCATATTTTTTAATGCGTTTACCGTCGACTCTTCGAGAAAGAGAATATTATCATAACGGAACGGAATGTGCGGGAATTGTAAATGAGCAAATCAACGTTGCAAAAGCACAACATACAAAAATGTGCTGGCACGTGTTAGGGGGAACATGGAACCTCTTTATCAATGCATACATAATTTTGAGGTTAAGATTGTAACCCAGGAACATTTGTCTGAAAATTTTTTGCAATTTGTGCTTCAATATTAATTTTCCCAATTAAAGTGATGTTGATACGTCTTTAAATAGCCATTCTTTTTCTGATTTTTTTTTCTTTAATTACGAGAACAGTATAAATGAAAAAATAAACGTAATGAAAGCACAAACTGCGAAAAATATTGCAGGTTCGTGTTCAGGGTTACACGAAACCCCTTTATCAATGCGTAAAATTGTGAAGTTCAGGCTAAAGCCAGAAACATGTGAGTTCAATATTTTTCTCTATTTGTGCTTGAATGCAGATTTCCTCATTAAAGGTAAAGTATGTTTTAAAAGAAGCCTTGTCGTTCCTTATTTACGAGAACAGCAAATCAATAAGCATTAAAAAAGCACAAAATACAAAATTATTGCTGGCACGTGTCAAGGGTTACACGGAACCCTTTTATCAATGCGTAAAGTTGAGAGCTTCGGGCTATAAACAGAGAACACGTGTCTGCAATTTTTACACAATTTGTGCTTGAACGGTGATTTTCCCATTTAAAGTACGTCTTGGAGACAACAACTCTCTTAATCTATTTGTTTAGTTAAATTCATTTATAAAATAATTTTAAGAACATGAAAATCATTATCTTGTCTCTGTATTTGTATCATAATAAGCATATGTTTATTTCAGCAGTAGATTTTTTATAATTCAACTGAAAAGCTATGTATGCTGGAAAGAAAAGAGAGAGATAGAGACAGAAAAAAAAGCCCTCTTAATTTCATCGATAACTCGCAAAAGAGACTTCAAAATAAACCGTGTCGCAAAAGACGAGTTGCTTGCATTTCCTATTAGATGCCTTGAAAAATGGTTAGGCGGCAGGTTTGATCTAAAGAGATTTCCTTAAATTCGAAACTGATTGATGTATTTTAAGTGCGATTACAGCTCTGACTGTACGAAGACTACCAGCATAAAACCAAAAGTACTTAAACGTATTAACATATAGAAGAATTTATGCTTCTAATAAATCTCCACCATTTTTAATTTCCTAAGCGGATTTCATTAGTGGAGTCTCCAATTCTGTGGAAGCAATTACACTTCTCATTTTTCTCTTTTTTTCCCGCATTTTCTTCTCTTGCTTTTGCCTGTTGTTTTTTTTTTTCTTTTCTTTTCTTTTGCAAACCCAAATACTTTGTCGAAAATGAGGGTTCGAACGTCTAAAGCTACTTACGCAGCAAAATGGAAAGAAATCATCATTAATGGTAAAAAAAGCAATCGTCTCTTAGTTGCTGCTGATCAGTAAGGCGCTTAGCGTTCGAATGATACGCTATCGCGACTACTTAACTGTGATAATTCTTTTCAGGGCGACTGACGAATTTAGTATTCAAAAATCTGATAGGACGTTCTTTGGGCGCATTAATGGACTGCTGGAGCCAGCTCTATTAAGTTGAAAACTTTGGGCCGAGGAAAAAAATCGGAGAGAATTTTCACTGGAGATCAAAATTTATTAAAAATAAGCCAGAGAGAGAGAGAGAGTGACGGTGCTTTAAAGTGGAGTGCTTTAAACCATTTAGTCAAATGTATGGGATGGTTGTGATGCTTTTTGCAAATCAGTTTGCTTTTCTCCAATGTTAAGCATTTGATAGGTGTATTTTTATAATGAAATGTCATTAGCTTGGTAATTATGCGATTTGATATTCGCATGTTTTTTAAATAAAACTGCGAATAGAATTTTAAAATGATGGCACTTTAAAAATGGCCAATAGATCATCAAGGAAATAGTTTGGATCGATTTTATTAGATTTTAGAGCATTACATAAGACCTGAAATTTGCATTAATTTATGAATATGAAATTGGTCGTAATTGTAACATAGTATGAAGGTAATCGAACTTATGCTGTTTTGAGGGTGATTTTTAATTTCTACAATTAAGCTAGTACAAAGATTTTACAAATATTTATTAAAGTTATGAATAAAATTAGTTTAAAAATAACAATTTCTATCATCAAAAAAATGCAGGTTTAAGTGTATTAGAATGGTTTTAGAGGATTATCCTGTCAGTTGAGCTATTACAAGCTTCATACAGACATTTTTTCACATAAACTTGTGAATAAAATTCATTTAAAATGCATGAAATCTATCTAAGTCTCGTTTTGGATTGAGATGCAGTGGTTTTCAGGGCATTATATGCAACCTTGAGAATCAGTTTCCCAATTACTTACGTACACAACACCGGATACCACTGTAACCCCTTCTTGGAGTAGATAACAAAGGTCCTGGAAGAGTTTCTGCATATTTTAATTCCTATTCCACGCTGATGAGTGCATAATAAGCACGAAACTGCAGTCCATGGATGGAATAAACGAGATGGTGATGTATTGCATGTTTCTGCCTTAGCCCTGGCTTAGGGGCGGTTACTTACTGCTTTATGCACGACCTATGGTTTTCGAGTAAAATGTATGAGAAAATTGTGACGTCTCAGCCGGTATACGAGGGAAAAAGTATTTAATAACATCATTAACATCAGCAGTTACATAAGTTAGTTCACTACTAACGCAAAGAGCTTATGCGTTTTCTTTTCTCACTACATATACAAAATGCCCATTGCTGGTATATATACTTGAATGCATTCCATGGAATGACAGATTGCATTTGTCTTTTTTTTTTCTTTTCACGGATTATGGTGTATTCTTTTTTTCTTTTTTTTATTCAATTAAAATATCATGTCCCAGCCAAATATCGTTTTACGAATTACCCAAGCGTGCCCACGAGGAGACGAGGGAGGGGGGGGGGGCGTAGACTGCACCTATGTAATATTTAGGGGATGGGTGATTTTAGAGAGTTTTTATCCTCATTTTGATAATCTCGCTCTTGGGGAAAGGGGTGTTTCGCGCAGCAATTAAAGGGGTGCTCCCGCCATATTTCTTGGGGAATGAGCACCTTGAATAATCTGATTCATAATTATAAACCTGATTGATTGAAATAGTGACCATACCTTCTGTTGTTCAATTTGTTAGAAGCCATTACATTTCAGTTCAATTGTATTCTAAATGAAAAGTGGACTGAAATATTTACATAACACTATGGAACTCGACAGTAAGATTTAGTTAAGGAATGCAAAAGTTTTGTCATAATTTCTATAAATTCCTTGCAGACATCACAACATAATGCTCTCTATCATGAGAAAAAGGGGAGCTTGCTAGAACGAGACAGTTGCAATTATACTGTAATAAAATGTGAAAAATTATATCCTGCTTATGCAGTGGATGTAGTATATTAGAATCAAGCAAGAGTCGAAAGCTGTTACACTACAAAAATAAACTGGTGTTGTTACAGTATAATACTGACAGCCGAGGATCCAGTTTAAAACTAAAATAAACAGTAAGAAACTGTAAAATTGATAAATATGCAGTAATAAACTGTATAATTACTAATTTTACATTTTATTACTGAGCATTTTACAATTTTAAACTGAAAACTCAGCTGACAGTATTATACTGCATAAACAACAGTTTTTTTTTTTTTTTTTTTTTGCAGTGTACATCATTCTGACAAGCGAGAAATATTTACTTCGGCAGCAATGCAGCAACCCCATTCCTCAAAACTCACCGCTATTATTTACTAGCATTATGATTACTTATTTATTTTGAGATTAATATCACACTAGTAGCATCATAAGAAACATACTTACCATATTCATCCATGTATTCCCACTCAAAAGTCAACATTAAAATTCCGCTGTCCTATGTGCTTCAATCTGAAAGAACAATTCAATATCTCAACAACCGAAAATTCCATCGTACTTCCTATATGGGAAAAAAAGGTGATAAATAAAACGGCCCTTAATATTTTATTGAAAAGAGTAGGAGGGAAAATTAAGCTCAAAAGCAACCAACGTTACCTTCAACAGGAAATCAATTCACTTCTGCCAATAGTCTATAGCAAAATCGATTGTGGAAATAATGATCTTTATCTGGAAGCGGCTTTTCTTATCTATGTCAGCCATCGTTAGACCCCATAAGTTGTGTTTCAAGGCTCAGGGGTTGGTAAAGGTTAGGTAAGAATATCAATCGACTGTCGACATTCGTCTTCATTTAGTACTGCAATCCAATTCATTTGGACTGGAGGAAAGAGATGTTTAATTGTGGATATAGTCGTTTGTATCACAGTTGCCGAGGAAATTTAATGGATGTTAAGAGTCTGAGGTGAATTTAAAGCAGGGATTAATACAAGGGAGAGGCGATGGGGGCGATCGCCCTCCCTTTGGGGACTCATAACTGGTAAAATTTTAATATTGAAGTTCAAATAAGGCCTTTTTAGACTATCTGTGATGACAGCAGAAGATACCCAAGTAGCGCACTTCGTTTTTAAAGGTTGTAAAATGGTTATTAACGTTGTAACAACTACTTAAAAACGTTTATAAAACGTTTAAAGGTTATTTGTGCTACCTAGGTAGGTTTAGGACTCTTCTCGGGATACGAATTGAAATCCAAAACATATGAGGTCTGCATTTGTAAATGAATATGAGTGGTAAAGGATAAATATAAAATCATTCGCCATTCCCTTAAAACATTTCTAGATACGCCCTTGATTTAAAATACAATAAACCTCCGATTATCCGCGGAATTGGGCTGAACAGTATCCGCGGATAAGCGAATCAGTGGATAATCCACAAACTAAATAAAAAAAAACAATACTAGTGTACGCAATAGCTTCAAACAATAACATTTGTATACACTTAAGAATAATAACCTTTCAAATTCAAGGAATTTAATAATTTTTAACTATACGATATCAGGACACTCTTTGGACTTTATGATTGGAAGCTGTTTTTGATTTCAATTTTTTCTTTGAATATGAGTTTTCTGGAGCTTTTGTAGTCTCATTGTACGCTGTTAGCACATTGGTCACATTTATTTTACTTAGCGATTAAAATATTATTTTCCTTCTTTATTTTTCACTGCAATTCCTTTACACGATCTTTAGAGCTTTGTTGTCTATAGAGCATTTCTTTCTGTTATAAAATCTTATTTACTTAACGCTAATAGTAACGCTTGCTGAACTATTTAATTTCATCCTTCCTGCACGATCATCAAAGCCGTCGTTGACACTGCAGATTATAAATATCCTTTGTGCAATCGTCATGGAGGATCTTTCTCACATCTATTTTCAGGAAATACGTGTGATAATTCGTATAATAAATTGAAGCATTTGCTCAACTGAGTAAAGTAGTTGTGTATAAGTTATGCACATGCAATCAGAAGTTCATTGCTTCGATTCCTACATTTCTTTCAAAACCCCTCATTAGCTTCGTTATCTTTAAAAAGTAAAGAATAAATAAATAAATGGACGAATAGCGATATTAAGCATGGTTTTCACCCATTTTCTTCCTATTAAGAAATGTATATTGCTTAAAATTATCTGCATGTGAAGCATCCAAAATCAAATGAGACATGTAAGTGCCAGAAATAATAACTTGGGGTTACCAGTACAACTGGAAGGAAGAACCTTCATCTGTTTTGGGGACAAGAGATGGTAATATTAGCCCAGTAAGCTGCTGCTGAACTGCCTGATGAAAAAAAATCAACGAAAGCGTACTTACAATTTGAAGTTTGCGCACGTTTTATTCAAAACTTTAAAAAGTCCACTTGCATCCCTTTAACTCCCACTGCCTCAATTGATGCTTAAAGCTCAGTTTAAAAATTTTCAAACGTTTATGGAGAAATTACTTTGAAGCTCCTTTGACCAAGACACGAAAAATCCCTCAACGTTAGTTTCAAAATGATCTACTATTTTAAGATATACCTTGAAACTTAGTTCAAAAAGCTTCGCTATTTTTGGATAGTTTCGGAGTTTCATAAATTTCATTTTATATTAACTTACGTTGTAAGAATTGACGTTGTAACTCCTTCGATCAGGACTCGAAAAACTCCTCAACGCTTGTTTCGATTGGCCATTTTAGGATACACCATAAAACATTGTTGAAAAAGCTTTGCTATTTTTAGATAATTTCGGAGGTTTAAATTTCATTTTATGAACTGCGTTGTAGGAATTACTATCAAGAGATTCAGGGGACTCGTTATTACCGCAATGTATTTTAAATATTTCATACTTACACAAAAGCTACCAAAAATTATCTATGGTTCGCTACATAGAATCAAACAAAAAGTCCCTGATGTAAAAATGCCCTCACTACAGAAGCGTTGGTTTACTTTCCCCAACATGCAATATTCTACTGCATTTAGTCGATGAAAATGCGTGTCTGTAATAACGTCATTTATGGATCAGCATGGTGCAGCTGTAGATCATACAAGTTTCACATTGCAAGTTTCGCCAAAGAAAAACAAGCATTTTTTGAGGTTGTGTCTTGCAAATCCAGTTTACAAGGAGACAATTTGACTGAAATGGTAACTAATAAGCCTCCCCCCCCCAAAAAAAAAGAGAGAGAGAGATTCCATGCCTACGCAGAATCTAAGATTTTAGGCCCAATTTATTTTCAGATAATTATTTAATCTATCAGTTCTAGACAAGGAAATGCAGTGAAAGTGTACGGGTTTTTTGTTCTGGTATAGCACACTTTTGTGATGTAGTATAGACGAACTATTTCAGACAGATTTTTACGTACCGTTGTCGCTTAAGATTCATTAAGTTTACAGCTCTGGGCTTTGTAGTTATATAACTTGTATGCAGTATAAAATTACTAATTAAAACTGCTTATAGACTGCAGTAGACAGTCAAATGCTATTGTGGGCGCTTACGCTGAAACGTTGGATGATATTATCTAAAAAAACTGCAGTACTGTTAGAAAAATCTGTATGAACCTGGGCCTTCATAAAGGTCTATGGTAACGATACAGCTTCGTCCAAAGCAACGTTGTCAAAGTGACTTACGATACGAAGAAGCTGTATCGGTACTAGAAAACTTTATGGAAGCCCGTTTTCTAATATTACTGCAATTTTATTTAGCAGTGTACTCAAGAAATATTTCTTTAGGGAGATGGTGAATAAAGGAAATAAAACCTTGCTTTAGCACTGGGGAAAATGCAGCATTCCTATATTTTAAATGCTTCGAAAATTGAACACATTTTGCCATTTTTTCTCACATGTCACCCTCATCAAGTTCCGTTTTCTCAAAAGTAAGAAATATTTACCCAAACTTTTTTTTTGCCACTTGTTGATTGTGAACTTTAGGATTTTTATTTAATAAAAAAGGGAATGCAAAATCTTTAAGAGAGTATACCAGTACGCAAATCATCTGATTCAGAACAAATTACCGAATATGTCTTATTAAAACTTAATGCAATGTATAAAACTAAAATAAAAGGAAAAATCAAGACATATTAACCATGCTGATTTCGGAATCATTTTATGACACAAACTGCCCATAACATCTACGGTTTATAGGTAAATACTGAAATTATTTATCACATAAAAGCACAATGTTTATTAAAATCGTGCAGGTAATTATGCCTTGTAAATAAAATATTATTTAATACTTTTGCTTAATTGAAATAATTTATATATTTCGAACTAATTTATAAACAAAATATGTACGAAGAAACAAATTTAGGAGAAAATCGAAAACACATTTTTTTAAACCTACATATTAAAAATATATATTAAATCTACATATTAAATAAATATATATATTATTAACCATTCGGGGCTATATATCACAAGATCTCCTCACATTACACCATCCAAGTACAAATTAAATGAACAAAATCGAACATTAGTTTTTGTAACTAATATGACTAATACACAGATTTTTGTTTTTACTTGGGTATTAATTGAATGAAAAATATAATGATTTTTTATGCGTACTGATTGAAAGATTATTTTCAACTTCCGATTTCTTCAAGTTATTCATTTTGACTTCCAGTTGAAGATGCATATTATAAAATACCAAAAGATTACTGTAATGTTTAACGGTCAAATCGCTTCGATTGAAATTGATTATAAAACTTCAAATATTTCACATTTAAAAAACATTTTCATCTTTTGATACGAGTTTCAAACTCATGCCTACTTACCAAAGTCACGGGATGTCTTACAAGGCTTCCTCCGTAAAAAAAAACCGAAAAGCTCCACACAACAAACCGAATCGTCTATTGATGTAAATCTGAAGAAACTTTCTCGTCGTATCTTTTGACTCGTGGACAATATTCAATATTACTTGACCGGTGCATTGGCTTCCGTAAGTATTTACTCTCAGATTTAATCCAGTAAATGAAGTAAAGTTCAGCGACTTGACTCATAACGAAAGATGGATCTTTAAGCCCTCAGCGGGGAAGGAAAACTTAAGTTCGTTGTTCTTATACCCCTTCCTCGCGGTTGATCAAACTTACAGAAGGTCAACGACGCGATTTAATAAAAAGTGGAGATTTGGAGCCGCAAAAAATGTGTATCGCAAGTTTAAATACCCGAGTGTGAAATCATTTGCGTCGATAAACGAACTGCCGGAGTAGTTGCATCAAAAGATAATCTTAAGAGACGAGGAAACATTGCGCAAATATGAGAGGCGTTTCTTTCTTTTTTTTACGGTTCATAAGAAAGCGGAAGTTGTTTGAATGGTACTTAAGAAATTTTCTTCGACAATTAGCAATCGATTTCTTTCGTTGTAAACTTTAGTGGTATATTGCAATTTGTAGGTGTTGATTAGCGGAAAGTTTGGATATAAATTTTAATGCTTTGTGGTTCAATGATAGATTCGAAAAGGGAACCCGATTTTACAAAGAAAAAAAAAGCTTTTAAAAATAGATTAAATAAATTAGAAAAAATAATAGCAAAATTTAGCTAATGTTTTTAACAGTAACTTTTGCACCGTCATTTTAGTACAATTCGTTCCACTAGCGGTATGTTAATTGTAGATAAGTTTGCAATTTTTCTTTTTGCTTCTCATGTTTATTTATTTATTTATTTTTAGGGGGGGGGGGTATTTTCTCAATTTTTGTCCAGAATCATTTGTTGTCATGATAGACTGAAGGTTCCTTGACGCTACTTTTAAGCCAAAACTGTGAAAATTGGTAAAAGTTGAAAATTATCAAACCCAAGTGAAGTGTTGCCGAGTGAGGAAGATAATGTGTCTGCCTAGTAAGCTTTATTTTGGCAAAATAAGATATCACGATAGAGTCTGAAACGAGCTAACCGCGATAAACGAAGGTTGACTATATCAGTCAAATTTCCAAGTTATTTTTTACTTATAAAGCTCTGTAGCGCCAAACACAAAGAGAAATGAGATAGTGCAATGCCAGGCGAGTATGTTCCAGAAATTGTCAACCGAAAAAAGTGATTCTGAAAAAAGATTATGAGACACCTCATTTCTCGAGACGAACCAGAAAAAATGCATACATTTCAGTGGCTTGCGTCACCCGATATTGCACCACCTAATTTATGTCTATCCTAATCGCTATATGACAGAAAAACAGGAAAACTCGGTTGGTGTCCACAATGCCAATTCTATATATTTTGCTCCAAAACCGATTGAATGTTATCGGAACGAAATTGAAAATTCATATAATGCATCGCAAATAGTAATTAATAACAATGTAATTATATTATACTTTAAGAACTAAAAAAAATGGTTCAAATTTAATTGTTTGAAAGAAAAAGCAAATATATAACGACATTACTTTTGAGTCCGTCTTGTACTTAAAATTAGCATTTTATTTTTAGAAATTGTACAACGTGCATGCGCCAATCTATATCAGTTTATGACAGAAATGTCGAAAATAAAAATTGCCCAATTTCCAGACAAAGCGAAGAGAGCGCAGCTAATTTCGTTCCTCGAAAAGCATTTCTCAAGAAAAAGATGGTAGGCCGTGGTAAGTCGTATTTGTGCTGCAGTTCGATTTAGATGGGATTTATTTAAAAGCATCTGTTCGTCGCCATTCTATTCCTGAGATTAGAAAAGTCGAGAAAGCTCCACACAGGAGCGGAGCAGGCCTCCGACAAAAGAGCGTTCTTTAAAAGTTAGAAATGCGCTTTTAATCGGTGGCGTTTCGTCATTAAGGGATCTAATCCCGAGGGGGGAGGGAGTGGGGAATGGCCCCCAGTGGGAGCGGTAAGTGAGGGCGTCATTGTGGAAATGCAATTGTCGTGTTGGAGTAGGTCGTCGCAGTCATTCGCATAATTGTCGCCCTTTTGTGGCCAAGGGGAACGAGAGTTCGGCAAATATTTGAGGCGGCCGAATGTCAATACTTCGTCGTCGCTGCGGGCCATGCGGGGAATTCATAAATTTATAAGTACTTCCTCCCTCTCCCCGTAATGGCTCGGTCCACTCTTTGACCGAAAGATGGATGGTCCGACGAGGGAAGAATGCGCAAGCAGCATTAATAACTTCGTTGGCCAAAACACTCACGGATTGCCGGGGATGGATTCGCGAAAAACCTGAAATCCTTCTGGATGCCAGGAACACGATGGTGCTTCGTTGGAAAACGTACCTTGATATGGCAGGAACTGAATTCGTGTAACATATTAACGCACTGTATCAAAAAGTATGTTACGCCAAAATATGGAGTTTATTTGTTGGCTACACAGAAAAAATTCCGAAAGGTCACTGATTGTTTCTAGGTAACGTTGCGGGATTTTTCTGGTTTCCATCATTTTTTTGTGAAATTCAAGGATCTTTGAGAAAATTGAAGACCCGTTTCCAGAATCGCTTCATGTTACATGAAGAGAGACTTCTCACCATTTTGAAAAATATGATTAGCTACCTTTTTCAAAATATACTGAGCTTTTTTACTGAATATTTCCCCTCCCAGCTGAATAACGGCTCGTCCAGATTGGCTAAAACCTTAATGGGGACGAAATGCAGTCTCTGGACGCTAGTTTTTCTAGAATCGTAGGCAAAAGAGCAGCTTGATATTTGTTTGCAATTCTACATTAACTGTGGCTACATTTGTTAAAATGGCTCGGTAACGGACGTAGCTCATGACTCATGAGATACCGTATTTTTCGCCCTACAAGACGCACGTTTTTTTCCCCAAAATCGGGGGTGAAAAAGTCCCTGCGTCTTATCCGGCAACTACAAAAGCCCACCATTTTCTAGATTTGCCTCCTTTAAAATTGGGTGCGTCTTATAGGGAGAAAAATACGGTACTTCCTTTTGTTTGCTTAACAACAAAGATTTGATAATTGTTTCATAACAGCTATTTGACTCTTGGGCACCTCATGGTAACTTTGATGTGTCTTACCCAGAGTGGCGAGTTGAGCCCTTTGGGGACACCTTGTTGTGTTGTATTTTTTTATTGGTAAAGCCAATATTTCTGAATGTAAAGTATGGTCTTCTAATTTTTCACTTCCACTTCTCTTTGTGAATAATACTGATAAGAAGGAAATCCTGGAAGACTCGTACGGCAAGTCCACACTTGAAAATTAGTTTGATAAAAGTAATATAAATATTGCCTATTAACTTAAGCATAGAATTATTAATGTCATTCACATTTGTCAACGTTAAAGAATTATGATTCTTGATTGACTATCAAAATCTAGAGCAATATTTATAGGCAGACAGCTTACTTAAACGAAAAAGGACATTAGAAGTGCCTGCGTACAGCAAATGGATGTTTCTACGAAAATTTTGTAATTTGCAATTAAAGTTCATTCGGTAAAAAACGGGTTTAGGAAAGCCCGTTTCAAGCAGACGTGAGCGTGTTGTCAGTCTAAATGAGTTTGTGATATACACACTGTACTTACACACATTTATGTCCGTCAGAAGAAAATGCTGTTGACTCAAAAATCAGGACAAATCAGCAAACCTTCAAGCTGGAGAAATTTTAACACCTCATTGTCTCAAGGCACTTGTCTACATTGCAAAAAATAAACTGTTGTTTTTACAATATAATACTGGCAACTGAGGTTCCAATTTAAAACTGTAAAATGCACAGTAATAAACTGTAAAATAAGCGATTCTAGTTTATTACTGTAAAGTTAGCAATTTTACAGTTTATTACTGTAAAATTAGACATTTTTACAGTTTATTACTATTAACTTTATCATACTGTAAAAACAACGCTCATTTTTTACAGTGTGAAAAACAGAGATGGTAGTGCTCAAGGTTGCAAAAAGCCTCCCTAAAACTGGTGAAATACAGTACATCTCAACTTTTCTGAAAGATATTATTCTAAAGAATTTTATTCACTTTATTAGGTGTCAATAAAGTAAGCCGTATCTATTTATACATATCTACGCACAGTGAATTTGTGTATTATGACTGTGTTTGCAAATGGTGGCGTTGTCTGATCATTAGAAAAAAGTTTTAAATTTCAATTATTAATGACTTAATAATTCGTGCTTTCCGTGTCAACGCATTTCCCAAACACGAATAAATTCTTACCCAAACAAATAAATGATGTATAAATAATTTCCACCCTCTAAATGTGTTTTGAATTCGTGATAAATTTGGAAACATCCCCTTCCGTATTTCCTGTGTAATGCTAACAGGCATCTCGTATCAAATCTCGCGCTTTTAAAGCCAGAATCTGTTAATCCGGGATGATCTACCTGGACGTATTCTACAAAGGCGTAAAATATGATGTCGGATTGATGCGACCGCATAAACCTCTTTCGCCGACCAATGGTAGATTTCGACACCCGAAAAGCCGCTGAATTTTTATGACGCCTCTTTGATGGCACCTCTCTGTGGTGCGGTCCTTTTCAAAAGGCGATTTGAAAAGCTCCCGAAGAGCTCTGCCGCTTGAGTGTGCTGCAGTGGTGAGCGCAGATATTTAAGCGTTTTTCTTCGGGCTGGAGAGATTGGAGGAGGCAACTAAAATCAGAAACGCTATGCAATAAAAGAGCTGGGAAATGAGTTTTATACACGGTGGTGAACAAAGTGCCGACGGAATGCTATTTAACAAGTTTCGAACTGTTTTAGTTTGGATGCCATCAATAAAAATGCATTTGGATAATGATGTAATTTTTGCATCAACCAAATTTCCATCATTCAGACATGGCTTCTTAAGCAAATTCAAGATTTCTTAATATTTTGTCGATTGTTTTTCTTTGGGCTGGAAAGATTGGAGGAGGCAACTAAAATTAGAAACGCTGTGCAATAAAAAAGAGGGGAAATGAGTTTTGTACACGGTGGTGAACAAAGTGCCGACGGAATGCTATTTAACAAGTTTCAAACTGTTTTAGTTTGGATGCCATCAATAAAAATGCATTTTGAAAATGATGTAATTTTTGCATCAACCAAATTTCCATCATTCAGACATGGCTTCTTAAACAAATTCAACATTTCCTAATGTATTGTCGATTGCCAAAAGAATGTGAAATAAGGCTCTTGTTTGATTATAAGCTGAAAACGTAGAGTGTCCGTCACATAAGCAAGGAAAATCGGACTCTTACTGACTAGTTGTTTTTCTGCTACAGTGGTAAGTTCAGATAATGAAGCGTTTTTCTTCAGCTTGAAAAGATGAGAGGAATTAACTAAATTCAGAAACGCTATGCAATAAAAGAGCGGAGAAATGAGTTGTATACACAAAGGTGAACAAAGTACCGACGGAATGCTGTTTAATAAATTTCAAACTGTTTTAGTTTGGATGCAATCAATGAGAATCGATTTCGAAACTGATAGGATTTTTCAACCTCTACCGAATTTCGATCATTCAGACGTAACTCTTTAACATAAGGAAAATGCTAACATTTCCAGAGCTGATGATATCCAAAAGAAGGTGGAACACCGATATCAGGAGCTATATTTAGTTACCAGAAAAAGAAATATTAGTTTTCTCTAGGCTACCGAAACATTTTTAAAATGTAATTTAAGGCACTTTCAAAAAAAAAAAGACAGTAGAAAACTTCGGTTTTTGGAAAGTAATTCCACATCGCATATCAGTGTTGACAATTAAGCCAGCTGTATATACTTCAGTTTTCTCTCAAATCATTTTTTGGAAAAAAAAATGGTTATATATTTTTTAACATTATTGTTTCTTCATGAGAAACTTTGTAAACTCGTGATATGGAACGAAGACAAATGGTTTCAAGATTTTTGCAACTTGGTAAAAGTAGGGGAGAGCGGGGCTAAAAGTTCCGTTTTTTGATCAAGCTCAAAATTCGTTTTGAAAACTTTGTTCTAGAATTAATATTCCGAGGTTAAAACTTAGTATTATATGTCCCTTTGATATACAGACTGTTTTTTGAGTTGTATTTTGTAAGGTTTTTTAATAATTAATTTTATAGCAAGTAAAGCCGAAAAGGAACAACTAACCCCGTCTTGGGGCAAGTTGTTCCGTGGTTGGGGCAAATTGTTCCGATATTAACAAGACGATGAATAACGATGCTGATTTCGAATTTAACCACGTTGCGAGATGAATAACTCCTTAAAAACATAATTTGTATTCAAAAAACAATGGTTGATATTAGTATGACTTTATGTACGGCTGTATGACCGTATGTACGTTTGTATGCATGTGCGTATGTAGGTATGTCGCGTAACTCAAAAACTGTATACCGTAGAAGATTCTAGTTTGATACTATGTTGGTTTTGAGGGAGGTCTAGTTGTGTACCTCCCCTTGTGGTTGCATTCGAATGTTCCCGTGGGGGGGGGGGGCTTACCCCTTCTTTGGGGTAAATCAGTGTTAATTTTAATGTAGACAAAAGTGATATGAATTGGCGCAATCACTTGACGATACATCGCCAAGCTTTTGGTCGCCAAGTGTTTGACGCCAACTTGGTGACAGCTCGCCAAGTTGGCGACAAATTTGCCGAAGAAAATGATTTCTTGAATTTCGGTTCAATTTTTGCGCTATTGGCGATATTTTGCGAAAAATCCACTGAATGCTGTTAAAATCGGCCATATTTAGAAAATTAGTTTACGCTCAAGAAAAAAAATGGCAGCCCATTTTTATTCAACTTTTTTTTTTACCATTCATTTTTTTCACGCTAATTAGAACAGACGATTTCTGTAAATCCAATTTGAAATTGATTTTTACTAACTTAAAAACGCCTGTATCTTTTTGCCGGGTGAAGCGGTTAGTAATTTCCAAAGCTGCGCGAGAAAATTTCCTTTAGGACGTATTTTCTTCGATCTTTCTGATGAGACCTTTGCTTTGAGGCTTTTCCTGTTACGACGGGATTTAAAACTTTTTTTGTCGATTGATTTCTTTTTTGCACTAGATGCCGGCAAAATATCGACTTTAATAATGCAATCGGGACTTATAGACACGCGTTGCTTGACAAAAGTTTTATTCTCAAGGTAGACCGTGCAAAGCCGGGCAACGCATCCAGTAAATAGTAAATTATAACACATTAATATGGTAAAATACAGTTAATACAGTGCAACAAATGGAAATTACATATAATAACTAACAGCTTCAACAGCTAATAAGCTAAGATAATTGGTTCAGTCTTCAGTTATAACAGGGAGCTATCTAGAACTTTTAATACGATTCTCCGAAATTATGACATTTATATCAAAGTATGAAACATATTTCGATAGCTTACATGGTTCGCTTTTCGAAAATTTTATATCTAATATATATCTATCGGATAGACTGAATATTTCTGGATTTATGTTTGATGAAATCTCACTTTCGGTCTTCACAGTAGCATATAATATTTATTTATATGTGTATTAAGTCACTGCATCACTGGTTCAGATGAATAGGGCAAGACGTTTCTTCGGGATAGTTGCTAATTTTTCTGGGGCAAGTTGTTCCGCGGAACAACTTGCCCCCAAAAAAGGGAACAACTAGCCCCAAAAGCACATGTCTTTAAAACATTAAATTATAGGTTAGATAACGAAACATAAATAGTTTCAGCGTAGGATATAAAGGTGCACAATCTATCTTCATGTAAAAAAACCAAAAAGCTAAACATTAACTATTCAATTTAGGGCGAAAGACCAAAAACACCAAAAACAAAAATATTTACTTTCGTAAATCAGTAATGCACGTGCACGGCTTTTGATACACCGGACGCCACTGGGCTGGCTAAAATGGCCGCCATTTGTGCGCTATAACATTCTATTTCACGACGTATTTACAAAATACATGTATCTTTTTTCTTAGCTGAGCTATTTCAAAGGGAACAACTTACCCGCGGAACTTTTAGCCCCGCTCTCCCCTACCTGATATGTGTTAACAAACAGTGAGTTTTGAAAAGGTCTCATGTTTGAGATATAGTTTACAGTGTTAATCTGAATTTCAAACGTAACTGACTGTAAATATTTACTTATAGTAAATAGGCGAAGTGTGTAGGGTCAGGTGGGGTAAAATGGGTCAAAAAAGAGCAATTTTACAATCAGGCGAAAATATATTGATTATTATTTGCACATTTTTCAATGAACTTTCTAATAAACCTGACCCATTTTACCCCACTTGACCTTATTTGGATCATATTTACTTTCTGCTTAAAATTTAGCCTTACCATTTAATTATAACAGGCGTATATTTGGGAATATATTTTAGTTTCACTATTTGTTAAAACATTATTTATAACAGTTAACGGATCTCTTAAATTGCGTTGAACTATTGTTTGTCACAAAATCAAATTTGAAGTACGATCCACGCTTTTTTTTCCTTTCTTATTTTCTTTTTGTGTTTTGTATTATCATTATATTTATTCATTAATGTTTTTTGTTTTCAAGCATTTTCTGACACTAACTGTTTTCTAGATATTAGATCTAAAAAGTAAAATATATATATATATATTCTTTACAAACTGAGTAATGCATCTTAATCTTACATTACAAAGCTCAGAAAAGATGAAAAGAAAGCGATATAGATTTTCATCCTTTATCTATTCTATTTTAATTTTATTCAAAAATAAAAACAAAAAAAAAAGGAGACATAGATTTTTACTCCGTTAGAACGATTCGATTTCATTTTATTTCAAATTCATTTAATTGATACAGAACTCTTTTAAACTAAATTGCGCAATAAAAGTTCTAAAACTGAATCAGAAAAATTCTTTATGTGACATAAATATTTCTTTACCTCTTTCAAATTTTCTGTAAAAATAAATTAGCATATAACCAATAGATTTTTTCCCCGTAGTTGTAGTGTTTACAACACTGTAACTCTTCCCAAAATTTAAACATAACTAATTTCTTTTGAAATGTCAGACAAGTGCTTAGAGATACATATACAATTTATTTTTAAAAGTTAAGATTAAAACAGACAATGGCTTGCATATTTTTTTCCCTACAGGGAAAAAAAAGAAAAAAAAAGAGCCGCTTACTCGCTTAATTTATTTGAAATACACAAACCGACATTGGTTTCCTCTTTTCAGTTAAATTTTTTTTCTTACAACAAATCATTTTTGTGGTACTCTCCGCTCGCTTTCTTGCTAATAAACACTTTTATAATTAATAGAACTCCCCGCTGAATGCTACCCCCATTATTTTTTTCTACTTAATATTCATCAACCGAACTAAGCCTTAAATTTATTTTATACTAACGTTCAAAAAGTGGCTGAAAACATGAACGCACACCTACGAAAGGGAGTTAATAATTCCCACTATACCGTTCATTATGCGATCATTAGAAAAAGGTGGTCTTTTTTTTCCCCTGTAATTCTCGCTTCCTTTGCATGCGCGCAAAAGGAAGGAAAAAACAACTTTCAGCTTAATTAACTTGTTTTGGTTGCCGTTACCTTAAATCACAAACGGCATATTTTAATTTTGATTACCTTCTACTTGTACCAACGACTCTCGCAAAAAGAATAAAGTTAAAAGAAAAAGATAACGTAAAAAAAACGAGAAAAAACTACAATCGGCGTGCTTTCTGTAATACGCTTATCGTTTTTAGGCTTCTAAGTAATTTTTTTCTTTGGTTTTCAACACCAAATGAAATTTTTATAATTTCCAGAGTATAAAATGCAGACTTCTCCGCAAAAATCAAGATCCATATTTAAATAAGTAGAAAGAAGTTTTTTTTAAATGTTTTTTTGTATCTTTGTAATTTGAATTTTTTACCGGAAAAAAAGGAGGGAATTTCTTCATGCTATTCGGTTTTATGTTTTGCAGTTATAGGACATTTTGTTTTTAATATGTCTTGTTTTCTCTTTAAGTTACAACATAAAATTTTGTACGAAGCTTATAAATATTAAAAGCTTTTTAACTCCGTTGTAAGAGAAACACGAGATATAAAAAAAGTGAAAACGTTTGAAAAATTGGAAGGAAGATAAATTATTTTATGTTGAATAAAAAGGGGCATTCGGAATAATTGGAAAAAAATGGTTTTATAAATGAAAAATTAATGAAAGTAATCTTTGCTTTTTTTTTTTTAATTACTGAAAAAATATTTTTTTTTATGTAAAGGTGTGCTGTCGCAGCTGTATCACATAAAGCTAATGTATATAGTGTTAAGATATACATGTCCATGTTTTATGTCAGTGAAACATGAGCATGGGACAGAAGGTGCATACTACCCTTCCCGCCATGAAGCAAATAAGTTTTTGCTCTGCAGTGGTTATATTCCTACATTGTAAAAAAGGAATGTTGTTTTTACAGTATAACTAGCTGACCCGGAAACCGTTGTTTTGCCATATAAATAATTTCCTAGTAATTTCTAGTGTAGACAAAAAATATCTTACTTATTGTAATTATGTATGTAGTATGTATGTATGGTAGAATGTGTATATTGTATGCACGTAAGAATGTGGTATATGCGTGAAATAAGCATGGAGCGCTGTGAACGATGAGGGAATATAAAAATAACAAAAGGCAAACATTATTTTTAAGTTATTATAATTTATTCCTTAAAATTATATATCATTAATTAAACAATAACGACAGTAACACTATTAAACAATATCAATCTCTTAATGCTATAGCGTGAACAATATTTTTTGTTAGTCCATCTTTAGCTAACACAAACAAACTGGATGGTTTACCCACTCGAGAGCATGCCACGTATAATTGTCCGTGTGAAAAACATGGTTTTCTCAAATCTATGCCACAAACAGACATCGTTTGACCTTCAGATTTGTTGATAGTCATTGCAAATGACAATCTAATCGGAAACTGAATACGTTTGAATTGAATTGGCACATCTGTATAGGAATCCGTGGTATGAGTATATTTTCACCTCTGAACTTGCCATTTAAAATCCTGGCTTCGATCACGTTTTTCATAAATTTTTGAATGACTAATCGCGTACCGTTGCACAGCCGGGGCGGGTTCAAATTACGAAGCAAGATAATTGGAGATCCAACCTTTATTTTTTAAAAATTTGTGTCACTTTAATGGTCGTTCATATCCCCCCCCCCTCTCGCAGTGAAAAAAACTTTACACAGCAGATTTTGCCTAATAACTCAACACTAATGGTGTTTGATACATTTTATGTGTTTGTAATGATGTTTTTTGGTCACAACCAATATGAAAATCACAAAAAAATAGTTACTTTAATTTTTAACATATATTTATCTTCTTCAGAATTTTTGACTTCTACTTTTACCTTGAATTTGACGTAAATGCAAGGTATAAAATACAGAATTTAATAAAGGTACAAAAATTAACATAATATAATTGATAGTGTATATAATTTTTGAAAAAAATAATATAAGTGAAAATAATATAAGTGCCGCAAATCAAAAACCATTTATTGCCACAATCGATTCAAAGCCCCCAAAAATGGCGCAAACGTCCATAAGACAATTCTACAGCATCGAAGGACCCCATTGCCAATTTTAACAAAGATCCGACCAAAACTGTCATTTTGTACTATAAAAAAATATGGGGTAGATCCCCATGAAGGGATGTACCTGCATAAGGACATTACAATCATTAAAATCATTCAAAAAAAAAAAAAAAAAACATGCAGCTGTTCGAAAAAATCCTTGCGGGCCTGGATTCGATCTCATGCCATCAGGAACTTCAACCTGACGCGCAGAACCACTTGACCATCGGGTCGCTCATTGAAGTAAGGATTTACGATAACACATATTGTTTTAGTTCAGTAGATCAGATGTTATGTGCGAACAAAAAAAAAAATTATGGGTGGACTACCCCTAACATTTAGGGGGATGAAAAATAGATGTTGGCCGATTCTCATAGATACTGGATAAGCACAAAAAATTTCATCAAAATCGGTCAAGCCGTTTCGGAGGAGTATGGCAACGAAAACTGTGACACGAGAATTTTATATATTAGATACAGCTAATTTTACTGCAATAAATTACACTGTTAAACCTATTACACTGTTAAAACCTTATTACACTGTTAAAACTGAAGGTTGCAATCGGCACCTATAAGGGTGAAAAAGTTGTAACATCAGCGGTCCCTTGGCACCTTTGAAGGTGCCTTACGGCTCCGTATGGCACCTTTAGGGTGCCATAGGGCACCCATAGAGCCAAATGGCACCTTCAAAGGTGCCAAGGGAGCCAAGTGGCACCCTTCAGGGGGTGCCGCTGATGTTACAAAAAAGGTGCCGATTGTAACCTTCAGTTTTAACAGTGTACCGTGCATTTTACAGTTTTAAACTGGAACCTCTGCTGCCAGTATTGTACTGCTGTTTTTACAGTATAATATATCTCTCACTTGTTTTAAGCTAAACGTGTCTCTCATTCGCTGATGTTGAACCATGAGATTTGGGATCTTTGTTTCAGCTTTTTCGAAGCCAATGATTGGACTTGTTCCCTCTTTTACTAATATCTGCTCTAAGGTAATTATTGGTTTAACTATGTTAGTTTGTGTAATACAAAACATTTGTTGCCAAAGAGAAGCTGTTAAAAATCCATTGAAATTTGGCAGGAGTTAAAGAGCTGTTACGTGACACTCAAGCAAACAAATTTTCTTGTTCGCGTCTGGGAAATAGCAAAGTAAAACCGTCTTATCCTAGAAGTACCAGTAAGATATTCAACTGTTGTTCTGAGACAAATACATGTTACCTTTATTAGATGTCTGTTCTAAGTTAAGAACGCGACACATGCTTAATGTATGTTACGGGGACTCAAAGTACTAAAAAAGCGGGGCGCCACATACGTGATTGTAATCTAGGTATTTATCCATGGAAAATTTAACTGTTGAAGAAAAACCAGAGGAAATGCTTACAAATAATGAAGGCGTCATGAAAAAGAAAATCACTGCAGGAATTATGTCCTTAGTATTTTCTGGCAGAAAAATTTAGTCATTGAAAAAATCGCACAGAAAAGAGCTTACTAATAATAAAATCCTAATAAAAGATACACTGCGGCAAATGAACTGTTGTTTTTACAGTATAATACTGGCAGCCGAGGTTCCAATTTAAAACTAAAATGCACAGTAATAAACTGTAAAAGCTAGCAGTTTGACAGTTTATTACTGTAAAATCAGCAATTTTACAGTTTAATATTGTAAAGTTAGCAATTTTAGTTTATTAGTGTAAAATTATAAATTTTTACAATGTATTACTATAAAATTAGTTGTATTATATTTTAAAAACAACATTCATTTTTTACAGTGTAGTAAATGTTTTTGCTTTCATTCTTAAAAGAACAATTGGATGATACGTTCAGAGCTTAAGTGGATTAAGATTTTTCTTGTATCAGCTGCTTGAAGTAAAGAAAGGTTACAATTACCAATCTTCATTGGTATATTGCTAGAATTGGAAAACCCCTAAGATGAGGAGTAGAGGAAATTTAGTACAGATTCCATTCTTCGAGTTACTAACTGAACTCCCACACAGCTGCATTACTAAAAGGTGCTTACTGTAAAAGGAAACTTCCTTCTTTTCTTCATTCTGTGGCAATAAACTGTACTTTATTTCACCTCTTAGCGTTTTTATTAGTAATGTTTAGAAGTTGGAACCATAAAGATCTTTCTCTGACACGATGCATAACTGTGGTAAAATTTTGAAATTGAACAAGTAATTCGAAGCAACCCCTTGCGTTAAAAAAAAAAATAAATAAATAAAAAAAAACTTTTGAAAATTGCAGTTACATTGCTGAGAAGCATATTTTAAATGTGTTGTTCCTGACGTCCTGACTTACATTTCAATTTCTTCAATTTCTGTTTATTTGTCTCTGGAATGTTTCACCGAAGATTTCATTCTCCCTAAAATCAGAGAGAGAGAAAACAGCGAATCGGGCATCTTTTCAATTTCAGGTTTTAATTCATGCCACTGTCAGCGTTCTTGAATTCCTGACAGCTAAAAACCATTTCCGCTTAAGCGAGCTCGGGGGGGGAACAATCGATCTGTAAGATCCTTTTCCGAGGAATGCATATAAGAAAGGTCGGTCGGTTGTTTCTTTAATGCCTGAACCAGGAGAATCGATTCCACCAGGTAAGGATGGCAAAACCAAACATTTGGCTAACTTGTCGACGGTCCAGTCAGGTGTTGCAGTTCCCAGGATTGGGCTTCCCTCATTGTGTATGCCATTCTTTTGCGCGTGAAATCGCGGATAATTTACCAACTGGCCATTTCTCAGCGCTCGGAGTTACAGGAGGGTGCACTCGCTAAGCCCTCCTCCCTCTTTTCTTTCTTCCTTTTTTTTTCTTTTGTTCTTCCCTCCAAAAAGAGAGCCTTTTTACATTTTTGCCACGAAGCCATGCAGCAGGGAAAAGATATAAACTTCAAGCAGAATCGCCAAAGGGATCAATGCGTGATTGCTTTTCGGAAGGAAGTTTTATTTCGATACGTTTTGAACTAGTTCCGAAAGAACATAGCAACAATCTCATTTTTTCTTGACAATGTTTCCTCTTATATTTTATTTTATAAAATACAAGCGCATGGCTTAAACATTTTCTTGAAGAAGGCTCCACACTTTTATATTGTTTACAACGAATTTTACCAATGAGTTGTCATTGTCAGTATACTGCAAAAAATAAACTGTTGTTTTTACAGTATAATACCGGCCGCCAAAGTTCCAGTTTAAAACTGTAAAATACACAAAAATGAACTGTAAAATTGCTAATTTTACTGTTTATTTTTGTGCATTTTAGTTTTAAACTGGAACCTCGGCTACCAGTATTATATTGTAAAAACAACAGTTAATTTTGAGCAGTGTAAAAATAATTTTCCTTAAGCTGTTAATCATTGTTAATCACAAAATCATGCAGCGCCAAAAGGACCAATAAGCGATTGCTCTTATCAAGGATGTTTTATTTCAATGCGTTTTAAGCTAGATCTGAAAGAACCTACTAGCAATCTCATTATTTCTTGACACTACTTCACTTACATTTTGTTTCATCAAAATACATAAGCGTTGAATTTTCTTGAAAGATATACCACCATCTGATGCCGTTTAAAATGAATTGTACGAATGGATTGTTGGTAAAAATTATTTCCTTTGAATTTTTAATCATTGATAATCTTGAAAAGTGACGCAGCGAGAAGCACAGAGATGCAACAAGAGAGCGATTTTGAAAATAAAACAAGTACAGAGTTCAAATCATCGTGTCTGAACTATTACTAACATCTTTTTGCCACAAAGCAGATTGATGTTTCTCAAACCGTTTTCATAATTTTCTCCCTACATCTTTATTTTGTCACTTAAACCGTAGGAATCCCTATTATACTGTTGTAGTAAAATCTCTATGGATGTATGTTATTTCATATTGTTTCATTTTAAAAAGAGCGAACTTGACATTTTCAGATTATTTTTAAAATTAATATGCACGAACTATAATGTAGTAAAAAATGAACTGAAAATAGTGTTAAACTAGAGGTGTATGCAAGCAGTCTGGCTCAAGGTGTTATGACACAAAACCTGGGATTTTCTAGCAGCTGTTGCGTTTTTTCTTTTTTATGAATTTAAAAATTGCCCTAGTAACTTAAATTAACAGTTCAACAGTTGCTACTCCTACACTGTAGAAAATGACTATTGTTTTTACAGTATAATACAGCTAATTTTACAGTAGTAATAAACTGTAAAACTGCAAGTTTTACAGTAGTAAACTAAAATTGCTAGATTACAGTAATAAACTGTAAAATTGCTAGTTTCACAGTTTATTACTGTGCATTTTACAGTTTTAAACTGGAAACTCTGCTGCCAGTATTACACTGCTGTTTTTACAGTATAATACAGCTAATTTTATGGTAATAAATTCTAACATTGCTAATTTTACAGTAATAAACTGTAAAATTGCTAGTTTTACAGTAATAAACTTTAAAAAAGCGAGTTTTTGTTTATTACTGCGCTTTTACAGTTTTAAACCGAAACCTCTGCTTTCAGTATTATACTGTCAATACAACAACTTATTTTTATAGTGTAGGGAAAATCAAAACGACTGCATTGAATTAGAAACCAATAAATTGCTCAACAACCGAACCACCCCTATAACATTTCATTCAACCATATTCTACACTCAAACAGCGAGCTTGAAATTTGCATAGTTTAGGCAAATACAATTCCACGACACAGAAATCCAACCTTCGTTAAATAGTATTCAAATCCATTTAAATCACCACTTCCAGCCAATACCAAAAGCAATAAAGTCAAATGAATTATCCCCTCCGTCTTTCTGCTCTTGCAACAAATTTTACCCCATTGTGCTGTTAGCGGTTGGGAGATGTGATCATCCCATTACTGGGATTGACTATGCTACTTGAAAAACACGGGGCATAGACAGAGCAAACACTCGACCCCTGATATGTGTTCCCTACTTTACGGATCCTGTGAGATGTAGGGGAAAATCTACTATCCGCTACATCAGGGAATTTTATCTGGAGAATCTAATCGATAAAAGTTTCTCATGAAGCACTTATCTCTTTTGTCTTTCTTTCAACGAAATTTCCATGAAAACGTTTTGCGAATATTTAACTTAAACCCGTTAAAGAAAAAGAGATGTATCTGTTCCGTAAATTAAAAATTTATTTTATAAATTATTAAATACAAATAATGCCCAAATGACATTTTTTTCCACGTTATTCATTAAAGTTTTTTTTATTGTGTATTCATTGTGTCATTCTTGTACTATTTACTTTTATTCGTGATTACTTTTAAATTGAAGATTAAATGAAGATAATAAATATTCATGAGTTAAAGACTAAATTAATCATATTTCAGAAAATTGTTAATATTTTGCATCTCCTATGGACTATCTAACTACATATATTCCACCAATTTACACAAATTTACTGAATCATTTTTAACGAAACGTGTAATACATGCATTTTACGTCACCATGTAACTGTTTCAGGCATGAAAAATTTCCTTACTCAGCCTCAGAGCTTATGGTCTTTAAAGGATTAAACATTTAAGCTCAGTATTTTTTACGTCAACAGAATATTTATGCAAATTTTTCAGAAAAATATTTATCATAATGTTGATCAAATATTTCACAAAATATTCTGTTGCGCAGCATTATTTTAAGAAACTACACCATAAGAATTTATGTGCCTATTAGTGGATTTCTATGGAGCATTTTCTTCCTTGGAAACTCAAAGATTCAACCTCTTCCCAAGTTCCAGCAACCGTTAATCATAATCATCCCTAATGTAAGGTTCAACGTAGCTTAAAAGGTTATTACTATATTTCAAGGTATTTAATGCAAGCTCTTGCCAAATTCTAGAAACTGTCAATCATAATCATCCTTAATGTATGGCTCACTTTAGCTTGAAAGTTAATTACTGTATATCAAGGTATTTGTTGAGTTGGTAATAGTCCAAAGTTGTGATTTAAAAAAGTATACCTCATTTATTTATTTATTTAATCTTAGGTATTTTTTTTCTAGCGAATCAAGTGGCCAGAACCATATACAGAAATTCCCCAACTTGCAATTTATTTACTGTCAGAGAAGTAGCTAGAGTTTTTTTCCTTTTAAGACTCAAAAATACTTCTTGACAGTTTTTAGAGGAATGTCAGTCCTTCTGGCTGGATGAAAATATCACAAAAACCGTAATAATTATAAATTACTAACTTAATAACTAACTGAATTACCAACTTTATAAATTGAACACAACTAATTCCTTACCGATGAAGAGAAGGATGGCAGAGCAAAAAGATGTGTGAAATATTTCAATTTTTAAGCTATAGAATATTTAAACAAACAAACAAACAAGCCAAAGAAATATATATATTTATTTATAAACAAAGTAGTTGAAGAATCATATAGAACAGAAAAATAGACTTCACCACACAGGTCAAAAGGCTCCTGTGGCAGCTCTTTGAAACTGGTAGCAGACATATTTTTAATTAGAAGTATAAAACTTTGCGAAAAAAACTTGTTAAAAACAGAAGTAAGGAGAAAATTCCTTACTCATTACCGTTATCTCCTTACTTCTATTTTTAACAAGTTTTTTTCGCGAAATTTTGTACTTCTAATTAATATATATATATATATATATATATATATATATATTATATATATATATATATATATATATATTTATATATATATATATATATATATATATTATATATAGTTATATTATATATATTAATACTATATATATATGTGTAATATATATATATACTATATATATATTTATTATATATAGTATTATATATAATATATATAGTATATATATATATATATATATACTTATATATAATATGATATATCTATTTATAGTATATAGTATATTATCGATATAATAATATATATATATGAGGGAATAGCACCGATAAGCAAATTGGTCGATCACTAGATTAAAACCGTACACTCATCAAAAGAAAAAAAATAATCGGCTATTTGTGAGAATCGGACCGAGTAACTCGACCCAATGCCCCGCACTTTTTTTAATAATTCAAAATGATTATTTTTAATACTACCAATATCATCATCACTGTTTTCTATTATTTTTTTCTTTTTCTTTCTTTTGCGATTCCGATTTTAGAAATAGTTACTACTTTTTTTTTGAGAAAAAAAAAATTCCTAACTCTCCCAAAATAATTTCAATTTTTATCCAAGTTCAGTAAACCAATTTTTAAACCTTTGAATCAATATTATTGTTAATAAAATTACCTTCACGCATAACATATTTAACACGTTGTTAATTATGGTAACTAGACATGACATTAAAAAAAGAAAAAATAGGGGAGGCTTTGGTGTGAGAACTCTAATTTAGGAGATCTTTCAATTCAAATTTATTTTTCAATTATTAGAAGCCACTAAATTCAAGACTTATTCTTTGTGAAAATTAGAGGTTTTGAAAAAGCTTTATGATAAGAAAAAAAGTGTTGACACATAAAAATAGTATAGCAAAATTGTCCTTATGTGTGCATTTATTCAAAACAGAAAAATTAACTAAAAAATTTATAATAACTGTGAGGATTATTTTTTTTTTCATATATTTCGTTCTTGGAATTTATTTTATTTTTACTTTTTACACTTTCCAGCTACGTGTTGCACGTTTGTTTGAAAAAAATAGTTCTTGTTTATAAAATTTTTCATCTTAGTTTCTTTTTCAAGGCACATATAAAGTAATTTTATTTAGACCATAATTTGACTAATTATAAATAAAATGAAATACTCATGTTTTTGTATTCCAATTTAAAAGTTCAAGAATTTAATTATTCCTAATAGAGTCATATGAATATCAGCCGTGAGGGTTATCTTTTAATATTGAATTCAGTTTTATGCACTGTATGAACTATTTGTTTTGTATTTATTCTGTACACTTTCATACTACATGTTCTAGTAAAGATTGCAGAAAATTACTTATTTACAGTTGATAATATTGCTTATCAAAATTTCTTGGTAAAATTATACTTTAAAACATAATATTTAAAAAATATTTTTTCTGCCGATTAATCGGCATCATTTTACCGATTATGGCCGATTAATCGGTGCATCCCTAATATATATATATATATATATATATATATATATATATACAGGGTGTCCACTCCTATCGTGGACCAATAGCTAATTTCTTAACCGTTAGAGATAAGCATATAGTTTATTTTGGAAAAAATCTCCAAATTACGAAAGGAATTTTGGGTCTATTCAATGTTTTTCAAAAAATCAAATTTTGAAAGAGTTACGAAATTTAAATTTTTATACAGCCCCCCAGTCCTATCAATCATATTTAGTAAAACATTCTTGACACTGTAACGTTTAAAACTAAAAAAAAATCACTCTTCTACGACAAAAATTGACCGAGTTATGACGTTTTGAAAAATCAAGATTTTGCATTATTTCATGACGTCATCGAGAGATCGCTCGAGGGACCGTATGCGAAATCATTCAAAATCTTGATTTTTCAAAACGTCATAACTCGGTCAATTTTTGTGGTAGAAGAGTGATTTTTTTTTAGTTTTAAACAGTTACAGTGTCAAGAATGTTTTACTAAATATGATTGATAGGACTGGGGGGCTGTATAAAAATTTAAATTTCGTAACTCTTTCAAAATTTGATTTTTTGAAAAACATTGAATAGACCCAAAATTCCTTTCGTAATTTGGAGATTTTTTCCTAAATAAACTATATGCTTATCTCTAACGGTTTAGAAATTAGCTATTGGTCCACGATAGGAGTGGACACCCTGTATATATATATTATATATATATATATATAATATAGTATAATATATATATATATATATACACACATAAAACCGTCAACTGTAATATATTACGGAATCCTCACGTTCTCACCCCCCCCCCCCCCCAATTCTACACAATGAAATTTTTATTGAAAATATAATGCTTGAAAATACGCTTACCAAGATTTCTGAGTAGTAATTTCGATTTTTATTGCGTGAAAAAACGCGTTCAGGCCTTAAAAATATACCGGGTTTCAGTAATTACAAAGCTACGAAATTTGCACAACATATAAGTGATTTTCCAGAACAGAATTTAGGAAAGAGATCTTAATGCATTAAAAAAGGGAGAGAAAAGCAATAAAGAAACACTCCCTCTTTTTCATGGCATGGAGGGAAATGCTGTGAATCGAATCCGTCGCAACAGTTTAAAGTGCGGCAAGGGCGTTTCTTTGCACATATTGGAACTACACAGTGAAGCAACCATTCAGGCTGCACTGTCGCTCGCAGTTTTCGTTTTCACTCAGGCAGTCTCATAAGATGAAAGTTAGCTAAAGGGCTATTCCGTGAGACGAAGCTGGACATTTAGAGTAAACTTTACAGCTTTGGTAATTAAAAACAAATAAAACAAGATGAGTATGATTTATTTGGTAACAAAAGTAGAGAATGACATAAGATTTGCATAAAAAATTTTAAGTTAATAGTTTTAAAGAAAATAATTCAAGGATGAGCAACAAATTAACTGTGATGGACTTGTTTTGCTTGTATTTATCGAACAAAAGCTAATGATAAAACTACTCCAAGTGTTCTGTTCAGTCACATGTAATAATCCTAAAATATTTTATGGAAATAATTCTTCAACATGGTTGTACCTTTGCATTGTATGCAGTTTATTTCTATTTTGTTTATTCTGTAATTTATTTTTCACTGTTAATACGATGAAAAGAACTATTTTGTATAGTTAAGCTAATGCCTTTATTATATGTTTAATGGCTTAATGCTTGTATCGAACCCATAAGCAATCTAGGCAGGAAATTGGGTGTAATGCATGGTCAAGAGTTTAATCGCAGTCAAAAATAGATGCAATTAACTGACTTGTATTATTAAATTTATATCAATTATTAGCTTCTGTATGAAACCTAAATTTGTATAAATTAAAAGAGAACTCTAAAATATACATTAACCATACAATATAGCTGCCATATGGGGTTTTAATTGACATTAATGAAAATGGAATTTTTGAATGAACATTAACTATCCCAATTAACAGCAGTGTGAAAACTACATTTTTAGGAAATAAAATACAGATATATCACTGCATTTTATTTACATTAATACTTCTAATGATTTCATGAAAGCTCTTACTGATTGCAATAGAGATGAGATATACATATTTTCCCTTTAATCTATTTTTTAAATTCTCATTTTTGCAAAATTTCATTTACTTTACGTCGATAATCTCTTGAACAAATGGTACGCTAAGTCATAATACTACAGCAGCATGTAATCCGATAAATGTAAAAAAAAAAAAAAAAGACAAATAAAGATTAAAAAAAAAAAGTCCATGCTCTCGGGAATTAAATTTTGCATGCTTTGCAATATGCAAGTTAGATATAAACGATTATTTGTTTAATATCCATTGTTTGAAATTTTCAGTTACATCAAAACACATTTGGAAAGTAATTTGTTATTACTAATGTTTGGAAAAAGTTTTAGTTGGATTTTGGAAAATAACATTTCAAAAAGGATATAATTCTGTGAGGATTACATAAATTGTATCATTTAATACCTCAAAACATTTTATAAAATCATACTTAAACGTTTAAAAAATTCAGTTCCATAACAACCACATACAAGTCTTTAAAATATCAAATATTCAATTTTCAAAATTGTCTGCTGCAATAAATCAACTTTATTATTTTTACAATTTTCTATGAAATTTTGCAGTTTTTATTTAAAAGTGCTGGCTAGGTTTTGGTAACTCTTTTTCCGGATTGTATATTTTCTCTTTTTAAAGAGTTTTCATTCTGTTCGTAAAAAAGTATGGATGTGAGGTGACAATAACTCAGAATTTTTGAGAATTCCTCTTTTAAGCAGTTTCTTTACATTGTAGTCTAACTATGGTTGAATTACTAAAACAAATTTATCGCTTAAGAGGTTATATTCCATTCGTTAAACATTGCAATCGTAATTAAAGTAACTCGGCTTATCAGTTTGTATTCTTTTTAAAAGATTTTTGCATTCTGCTCGTAAAAAAAGAAAAAAGAAAGAAAAGAAAATAAAGAAGAAAAATATGGAAGTCAAGTAGCAATGACTCAGTTTCATACATATTTAGATTTTCTTTTCCGAAGCAGTTTTTTAAATCGTAGTCTAAGCTACAGTGGTTCTGTTTTATCAAGTTTAAAAAATAAACACCGTTAAAAAGTTTATATTGCATTCGTAGTAACAACAACTCGGTTTTATATAATTGCATATTTTCTCTTTAAAATGTTTTACGTTCTGTTAGTCAAAAAAGGTTGAAGTCATTTAGTTTTACGATTTATTTTATTTTTAAGCAAAGTTTATTTATTTATACATTTATTTCCTTATTGAAGTCTAAGCTATAGTAACTTTGCTTTATCAAGTTAAAAGGCGTTTTGTCGCTAAGCGTTTAGATTATATTCGTTAAATATTATTATATTCGTTAACACAACTCAATTTCGCCAATTTTTTAATTATCTGCTCCTAAATATTTCACATTCTTCCAATAAAAATTTTATATCTAAGTTACAATACCTAAACAGTTTAATTTATGTGAGCTATCTTTTTGTCCTAAAAGCGCTATTAGAAGAAAAAAAACTACAATCATAGAACGAGTGCGCGTCTCTTGAGAAAACTTCTTTCACAGTAAAGAATTTTGATTGTGCTCAATTTTTGCAGAAAATTTCCTCAGAGGAGGAATCCGGAGTACTTAAATCCCTTTCGCATTTTTCCAAGAATCTTTTAAACTTTAGTTTTCTTTTTTACGGATGTCGTTTTGGATAGAGTTTGATGACTGAATCGTGAGAAAGTTTATTCAATGGCTTTAGTTTTTGTTATTGTTATTATTTTTTTAGTTTAATCGAGACATGCAGTAGTCTTAATTGCATCAGATACTCAACTGATCATTTTAAATTTGGTATATTAAAAGCTGAACTATGAGATATTAAACCAAAACCGTTATAAAATGAAATTATGAATACTTTGACATTCAATTGGGATAATTGTTACATATTTATACAATTATATTATCCTTATTAATTTTAAAATTCATTATAACTGCCAACGGCGATTATTTACTGTTGAACTGTTTGACAGAAACTCGAAATGTGGAATTAACATTTAACTTTCCTTTAATGTAATTCGGTCTCCTTTTCATTTGACCACACCTCATATAACACACATTTGACGAACTTCTAAGAATTCAGTTTAATCTCTCCTAATTCAATTCCTTGGGAAAGTTTACTGATTATACCTTTTAATTTAGAAAAAAAAACATTTTAGAATTATTTTAGAGTAGTTTTCAGAAAGGTAATTACACGCAGATGTATTCGGTCAGCAAAATATCCTTTTGTAAAAAAATTATGGTTCACAAGCTATCAACTATATGATGACATAATCTTTTTCATCTTCAGTCGAGTGCTTTTCACTAGCAACGAAATTTCATGTGTTCTTGAAAAACACTGCTGCCGTTTGAGAAGCATTAAAACTAGCTTTGTTTTTTTAATTTCAGAAAGAACATTTTGAAAAAAATCTTTTGAAAAGTTTTCTTTTAAGTTAGTTATACGCAGAAACGTAGACTAAACAAAATTTCGCCAGATTTTAAATTATGACTCACAAGATATCAGCCGGTGACATTGAGTACCTTTATTTTATTTATTTTTCTTTTTCTGGAATTTATTTATTTATTTATTTATTTATTTTTTTTTTTGTAAATCTTCAGTCGTGAACGTTGTCTTTAACAGCACAATTTCATGTGCTCGCTCAAAACGTTTCTGCTGTTATAGAAGCATTCTTTCTACCTTTGAAGTTGAATTTTCTCGAATTTTCCTTTACTTCAGTTGATATATATGAAACCCATTCTTATTGATTTATCGTTTGATTAAAGCTTTCCACTGAGCGCTTACGGTATATTTTTTTTTTCGGTAAACTTTAAATTCCACAACCATTTCAACCGTTGCATTGATTTCGAGTGGAACCCTTCTAAGTTTTTTTTTTCCTTTCTCTTAAAATATCGTCACCAATAAATTTAATTTATTTGCTTTTAATTTTGTTTAAAGTGGAATTTTATTCTTCGAATCATGAACCACTTAAGTGAAATTGAGAAAAAATATCAAGCACTGTGGCAGCAGCTTGATTTCTACTCTATTTGAAACGGAGTAGAAACAGTATTTCCGATGACAAATGTTCTAAAAATAAAAATTACTCATTTTAGTGAAAAACAGGATAGTTGAACTTATTTTTATTGACTCTCTCTTTTTCCACCGTGATAGTTTAGAGTCAAGAAGCAACTAAGGAAACGAAGAAGAAACAAGAAAGACGAAAGACACTAAAATTTATTGCCGTAGCTGAGAAGAAAGTGCTTCGGCCAACAAATCACAGCCTTCGTATATTGCTATGACCAACCCCTGCTGCCCTCCCCAATACAGACCTATGCGCTCTCTCTGTACACACGCTCAAAAGCATACACGCACATACGCACACGCGGAGACACATTCAATATATCGACTATCCAACTCTTCTTCCTTTTCACCCCGAGTGCCCATGGGTTGTCGAGCAAATGCTATGGCAGCGCCAACAGCGCCAAACATGCTAGGCATTTGGCGAGTCAACAAAGGCACCCTCTGATTTGAAACAATTGTAGAATGTATGTGATTTTACTGCAGAAGTAACTTTTTTGGAGTATTTGTTGAAATTTCTCAGCAAGCGAAAAGTATAAAATGGTAAACAGAGCGAAAATGTCATCTTCCATTCAAAAAGGATGTCATTACTGTCATTTTCAACTATGGATCTTAAATAAGATCTACGGTAAACCTACAAGTAAATGACCCCCTTCGGATCCCACACAGTGAATGAACAGATCTAAACTTGCTTTAAAACAATAAGGTTCCAGATAGTTTTGTTTTTAATGAAATGATTTTTTTTAATTAAAAATTTTTTAATGCACACTGCAAAATATAAAGTTGTTTTTAGTGTAATACTGGCAGTATAGGTACCAGTTTAAAATTGTAAAATGCACAGTAATAAACTAAAATTAGCAATTTTACAGTTTATTACTGTAAAGCAGGAATTTTAGTTTATTACCACAAAATTGTTATACTGTAAAAACAACAGTTTTATTCCGGCAGCAGAGGTTCCAGTTTAAAACTATAAAATTAGCAATTTTACAGCTTATTAGTGTAAAATTAGAAATTTTACAGTTTATTACTGTAAAATTGGCAATTTTTAAAGTTTGTTGCCATAAAATTAGATAAACAACCTTTATTTTTTACAGTGAAATGTGCTTGTCAGCTGGTGGGGGGTGTTCATTTGCTGAGTTAGGAAACTTTTTTTTCCATTTAAACCACCTAATGAATCTCGGAATCATAAGAACTCTCTCGTTTTTTGCTAATCGTTATACATATGAATAAAAATACTCTTTATGTTATGCGCCAAATAGTAGTTTTTAGTGACATAAGTTTATGAAAATGAAATAGTGTTTAAGTGTTTATTCACTGGTCTGACTGCCCTATAACTGTTAAATTTTCTAAAAGTAAAGTTGCTAAAATGGATGAAGTTAAAATAACCAGTTTAGAATATTTGAAAACAAAGCTGTAAATGTTTCATTCCGATGAAAAGGGAAAAAAGGATTAGAAGATGGGCTATTTTAAATAATTAAATTCTTACTTTGGTTGAAGATTTAATTGCTATTTTTGTTGGTAAAAGTAGTTATTGAAATATCCAATATAAAATAGTTACTCTTATGATCCACAGCAGCAGGGGTGCCCATCCCCCCCAAGCTCAATGGCGCAAATTCCCCCCCAAAAATTTTCACAACCACCCTGTGCTTTTTATTTTATTTTTTTTACCCTTTTTTATTATTATTATTTTTAAACCATTATTTATTTATTTTTTTAATATTATTTTTTTTTAATACCGTAAAATGGGGTGTATAGGAACAGCGGGGTCAATCGGAACAAAACTTCCAGACCAAACAAAGAAATTCTTCATAAATATACTATTGGGTATTTTTCGCCATTATTTTTTTTTTTAGAAAGGTAAGATCATAGGAAGTAGGAAAAAATTACTTTTGTCAATCTGGCAACGCAACTGGCTTCTAAGGAGGGCTGTACGTGGAATGCCAGAAAACATCATATTTTCATAGACTGCAAAACTTCATATGCAAGAACAAACCTTCTTATATTTTAAACCTAAGAGTGGTATGTTTCAATTATACGTGTATCTGAACAACAGAATACCACATTAGAATTTACATTTTTTATAAATTGTGTCCTAAAAATAAAGAATTATGAAAAATGCCACAGGAAAAAAAATTGCGGGGTGAATCGGAACACTTTGTTCTGTTGTTCCAATTCAAACTTATTTGAAGGAAACTGTTTGAAAAATCAAGATTCTAACCCCAATTCCTCTAATCAAGACAAAGACAAGGATTTATTACTGTTTATTCCTTCTCGTGAGCAACTAGATCTTAGAATGACAAAAAGTTTCAAATTTCATAAGATTTTTTCTCCGGGAGACTTCTTTTTATTTAAAATACGAGGGGAAAGTCATATAGACATTATATAGCTAAAAGGCAAGCACAAAGACAGTGATGAATAAGCGAAAAAATCTTTCAGGACAATCCCCGAAACCCAGAGATTTTAACAAACTAAAGAAAAGGCAGAGATCATCCCAGAAGATGCTATGAAAAAACTTAAACCAAGTCACAATTGCTAGTTTTAAGGACAAGTACATATTTGTGGACGACATGAGTGACTTCCATTCGTGTTAAATCTTTGTATTTTAATTCAAAAGCATTTCTTAAAATTACTTTTCATTTTTCATAAGTTCAAAATTATTTTGAATTTTGACAAATTATAAACGTTTACTGGTATTGAAATTATACTTTTATTTGACAGTAATTATCTGTTCTTGTTCTCCCCCATCAATATTACTCATGTTTGTGAGACCTATTACAGGTTTCATGGAAAAAAATAAAAATTTTAACACGTGTTCCGATTGACCCCTATCAGCGGGGTGATTCGAAACACCCATAATTTCCTATATATTTTAATAATAACTGTTTAAAATGTTTTGTATTTGCTTGGAATATCAAAAGTAAAGCAAGACCGAAGTTTTTACCCAGAAAATCAAATTGAAAAAAAATCTTTTAACTGCTTTTTTTACAATCAAAGCTGAAAAGTGTTCCGATTAACCCCATTTTACGGTACTATTTATTTTTTTTTTAATATTAGTTATTTATTTTTGTTATTGATTTATTTATAAAATTTATAACTATTATATTTTTTATATATTATTACTTTTTTAAAAGCTAGAATTATGCGCAGAATAGAATCGTTTTTTTTCCCTTCCAGACATTCCAATCACATACACACACACACAACAAATAAATAAATAAATAAAAAATAATAATAATAAAAATAAAGAATAATTTAAATTGAAAAAATAAATTAATGAATAATTTTTATTTGAAAAAAATCAGTAAGTAATTTAAATTAAAAAATAAATTAATAAATAATTTAAATAAACAAATAAATTAGTTTTAAAAAATCCCCCCCAAAAATCTTGATGGCGCAACTTGCGCCATAATCCCCCCTCCCCTGTGCGCACCCCTGCCCAGCAGAATCATACTAAGTGAGGTATAGTAGAACTGAAAAAAAAAAGAAAAAGAAATATTAAAAGTTTTCCCAGAATTTTTGTTCACGAAAAAAGTATTTACTAAAAGAAAAAAAAAATTACTAGATTTTTTACTAGATTTTTTTTTTCAATTTATTTTTTCTTTTATATTAAATTTTAAAGATAATTTCGAAAGGTATTTTTATCTTCGTTAAAGTTATTTAAGTTAGGAGTTTTATTGATCTTAAACTCGTAAATATATTTTTAATTAAATATTTATTAATAAATATTTAATTTAAAGACATATTAAAATCAATATAAGCACTGTGCTAAGGAGAAAACTATTGCCACATGAAAAATGTTGCAACATTGTATGTGTATATTTGTTCAAAGTAGGAAAATTAATTTATTAAAATACCTATATCAACTATGAGGATTATTATTACTGTTAATAAAATTATTTATCAGTTTCTTAGTGAAGGTATACTTTAAAGAATAATATTTTAAAAATATTTTTTCGACAGATTAATCGGCCCGATTTTGCCAATTATTAATAATCGGCAAAGTGGCCGATTATGGCCGATTAATCGGTACTGCCGATTATGGCCGATTAATCGGTACTGTCGATTAATCGGTGCATCCCTAATATATATATATTGATTTTAATATGCTTCTAAATTAATTATTTTGAAGCCAAGTTATTTAATCGTTTACTGCTTTCAAATTCGTTGCAATATTTTTGCACTTTGTAATTTGCTTAAAGTGAGATTAGTTTTACCTATTTAACATTAATCTTCATTTAAAGATTAAAAATATACATTTAAATACTATTTCTTCATGTCAGTTTTTAAAATTAATTTTATTTTATTTTCAAAATCCAGAGGATCAAAGAGCACACTGCACACAGCCTGTCAGTGCTGATGGCCATAAACGTGAGATTAATGTTTTACGTGATGTACTTGGTAGATTTCTAAAAATATCTTCCAGTTTTTAGTTTGTCCTTGTTTAAATAATAAAGTTTTATCTTTAAAAGGCAGGGGCTGAAAGGGCATCCCTTTTCCCCTAGCCCTCCCCCCCTCTGCAGATAAGTTTTTTTGTAATGCACTTTGTATTTGTCTTTTGTTCACAATGAAGTTAATTTAATTTATTGTCTTTAATTATGTGCCTAATTCGTTTTTAGAAAATTGTTCTAAATTGTTATCAAAACAGATAAAATATTTTTTTAATGAAAAAATTGTTTTTCCAAAAGCCACTGCACTCCCCCACAGGCTCCCATGATATAGAGCAAAAAAGTAATTTTGCCAGGTAAACGTCGACTAATAGTGCAAAAAGAAATTCAGTGATGCAAAACGGCATTTTATAGCGAGACAATTTGCGTAAGAAAACTCATCATTTTAGATTTCATTAACACCAGATTTTTTTTTTCTTTTGAGCTTATTTAAATCTTATAGTAAAAAGGAGTTATTTAGACAGATAAAAGAGTTATTGGGTCGCTAGACTGTGAGTAAACAAGTTTACATAAGGAAAATATTCCGATACGAAACTGAAACTTTTCTTCCGTTAAATACTATTTTGACTTGTCTCTTTTTCGCAAAGGAAACAGTGAGGGTAACTCCAGTTCTCTTCCAAAATTTAAAAAAAAAAAAAAAGTTTAAACGCCTCGTTATTATTTTCTTGAAAAAACTTGCGATTTTTTTTTAGAATCGTTATCACTATTATTATTATTATTATTGTACTTAACAAAGTTCTGTATCATTTCACGAGAAGCTCAACAGGCACACACACATCAGGGCCGGGTCTAGGGGGAGCAAGCCCTTGCCATGGGCGACAACTTCTAATTTACGGAAAAATTACCCAATTTCTGTGCGTGTGTGTGTTTTTTAACTTGATGTGAAAACTTGAAGGAAGATGGGTAAAGGTGTCAGTTTCAAGATTTTAGTCGGATTTGAAAAATCGAAGATCCGACACTGGCACACACGTATATGTATAAGAATCCTTGAATCATACTTTAAAATAGAAAATGATCTAGGGGTGGCTATATACATACATGTCCGTTTTAAGGGCTATATAGCCCCTATATCTATGCCAGCTCTGTATAATTACTATATCCAATGGAGGGGAATTCAAGGGTGCCCCTCCCAAGGCCCTTTCAAATAGTGAGGATCACCCGCAAGAATGAAACCCTCTAAAATGAGATCAAAATCCCTGTAAAATACCCAGCCCCTTAAACATTTCCATGAAGTGGTCTGCACGATGAACCCCCTCGTGGACACATCTGGGTTACATTATAAGTTTTTGGTCCCTAGTGAGTGATTTTTCTGCTGTGGCTTATGTTGTGCATTTTAAGCAAGTGAATTAATTTTTTACATACAATTGTAATTGACACAAAAATTGCGTCATCTGTATTCCTCTGCGTGAAACAAAATACCGGCATATAATCTCTGCTGATTCTGGTTAATAAATGAGGGATAACTTAAACGAGTTACAAACAGAAGGAAAAAAAAACTAACATAACATTTTTTGAAAGATGGGTGCGTGAACGTAGGCAAATAAGGCCATCTGGCCATTTTTTTATATAGTTTCACAAAATTTTCTTGATCGTGGCTGTTTTGTTATCAGAAAGGATGACTAATGACTAAACTTCATCAACAAGCAGAAACATCATCATCTGCAGGGGCGCAAGCAGAATCATTCGCAGACTGGTGCACTAGAATTTAAATTTAAAAAAAAAAGGGAAATCACCATGCTTTCGTTCGTCAAATTTAGGTTGCCAACTTGGCGACATATCGCCAAGTTGGCGAAAAATTTGGTGAAAAAGTTATTTCCTGAATTAGGGTTTAATTTAGCGAATTGGCGATATTTTGCGAATAATCCACTGAATGATGTTAAAATCGCCGATATTTAGAAGACGTGTCATTGTAAAACTTTTTTTTTTTTGCATTGATTCGCGACACACTAGAAGCGTAAACGTTTGAATTGTTTTCTTTGCTCACTCTGCGGCTCTATTATATAGTATTTTTGCTCTGTATACACGTTCCATGCAGTTTTTTGCAATTTTAGATCACAGACGCTAATAAAGACATCACTTTTCTTTACAGTTTCAAATTATTACTCTACTAGTTTGCCACAATTTTATATGTGCAGGATAATGTATAAACGTCAATCAACAAGAAAGTACAGATAGCAGAATATGTATTTCATATGCATACACTGTGAAAAATTTGTGCAACCTTACTCTGTAAAGAGGTGGCAGCATTCTGCATCCAAAGCTGCCTTCAATGCCAAAATGTCCTGTGAATATGGCTTCTTTCTTATTTTTTGAAAGAATTATAAGCATAAAAAAAATATGTTTAGTAACTAGGAAGTTTCCCACAGTTTAATGCATTTTCCAACACTTGTGTTACTATTAAACATAGTGTTCAAAGTTAAATGAAAAAGTTTTGTTGACTTAAGAACGTCCCAATATGACTATAGTTCTATAGGAATATATCAGTACCTTGCATCTTTTCAGAAGAACATTTCTTTCTGATGATAAATAAAATACAATTGTTTTTAACATCCCGTCTCAAAGCAAATGGACATCTTATGCGAACTTACAGTGATACATTTGGAAACGAGCCACTTTTATCTAACATTTTAGTAGATTGACTTCACCTACTCGAAAAAAAAGCGATTTTGAACTCAGCTGAGCTGTTGAGTTTTGACAGTGCCTTTAACAGTCAGCGTGCATGCAACTAACAAAATTTTACTGTCTTGGATATTTATTTTGCTATGGAAAGCTGTCGATCATTCTTTAACCGGCTTACGAATTTTTCTGTAACCTCCGCATATGGGATGTGAAACTGACAAAAGGCATAACAACAAAACACATATCTGATAAGTCGCATCATAATGTAATTCATGGTTACACCATTGCGCTCCTTTGTGTTGTCTCTTTCCGATGCCTCCATTTTCACATTTCTCAAGAAATACAGAAACATATATATTATTCACATTCACCGTATCTCTTTCAGACTCAACTGATACCCGTAGCATATGACACGCTTGTCTGCTATCCTTGTCTGAATCTGAGCCCTCTAGAATTTCTCTAGAGGAGAGGCCGACTTATGCGACATTTTGGCTCCAAGAGACCAAATCTTTCTTCAAACATTTGAAAATACCGTGAAATTCCATCACAACGAACCTCAAGGGACAGCAAATTTTGCTCGTTGTATCGGGAATTTTGTAGCAGTGGAATTCAAGCAGTGTGATGGAAATTAAGTCGGGACTAAAACACTTGAGAAGAATGTAAAAAAGAAAGGAGAAGAATTAGATAGCAATCGAAAAAGCACATTGAGACATTTTTTGGCCCAAAACTAGGTTCCCTTGTCCTCCAAGTCTTAAAGTCCGCGGAAATTTTAAGAAAAGCAACAAATTTTAGACTTGACGAGAAATCGAAGATGCCACCCAATTTATTAAGATATACAATGAAAGATTAGCAAGAATAACTTTAGTGAGCTTCCAGACAGAAGAAAACGACGAATCCCTCTAATACTTGGAGACGTATAAACGATGAATTTTTGCTTTAAAATGAAAAGGAATGAGTCGGAACTTGATGAAAACGACGCTTAAACGTAAAAGACATATGAACGGTGCTTTACTGTAGTGATGACACACATTCTCTTCGGGAGCCAAAATGTCGAATGAGTCAGCTGCCCTAATAGAGTGGCCATAATGTCCTCTGGAAGCGCGAAGAACAGCCAAATCCGGCGAGACAGACACCATGCCGGCAAAACACGAACGGAAAAGACTTTCCATCCAAGGAAGAGAAGCCCAGGAGTTCGGAATCATTCGGAAAGTGAAGAGGGGAGTAAAGATATTTGACGGATAGGGACAGTGCCCCCCCCCCTCCACCTCCCCCTTCAGTTTCGAATGCAATATTTCCACCAATGAAGTCAGGCCTGGCGGGGAGTGATAAAAGCCTCCTCCATTGTGAAGAAGAGCGCTTCCCCTGAAGATATTAGGAGAAGGGCACGGAGGGATGGACCCCCCCTTCCATGCTTCATTTTACGCCAATTGTTTCCCTAGACATGGGAAGGTCAATCTCAGAATGTGTCGATAATCGGTAGAAAAGATGGGCTTCCTCCCTGTTGAACAGAATCGAGTTAGGGATTGGTGTTCCGAACCGTATTGAATAATCATTAACCTAAAGAACCAATTTATCAGCGGAGCTAAATATTTGAATTAGGGTCCAGTGTGGAAAATACGCACTGTAAATTAAATGTTGATCTACTGGCTGGAAACCGATTTCATTTTTGGAGCGTGCGTTTTTATGTTTATTTTAGTCTGTGGGGTTTTTAATGAGTATCAACATAGCAATTTAAAATAAACTTTTTCACATTTTTGAAAAATTATATTTAAAATAATGCATAAAAAAATCATTTATTTTTATTATTTTCTTGACTAGTTATATGTGTCGTTCATTGTAAGAGTGGTATAACTCCATATTTTAAAACCATGTTTTTTGCTAAATGGTCCTACAGTTGCTAAATAAATGAGATATTTTTAGGATTATAATTTGCACATAAAGCTATAAGTTACCTCCCCTAAGCCAGGGTTAAGGCAGAAACAGGCAATACACTGCCAACTCGGTTATTCAATCCAAGGACCGCAGTTTCGTGCTTATTGGCATGCATCAGCCTGGAATAGGAAGTAACCCAGCTAGAGGCAGAAATCCTCTCATAGAAGCAAAGAGAGCCGGAAAACTGATAGCTAATGTAATTGTATATAAACATTAGCTACCAGCTTTTTGTTTCTATTTGCTTCTATAATAGGACTTCTGTTTCCAGCTCGGTTACTGAAAAATTTTACTGAAGTTAAAATCAGCTCATAATTAAAAGTACGCTTTTGCTTGTGAAAATATTTGTATCAATTTATTTGGAGCTTTTTAACTCATACAAATCCTTCGAATTTGATGCAATTCAAGTTTTAACCTTCTTCTCTTTTGCAGTTGGTTCTTTTTGGCAGGCCATTTTGTATGAACTTGCATTTCACAAAATCAAAAGGTTCTTCGTGCACACTTTTTTTTTTTTTTTAATGGTACGAAGTTAAAAAAGATATTTTTGAAAGGATGAAAACAAAATGTCATAGTTACAAATAAAATAAAAATCAGAAACTTAGTTTGTGAACTCCTGTAATAGAATGGGGCGTTTTTGTACTTCCGATTTTCGTTAAGCCGGTGAAATTTTTAAGCACTCATTTTTTTTTTAATTCGTGGATTCTCTTATTCTTAGACGCTCCACATTTTACTGAACTAAACTTCATGTATTATTTTAGTATGACATGAATACTTCTAATTAACTATAATATAGAATTGGTAGTTTATTACGATTCAAATTAAATCTTCCCATTCTCTAAATATGGAGGAAAAACATTAATTTGTTGAGTTTTCCTCGAAGTAGTATGAAAAATCTGAATTGCAGTTACCTCCGGAATACTTTTCAACAAAAGTGAAACATTCTATTTGTTTCCAAATGTGAAGTTACCTAGCTGTCGTACTCAGCTGATGATGATATATAAAAGCTCCAGCAAGTTTTTGGAAAGATCTGAGATTCATATTTAAGTATGTGTAAAATAATGCTTAAATACAGATTACAAGGGCGGATCAAGAAATATTCCAAGGGAGGGGCGATTGTTTTTTACACTTGCCTCCCCCCCCCTTCTACCACATATCCTGATTAACACATGTTTATTACAAATGTTTCGGTCTTCAACTTCGAAAAAATTCCAGATCAGAGCCCCGAATCCCAACCACATCTCATAGTATTATCGAAGACCATCTAAAATTGCCATTTTTGAACTTCAAAGTCGAAAAACTGCTGGAAAAGAGTCCCTCAAGGGAGGGGGCGATCGCCTCCATCGCCCCTCCCTTGTATCCGCCCTTGACAGATTATGCTTAAAAAAGTAAAGCGAGCTTTCTTATTCATCATCTTAACGATCACTTTCGAGTTCATGTATAAAACACACATACATTTTTTCCCTTCTCAGAAATGTTCTTGCTGCTATTATAGTTACTAAATGTATAGTATATCAAGGACAGTTTGAGGAATTTTTTCAACTATTTTAGATTTCTATTTGAAGTACATTTTTTAGAAGTTTTCAATTGATTAAGATAACACTAATGATTTTCTTAACATGATTTACTGCATTTTGGGAAGTATAATTTGTCATTTAAATTTTTCTCAAATGATTAATCGCAAAATTAAATAAATTGTTAATAGTCATGAATTAATAAATACTAATATTAGTGTATTAATAGTCAATAATATTAGATAGTGATAACCATACACAAAAGGGATACAATTCAACGAATAAAAATTAATTTGTCACTTGAATTTAAGGCAATTTTAATATCAGTTCAAGAAAAAATTTTGTGCAACAAAGAAAGTAAAATGAAAAAAGAAAGGAAGAAAGGGCTTTATCTTCTGGAACCATATAAGGGGCGCACACCTAACAGAAGGTCTTGCGCCAGTAAACCCAAAATAACCAACCAACCAACCAACCTAACAGAAGAAATATATCCAAATGTATTCCCGATAAGTTGAATCTTCCACCAACAGTAAATTGCTAGAATCGTTGTCCGAAGCACACGTAAAGCCAAACCAGTATCTTCTTCAGAGGTGTTTTTCAAAAAAGCAAAATTCGCTCCGTCATAAATGAGCCAAAAGGTATTTAAAAAATCGCATTCAAAAATATTCAACGGAGCAGAATTCAACCATACTCAAAAGAGTTACAAATGAACAAATATAAATAAACTTTTCCTTACAATTAAGATCGATTTTTATAACAATCTAAGTATAAAATTTTCTTATGAAAGTTTCATAACTAGCGTAGCAATTAAGTAAAATAAACTTACCTTCTGGAACCGTATACGCTCACGCCTAAGCGCAGAAAAATATTCAAATATCCTTGACTAGTTCAACCTTCAACCGACAATAAATTGCACAAATCGTTGTCCGGAGCACCAGTAACAGCCAAAACAGTATCTTCCTCGGAGCTGTTTTACAGAAAAACGGAATTCATCCATAGCGTAGACTCGGCCATAAATGAGCCAAACGCTCGTAAAAAAACAAATCGACTTCAGAAAATATTCTCCCGAGCTGAATTCAAGTCTCGTAAAAGTGCAACGTATTATCACAGCTCAGGCGTTGACGATCAGCATATCTCGTTTGAAAGGCTTATCCAGCTGCAGTGATTACACACCATGTTGAGCCTAATGCCTGCTTGTGATACGATTTCTATATTTGTTAACGCTCCTTTAGACGGTGAATTCTGTATAAGTGCTTGAATGAATTAACAGGGGAAGACGACAACACGTGAAGGGGCAAGTGGATAAAGGTGATGTGTGACAATTTTTGAAACTTACTTTTTACCATGGATGAAGGTGATAAGTCCATCAGTATCATGTCCTTGTTAGTCACAGAAGTGTTTGGTAACTAAGAATATGACCCCGTTTTGCCCGTTGAGAAAAATCCATTAAAAAATAACATAACATTTTTTACAGCTTTTTCTAGAAATTAAAAAAATTGTCACACATCACCTTTAGCCACTGCGCCCTTCATGTTTGAGTTGGTTTTATGGAAAAACTTGGGATATATCTCGTGTTTTTCATTCATGTATTCATACAATCATTTGAGGTAACTTTGAATCATGTGGGTTAAGTTTTTTTTTCTTGTAACACTTCAGAATGTTTTAGGATATTTAAATTCAAAGCATACCATAGAAGGAATAATGCTGCACTTTTTTTACAATGCTGTAATATCAATTATCTGCTTTACGTTTTACAAAAATAAAGTTGATGTTGAAAAACACCGTATGCAGCTAATAGTATAATCCAGCAACTATGAAGTTACGGTTTGAAAACTTCCCTTGAATGCTAATATGAAGTTGCTGAAATCTAGTCCTCCGCATTGAAATATTCTAATTCTAAGTAACAGTGGCGTATCCAGAAATTATTATTTTTGGGGGGGGGGGGGCGGTACATATCGTCATTGTGATAAAAGGCACGATTTTTAGAATCACCACTAAAAAAATAACGTATTCTTGATTTCTTTATGAAGTATAAAAAATTGCAAAGATAAGTATCATTTGAGAACATAATAGACATGTCTTGAGAACAAACATTCAAAGTAACCAAAATAGGTGAAATATTCATTAGAAAATTGATAAAAATCATTTAATAGTTAAAAAAAACTCACACAATAAAAAAGTTCTTTAAATGCGAGCACATGGAAGGAAGAATTATAGTTATATTTCCATCCTACTTAAATTGTCTTTGAGATGCTGAGCAACCCCACATTTTTTAAAAAATTTTCTACGTTTTCACTGCAGACAAAAAAAACTTATAACTGTATCAAAAAGCATATAATGGAACAATATTTCAGGGTTGCCAAGTATTTTCAATTAAACATACCTTAAGCACATTTTCATGAAGATAACATTTTGACGATACAGTCCTCGTTTTCAACCATGGATTTTGGATTTTTGAATAGCTCTTTTGGGATTTTGAACATTTAATTTTTTTCTGGTTAGATTTTCACTACTTTTACTAAAATACTGTAATTTACATCACATTTCCGGCGTAAATTAAAAACTACCGTAAGTGGCAGAATTACGTTTAGCCAGGTTAATAATTCATTTGAAAGGTTTTCGTAATATTTCCTTATTTTAGATAGCTATATAACATTTCAGCAGATATTCTTCAGCTCTATATTAATCGATGCAATGATGTGTCAATCGATGTCAAATTAATAACGATCAGGTAACAAGAGATATATCAGGATCAGGAATTAGGTACCCTAAAAGACTACCCGTAGGAAGTTATCGAGTAGGAACTTCATAAAGTTGGGAAGAAACCTTCAAAACGAACGTGGTTTGAAACGCAGAAGCTACATGAGTAAAAAGTAATGTAACAACTTATTCTTTTTAAAGACAGATTGTATAGTAAAACATAGAAATAAAAAAATCCAGTAAACACAACTGCTTCTTGAATGGGACTCCAATGTCTCTTTAATCCAAATCAACCTGGGAGAATGGTCTGCATTTCTGCCTATCAAACGAGCGATTTAATTTGTCTTAAAACGACTACCAACGATATTTGTGGCAAATGTATCTTTCTATACCAGGGGTGGCCAACCCGCGGCACGCGTGCCACATTGTGGCACGGCAGAGCAGTGACAGTGGCATGCGAAGGCTTTTTGAAAAAAAATTAAATATTGAGGAAAAATTTTCCATCTCAAAAATATTGATAAAAACTAAAACCCTTACACTGATATATATAATGATAGTATGACGATTAAATGTCAGGAGGCTGGCTTACAAATTGTATGAACTACAATTTTGCAAAGTACTTAGCGTTAGCTCGGACATCCAACGAAAGATGTGACCATACAGACAAAGCTTTGTAAAGCATATTTGTGCTTAACACAAATGTAATGTTCAATGCTGCAAAATGGATTCTTGATCTGCAATAGTTTCAGCTCCGGGTGATGAAATTAAAAAGAAAAAAAAAACAAGTTAACTCTGCGACAAAAATTAAGAAACCAGATTGAAGAAAATTCGGTATGGTTTCACAAATAAAGATCATTAAATTGTTTTTGTTACATTACTTGAAAACTTTGGGGGAAAAACTTCAAAAGTGTCATTGAATTATCTATCACAAACTCCTTTGCCAATGAATGAGACTTTTCCTTTGTTGGTGATATTGTAGAGTTCACTGTATCAACAAACTACTAATTAGAGCTCTGAATGTTGAACTTTTCCCAGGAGAAAGAGAAGGGTATGGCAAGTTAAACCTTCATTGAAATGGTTCGATAGCTATCAGAAGGAAAAATGGTCATAAGATTTCAGAATTTTATGGAGTGCATTTTTTAAAAATATCTGGAACGAAATCAATGAGAACTTGCTACTTAGGAATGAATAATAGCAATTGCATTTAGCTATATCATCTCTCATTATCCGAAGTTTAAGTAATTTAAATTTAAAATTGTACAGAAAAAAATTTCCTAAACCAGTATAGGCCATCTACATTCTTTTATAATGAATCTTCAGTTTATTTCTCTATACTTCGGCGAAAAAAGAATAAAACATTTAAAATTAATACTGAAAGTAGTATCCCAAATTTAATAAATTTTCAATGATATATGGGAAAAATTTTACGCCTATTTTAAGTACTCATTCAGTGTTAACTTTGATGGTTTTCAAGATGATTAAAAAAATGCTCATCTTTTTAATTTCTTTGTCTATTTCTCTGCAAGACACTACTTGTTACCCTCCTGAAATCCACATCGGAATTACTGACCCTTTTGCATTGGTAATCAAATATAAGATCTTACTTCAACTGAAAGTCATCCACGTTAAAAAGAAATTTGGAAATTTGTACCAACAGAATTTTTTTCACATTACACACTTTAGCCGTCAGGTGCTGTTGTAGATTTTGTTCAAAATACATTTCGAAATAAATATTTTTTCTATGAATGCATAAAAATCTAAATACCGTTGAACATTAATTGATAACACTTAAAACACTTAAACTTCTTAGGATTCTCAAGAACTAATCCTAAAATTAAAAACTTGGTAAAAAAGATAGACTCATAAACCACATTAAGTACAGACTGATTCATTTGTAGAATAGAATGTTTCATGTTATTTGTTTCTATTTTAAGCACAACCCAACTGACAGAAGCTATAAAAGTTTTTATTAATGTTAACTCTTAAGTTCAGACTTGTTTTATCTTTATTATTTTAATCTCAATTACCCATATTAACTAGAAAAAATATTTTATTTGGAGAAGAATTACATAGTCATCCAAAAAATAATCGATTTTTAACTTTTTAAAAATTTTCAGTTTGTTGGAAAAATACAATGTGGCACGCTGAGCTTTTTCTCTCCAGCTAGTGGCACTCTCCCTAAAAAGATTGGCCACCCCGGGTCTATACCTTGTTAAAATCTTTACGCATGTATGTCTGTGTCTGTCCGTAAGTGGGTTCAAAGGTTATAAAAATAAACTTCAGTTTTTAAGCTGAACTGATTTCATTCGTGTTTCATTCTGAACTGATTTCAAATTTGTTTCTTACCGTTCCAAATACTGGTAGTTAGAATTTATTTATATTATATATGGGATAGATGTTGTTCACTACTTTCATTATATTGGTTGTTGTTTTAGATCAGTATCACTTATTTCTCTTGTTTACAATTACAGCAGGGTAATAAAGAACAATGGTCATGGGAAATAAGTGATTGCAGTCTCATATTATCCCATAAAGCTGAAAATTATGCAACCGTCTATGTTCGTGTAATGTATCGTTTCTATTTTCTTTATTACTCTAACAATATTATTGTTTCAATTTAAATTAGTTTCATGAAAATAAAAATGAACCTTTATCTCTTTTTCTTTTTTTAACCATTTTTCCCCCATAACTGCATCATAGCCAGTAACTGAAGCTTCTCTTAATACTGTAAGAAATGAATTGAATTTCTAATCCCAAAAAGTGTTGAATATCTAAGGACTGTTATTAACCCTAAAAAAAGTGAAAGACATTGAAAAGTTTTAAAACAAGGAAAAATAAAATATTTTTTCTAAATTTCAATGACTATAAAATCTGTATAATACGTTTTTTTTCCTCAAAAAGACATGAAAAAAAATCCCTAGTTTAAGCTCTGCAGAAAAGTAAGGAAAAAAACCTAATTTTTCTCTCCTTTTCTTTTGGTCTCTTATTACCTTTCTCTTCCTTTTGATAAGATGATAAACTGATCCAACGTATAATGATGATTGGATCAAAAAAAAAGGGGACTGGTAAATTTCTTCTTTCTTAAGAGTAGTTACCCAAATTAAGTATTCACAATGCTAAAGAGTTAAACTGTTCAATTCATTTAATTTTTCTTCACCTATAGTGCCCTAAGTGCTTAGTTATTTACCTAAAAATGAAATAAATAAAGAATCTTTGCAAAAGTGGTGACTTTTTTTTTAAAGAAGAATTTTTATTTCTGAACAATTCTAGATCTGATCTGATATTTATTGCTTTTATTGATTGTGAATAAACTAACAGTGCAGTCAATAAGATATCAAAAAAAAAAAAACAATTGTAATTAGCATACAAGAAAATTTTCCTGTTTCATATTAGTAGACTCCCCACATTCTTAATTTGTATAATCCCTTTTTTAATGATTTAGATTTTAATTTGGGATATTTATTTTCGAAATATCAATTGCGATCACCTAAAAATAATATACATTTTAAAATATTATCTGTTTATTTCCGAGGTATATTAGTATTTTTTCTGATTGATTACCTTTTCTTGGGGGGGGGGGTGTAGATTATGTATTACTCTTAGTGTAATTACATGCATAAATGGGGCTTTCAGAGCTAAAGCAGATCACTTCCATGAACGACTTGATCCAATTTAGCTCAAAACACCTTATGTAATGAGAATTCAAAGTGTTTTGTGTTAAATGAGGCGTTCAGAGCTCAAATGGATCAAGTCGTTCATGGACTTGATCTTTCTTCAAATGCTTCAAACATGCATTTTATGGTTACTGAATTTATTTTTGCTATTAAAGTTTCTTGACGTAGAATGATAAGCATTTGTTTTCTTTTTTTTTTTTTTTTATTGGAGTATAAGAAATTCGTAACACGACGAGTTTCTGATGAATCCAAATTCCTATAAAAATAAAACAAAAGTAAAAATAAATAGGTTTATTTGTCTTATTTCGGTTGTTCATGAAAAAAAAATTATTAGTACACCAATAACTTTTCCATTTAAATATCGGAATTTTTAAAACCTTGAGCCTATCGATGATAAAAAAAAAAAAATAAATACATAAAATTAAAACTTTAGATCATAATTTGAAAAATATGTGTACAAAATATGAACCTTTTTGGTGAAAAAAAATGCAACCATTTACATTTTTAAATATTTTCATATTGTATGAAAGTACTATATAGTACAGTGGTATTTTTATACCGTTTGACCTGCAATGTCCTTGAAGTATAAAACCTTGATTAAAAATGAAGAATAATAATACTTTCTGAATTTAGTTATGAAGATTGTTGCGACACGTTAAATAATTGCAAGTGAATCGTTAAAGATATTCAATAATTTTTACAGAAGATTTACTTTTTTTAAAGTGTTGCTGGGATGCTTTGGATTTATTTAGGAAATAACTGCTTTAGAAACGTTAAATAAAAATAGGAGAGATTGAAAAATATATTGCTTTGATAAATTTAATAAGTAAGAGTTTTTCTCAACAAATCATTTTGCCTTTAAATGACGTGGTAAAGCTCCTAAAATGCTAACTTGATCCCAGATTCATTCCTAATAAGATATAAAGCCCGATATTTCTTACATTTAACGAGGATAAAAATTACGATATTGTTTTATTCCCCGTTAAAAGAAGCGAGCGTCGAAATCACAAATATAATCGGAATAATAAAGCGAAAATGGGGCAAAAGAGAAAAAAAATGAAAAGAGGAGACGAAAATAATTTTCCCTTCATTCGGGAATAAGAGCCGTTTTTGCTTTTCCGATTTCTTAAGCCTATTTAAAAGCGCAATCCCTTACGTTTGCTTTTTGAGTGTAATACCGTGTTTACCAAAATCCCTCGGCGTAGACCCCATATTTATATCGAAGTCTCCAATTTGGGCGCGTGGGTGACGAAAACTTTGGGGATGCAGGGGCTAATTAATGAGGAAGGGAAGGCGCTCCAGACAATTAGACCATTAGGCGTAAAAGTGCTCTGAATGGCCCCGGCTGATAATTAGATGTCAACAGCGGAGGGAAGACTAATTTAAAGCAAGCAGGGAAGAACAAACATGGCCGCCACGGTCAACATGAAGCTTCTGTTGTGGATCGATGAAGGGAAGTCCTCATTAGAGCTTGCCGTGAGGGCTGTCGGGAAATCTGGAATGCAGGAGGTGGGTGTGCCCCTCCCCCTTTGACACGACGCTTATTAAGGCCTTTTTGCTCGCGTTCAATTTTGACGGCACTTTCAAATAAAATAATAGAGACTTTGCCGAAGGTAAACAAAGGGGAAGAGGAAAGTTTATGCAGTTAAGCGAGCGCAACTTTCTCTCACAGCGGGAAAATCCAGCGTCGCACTGGTCGTTTACTCTTGCCTATATTACGTGCATGAACAGTCAGCAAAGAGTTTTTTAATCATTTGCTCGTGCCAGCGACGCACTCACTTTAACAAGGAGGTTTTCTTCCACGCTTTATCGCGGAAAACACCTATTTCAACGCTCTTATTAGCAAAATAAGATTTTCCCCCATGAAGTTCAATTTGCTATGACGAAATCTTTTGCTTTTAGCTGGATATGCATTTCGCCCTGTTTTTTTTTTTTTTTTTTTTTTTTAATCAAACTATTTGTACGACAGTTAAATTTTAGATCTATCCAAAGCTGGGCTTGGAAAAAGCATTGGAGACATTCCTAAACAAAAAATTAGCAAACTCATTCTAAAAGGAATTTCATTGCACAGTTATTATTTTCCATTCTAACAGTTCAGTAACTGAGAAGAGTACTCTGCGCATTCTGCTGTGTATTTTAGTGAAACTGTTCCACTTAACCCATAAAAGTGTGAAGACTGTAAAACTGAACGTAAACAAAAAGACAAATCAAGTTTGGAATGTAACCAATGTAAATTAACATGACATTTTTACAACTCTCTGTTTCGGAGCCTAGTAAAGATTAAGAGTCTATAAGATATACTTTTATTAAAGCAATTATTAATCTCGTTGTTCTAACTATTCAATCACTTCAGCAGAATATTCTACATACTCTGATCGATTCAAATTACGTTACGCTTCTAAAAAAGAAAAAAAGACGGAAAGTAAATCAGAATTTTGCTTTGAGTGAGAGATTTTAATAATGATGTGTGAACAATAATCGTTGAAGCACCTATAGTTCTCTGTTATTCTAAAAATTGCCGTCGCTATTTTTTAAGGGAGATCCAAACATTATAAAAGATTCTTGAGATTTTTGAAAATCTTACATCACATTTAATTTTAAAAAGTATGCTTGTTTAAAACAGTTTGCTTTTAAAACTTGGTTTTGATGTGTTTTTAAAACGGAAATTAAAGCCAAGATCTCTTAATTTTTTGAAGAGAGAGAGAAAGAAAGAGAGAACTTTCGTACTCAATTAGCAAAATGTACCAAAAGCAATAACAAAATCTTAGAACTGCTACTTTCTGATAAAATGATTTATTTAAAAGAATATCGTTTTTTGATATGTTAAAAAAAAACTTTGTACTGTACGGCCTTCGATATCAAGATCTTGAAATATCAATCCTAGCATTGTATATCACTGCAGTTTTAAGAAGGAAAAAAAAATGAAGAAACATTTTAAGAATTATATTTTTTCAAAGCGAATTTTTAACATGCTTTTAGCATTGAGGTTCAAAGTTTTAAAAATTACTTTATTCGCGAGGAATTAATCTTGGATACCAATGTATGTTTATGTCTTCGAAAAATTAGGAATTGTTTCTTATAATTCAGATTCACTCTCGGATCATTCTGCATTTTAAATTTCTTCGTCTAAATCCCCCCTCCCCCCCTTTTTTTTCTAATGTCTACACTGCCGTGCTAAGCAGTAAGCACAAAAGTTGTATCTGCACTTTTTAACAAAATTGAGTTATCGTCACCAGTTGACTTTTTGTGACAAAATTATATAGTCATTTGAGAACGGGAAATATTTTTTAAAAAATTCTGAAAAAGTTTCATCTGAATCAAATACATGGTGGCGCAAAACTTTAAAAAGTTTTATCTCAGTTTGAGCGCAACTGCAGATACCATTTTGGCGCTTAGCCCGGCAGTACAGTGCATTTTTCCCATTTTCGAACTCCAATTTCATTCAATCTTTTCTTGCACAGAAGATCCTCCTCATCACTTCTTGGTTTTATTTTGTTTGGCCGAAAAACTTTACATTTGGGCCCGAAACAGCTCAGTTTTATTCAATACATTGTGATAGGGAAAAATCTTAAAATTGTTAAAGGCCGTCTCACGATAATTGGCACCCTGAAATCTGCAAAAATCAATTATTTTAGAAACACTCATCTTGCAAAATTGAACCAAACAACAATAGTTCACGAAGAAAACTCCTCAATCCAGCACTTCTGGTTTATCTTTTTTTCAACCGTGTGGTTTTTAAATAGTATCGTTCGAATATAGATGTAAACATTCGTGAAATTGAAGATATCGATTGTTTTATGTGCTTTCAAATATTTATCAAGAAGCACTTTTGAAATCAATGTTAATGCGTTTGCCTTAGCTCACAAGCGACTTGATCCACTTTAGCTCTGATTGCCTCATTCAACCCAAAGCACTTTGGGCTCTTATTATATTACGCACCAGCCACTTTGTCTAGTGGTCAGAGATGGACCACTCCATCCCAGCCAGACATCTCTGATGTCTGGCTGGGATGGAGTGGTCCCTGTTGGAATCATGGCTTGGGCATGGATGTACTTTCTCTCTCCTGTCCTTGTCATTTCCTTTTGAGATTGTTTTGCTGTGCTGTGAAAGGTTGGCCTAGCCTTTAAAACGGGTCCCTATGGCATGCTTGTATACTGTAGAAATCGGACTCACACCAAATTATGGTACACAGTAGGAAAAGTGAAGCAGCGCACCTCAAAAGGGCAGCCTGGCTGGCACAAGATAGCAATAACATTGCACATGGCGTTCAGAGCTACAGTGAATCATGTCGTTCATTAACTTGATTCACTTTTCGTGAACGGCTTTAGTTTTCTGAAAAACCAAAAAATAAGTAAAATGACGAGCATAAGCATTTCGTTTGTCTGATTCAAAATAATCCCAGCACCAAGCAGACAATGGTATCGATATTTTCGACACGTGTGCTTTCTACATAATTTCTGATAGGCCATATTTATTCAATAGCTTAATTCTAATTATTCTATTTCAGTTATCCCATTTTCAAATAACATAGCGTCTTTACCAAAGGTTACAAAATAAATCAGTGAAGTTAATGGAAGTTTAAATTCCTGCAACTACTCTAAAATAGTTATTTTTGGAACCTCTGACATGCTACGAATTTTTGGAAACTTTTAGTGGTGAACTTACTAATCTCCTTTTCCTTTGGTCATTCAATAAATGGAACAAAAATCCTCTACTTATTCATTTATATTCTTATTGTTGTTCTAGTTAGTCTAATTTTTCTAATAAAATGGAGATTTCAGAGAGATTTGAAGTAGTGAAATTTCTGCAACTTAACGAGATTAAACTCCTTTACTTAATAGAAACTTGGAAACTGATATTTTTGAAATTCTTGAAATATTTCAAATTCTTGGAAAATTTTCACGCTGTAGTTATTAATCTCAAATCTACTCATACTTTTAAATTTTCCTTCCTGATGTTAGTTTCAAAAGCATGGATTACCTAATTTTGTCTGCGGTAGAAATTCTCTTTATTTTGCTTCAGACATTGAAGCCATTTGTAGAGTTCTTTTACATTTTTGCATTGTTTGCTGAAGTTATTGCTGCAAACTCAGATACTCAGAATTTTTTCCCGGATATAAAAACCAAAAATCGTTCTTGCACAAGTTATAAAAATAATTTTTAAGCAATCAGCACAGGAAAATTCTATTCTTATAAAACCTTGAAACCATTACAATTCGCTCTTATGATGCGTATTATCAGACGTAATCAGAGATAAGTTCATTAAGGATCTGCAATTTTACAACTTGCTTTCTTATTTAAAATATAGTAGATAGAACTTAAAATTTAAAAGTTATTCCGATTTCTCATGCCTCTACACAGGGAAGGAGGAGGGCATAAAATATTTTTTTTTTTTTGATTGCGCCTTTTAATTTTTATTTTTTATTTCTAAAAAGTGTGAACTTAAAAAATACATGTAACATTCAATATTCATAATAAAGTAATTAAATTAAACATTGGAGTCATTTATGACCACAAGGGTCTTGATGTAACCGAATGGGAAAGACCCACGATGGTTAAGAGTAAGGCTCAAGACCCACAGTACTTTGGAGACCCCCCCCCTCCCTAATCTGTCACTTAAACTCAACGCAAAATAATGTTTAACTTTTTAGCAATGTACTTAATTTCTTAATCTTACATGAAATTCTCAAAAAGTAAAACTTTCTTACTTTATAAAACTAACTAAATATGAGAAATATTAATGAAGTATGAAAATAGTTTTTCGATTACTAAATCTATATTGTTTTTTAAATAAAGGATTATTCAATTTTTATGCAGAAGTTTTGTTTTTTTTTTTAAACTTGTAGCCCCTGAGTGAGATAGGGCCCCAGACAAAGGCCTAAGTCGGCCTGTGCGGTAATCAGGAATCGTATTGTGTTAAAAAGGCGTACTGATAAAATTAAAAAGTAAATTCATTTTAACACTTAAAAGGTCTGGAAAGTAACAAATACGATTAAAAACAATTGGAAAACAAGACTACATCTACAGAATCAAGAAGGGAAATACTAGCGAAAATATATTTCAAAATATCCTCAATAATGTGTATATAAACTTTTTCATTAAACGATTTTAATGTATCCTGAAAAAATTCCTACAATCGAATTTGACAATTTAGAGTCGGTTAATAAGAATGAGAATAACAAATCAGCGAATCTAAACGATTTCAAGGATGGTATAGAAATTCCTTTGGGAAACTGTTATTATGACTGCTTTCGATAGAAACTTCTTTCCCTTTAGAAGTAGCGAAATGAATATTTGAAAATCGAAAATAATTTTTTTTCGTTAAAATGCAGAGGGGAAAAAAAGCTAGAGTAAAGTGTCAGAGAGAAAAAAAAACTTTTTTTTTTTTCAACAGCCGAAAGAAAACGAGTTTAGATCTCGTCCACGGAGAATAGAATGTTTTTCCATAAAAAAAAATCTCCGCTAATCTATTTTATATAAATATATATCTACATTTTTTCTTTTTATTTTTTTTTTTCAGAATGAAGCGATTGGGAGGCGGGCGAGTGTATTTGCATTTTTTCTATTTAAAGTAATAAGCTTAAGAAGAGAGCAGGAAGCCTAATCAGTTCGAAGCGTCCATCTTTTGAATATTGGATTACGGACGATATAGGACTCCAATTATGAACTTCTAATTTAGTAAGACAACTAAGCATTTTTCTGGATTATTCAACCAATCCCAATGAAACTTTAAAACGGTATACATTTTCGGTTAGGCATATTTTTAAATGAATCGGTTCCTAGTTCGGAGAACCAAGGGATCAAGTTTTGCATTTATTCTAAACAAAGATCAGAGTAAAGAAAGATGAGATGATGTTTGATATCGATTGCATCTAAATGACTTTCAAGATTTCTTTCTCTGTGTGCTTGATTATGAGTTGGTTTGTCAACTGAAATTTTATTGGAAAATCACTATTTTTGGAGTTCCAGTAAAATGTCCGAGCAATTGGTTCTTGAAGTGAAAATTTTATTTTTCATACTCAAATGCAACGATCTTTTCATCATTTTAAATATATGAATGTTATTGAATTATTTTGCCAGCTGTATTTCATATAAGGTTTTTTTTTTTTTTTTTGAATGCCGTTTTCTGAAGCTGCTTTTACTATGTCCGTGGAGGTGGAGGGGAAAAATTTCCGGCTCCGACTCCGACTCGTTAAACTTTACAGTATTTAATTCCGACCTATTTACCCCATAGTCAGACCAGCTCCACTACTCCGACTCTGACTCCGACGGACTGGCAGAGTTGCTTTTGGATTGAAAAAGGAATCTTCTGTTCCCTGAAATGCATTTATGCAAATATTAGACCAAAACGTCTTATTCATACACTATTTTATACAAGTTTAAATACAATAGAGAATCACTACTAGGTATCGAATAGCTATTCATTCTGAATAGCTATGCAGCTGTTTATTCCGACAACTATATCGGTATTATTCTGAGGCTTTATGACGCTGGTTTTCCCAGGTCTGTGGAGTAGGAGGGAAAATTATCTTCTTCGACTCCTGAAATTTTACAGCATTTGACTCCAACCCAGGGCCGTCGCTAGCTGAAATATCTGGGGGGGTGTTGAGAATTTGGCGGCCCTGGGCTCATCATATAGGGCGGTGAGGGAGATAGCTTCCCCCGAGCTTTGAAATCTAATATTTTTTACAAAGGTGGAAGGTGGACGCAATTTTTGTTTTTTCATTTTTTTCCTATAAAATTAGCATTTAGTATACCCCCTCCTCCAACACATGGAAAAATTCAAAATGACAAGCCTGAGTGGCTACAAACAGCTTTTGAGTTTTTGAGCACATGCTTAAAACTTTAAATTAATATGCAGAACTATTTATATAAACACCATATAAATGTTAAATGTCAAAAAATATTAATAAACAATAAATAATAATAATAAGCATTTATTTGTTAAAGTCTTACTCTTTGGGCAATCTGCTCTGTGCCGGCATATTTTAAACGATTCATGAGGTACCTTTTTCTTCCCTTGTTTTGCGGTGATTGTCCCTTGAGCATTCATGCTATTAAGTTTTGTATTTAGCTATTAAGTTTTGTGGGAAACGCAGATAAAGTTCAACTGCCTAAAAATGTTCTGGACATGCAGATCCAATTAATTACCATTTAAAAAAAATTTCCCGATAAATATGAGTATTTTTCTTTTTTTCTTTTTTTAAATTGCAAGTTGAAAATCCAATTTGTTCAACAAAAAAGTAACAAAAAAAAAAAGCTATTGAAAAGAGACAAAATTTACTCCTTAGTTTTTTAAAAATACATTTCACAAATTAGAATTGGGGGAAAAAATTAATGAATGTCTCTATATTGGTGGAACTCATTTGTACTCTGGAAAGCAGTGGACTTAATAGGAGGAATAGAGGCTTCATCTCCTCTAAGTTCGCATTCATATTGTCTTTCGTCATAGTTAACAAATTGGCTAATAGCATCTTGAACTGCTGTCGAAAATATGGTTTAAAATCGATGCTCGCAGCGCATTTGTTTGTTTCCTTTTTCATCCGAAAAAAACGGACAATGAGCAGTTTTGCGTCGTTTGACTGCGATGTGATTTAGAAAAAAAATCTGGAGCATCACAGTAACTTTTAGGGCCCTGCTCCACATCAGCGGAAAACGCGAGCGTAAAGCAGAAACGAAAAATGGATTAAATGGTGTTCCTATGGAAAGTACCCGGATTTTCGGTTTCTGCCTTCGGTTTCTGTAGCGTTTTCCGCTGATATGGAGCAGGGCCCATACCGTGTGGCCGTGTGCACAATATTCAAAAATATATGCGATTTTCATTTTGATGGTCTGAGGAGGTTGAAAGAGCCTCCTCAATGTGCCGCAGAGAGGACAACTGCATTTAATTCTAACCCCCCCCCCCCACATTTTTTTTTATTTCAATATAATAAACTTTTATTATTATTATTATTATTATTTCTTCAAATTTACTACATAAAAAAATTCGTTCGGTCCCAACACAAAGTGAAAAGTGATAAATTTTCTTTTTAATTATCTTCAGTTTAAACATTGCACTATCTTTCAATAATGGTATTTTGTGTGATTTTCTTCAATTTAAATTTATTTAAAATGTAAAATTTGGCTGCCCTCTGCATATATATATATTTTTTTAATATTGCATCGATCTTGTTGAATTATGTATGCATAATTTGATTTATGTTTTATTAATTTAACTAATTTTAGTTACAGAGGTTCGCGTATCTTTTAAAGCTCTCGCACACATTTATACAGTACTTTTTTTTTTCAAACTGGGCAGGGCGACCTATAGTTTCCCGTTTACATGACACCCTGAACGAGAAAATTTCGTATTTTTCGCAACGAATATTGCTGTGAAGGAATCTTAACTATTTTTCGCGGCTCCAATTATTTATTTTTCATACGTAATAATTGGGGCCGCGGAAAATACAGGACATTTTTAAAAAATCATTTTCACTGATATTCTTAATAATGTTTAAATTATTCCGCTTCTCTTTTAAATTTCATTTAAGGTCCTGAAATATTTTTCTAAAATTTCATTTTAATAATAAAATAAAATCGGCGGCCCCTTTCTTCAGAAAAGTGGGGGGGGGGGGGTGTTGCACCCCCCACACCCCCCTTGCCGACGGCCCTGCTCCAACCCCTTTATCCCAAAATCAGTCTGACTCCACTACTCAGACTCCGATTTCGCAGCCCTGTCAGAGTTGCGTATTCGGAGGAAAAATGGCCGAACTCGACTCCAACTCTGAATTTTAAAGTGTTCGACTTCCGAGTCCTTTACTTCCAAAATGAGTCCAACTCCACTACTCCAACTCTGATTCTGCTGTACTTTTTGAGTTGTATACTCGGAGGGAAAATGATCGACCTCGACTTCGACTCTGAATTTTGAAACATTCGACACCTGAAATGAAATATGAATGTGAAACCTGATACAATAGTATGGATATCCTAAATTTATACTTTTTCATATCAACAGATAACTCTAAAACGTCAACTTGTTCCCATCCTTTACACGTTAAAAAAAAAAAAAAAAAAAAGTTAAAAATTAAGAATAAATGTGTAAAATCACTGTCAAATATGTAAAACTTGTAGTTCGACTTTTGATTTATCTGTTTGATTTTTTCACTTTCATAACCGGTTTTCAGTTACAGTACTCGTATTCGAGTAGAATTGAAAATTGAATTCATTTCGTTTTGGGATACAAAGCATCTGTAGAGTGTGTCGATTTGATTTGAAGGAGTGGAAGAGCTCTCGTCAAATGAGCAGTAATTTTGCTGAGGCGAAAACTGGCTGTTGGATTTGATTAGTGTGTTCTGACGGAAATCAAATCCAGAAAAGAGAAGTCCTTTGTTTGAAAAATAAAAAGCAAACGTATGTAAAAGAAAATTATATTTTAAGGAACTTCGTGACTAGTAACTTGACTTGTTTAACGGATTGTACGTAAGGGCGAGAGTGAGTTTCAAAAAACACAAGTGAACTCTTACTTTAGTCATGTAACTTTATTTTAAAATATGCTGGGTCAGTTGGGGTGAAAGAAACATCATTTCAATGTTTGAACTTCAGATCTTTCACTTTCTTTTAGATGAATTATGACATAAAATTGTGTGAATTGTATCGGAGATAACGCTCTCTCAAATACTATTTTTTTTTAATGACTTATTTTAGGGAATTAAATGTTTTCTTGGAAATACTCATATAAAATTAATTTGAGTTTTTTTTTCTTAACTTTAGCAACACAGAAAAAGCTAAGCACAGACGTGATATTGAGGTCATAATGTTAAAAATATCGAAGCCCCAATAAATTCTTCGTGTATCAAAAGCTAAAAAAAAAAACAATTTTAAAAACTCTACAGCTTCAGATAATTCATTCTAAAGACTCTGCCAATATTTTAACAACATGTGTTGTATCTTAATAAATAAATGAATCCTTCACTCTGCAATAAAAAAATGTCTTGAAAATGTATGGTAACAAGTAAGCATCCACAATGCTAGTGCATAAAGAATTTTGAGGTGTGTTAAGCCAAAATTTGGTTGTGATTTACTAGCTGTAAAAGGACGGTGCAATTTTCCCTCATAGTTTTCAAAATTTCGGCTGAACAAGCGCTAGTATACATCAAAACCTACTTCTGTTACTCCACAATATCATAAATTATTGAACCATCCATTGTAATCAGCAAACTGGCACCAACTACTGGTGTAAGATGCAACTTTCTTAGTGTACTTTAAGCTCTTTACACATATTTCTCTGGAAAATTTAATGGAATAAAAAGCTTAAGAGTGCACCAATGGTTTTCAACTCCGTTTACTTTTACGTTATAATTTGCTGTAAATGTTTCTTCTTACTGTTAGTATACTCAACTTTAACTCACTTTATAGTAATATTTATTTTAAATTTTTCTTAATTTTCGACAGTGCGAGAAAAAGAGGAATTGAAATACTAAATAAACTTACCTTTCAAGATTCTACAGAAGAAAGTTTTGTAAGTCAATCTTAATGCATTCAAGTTGACTCATCTTATATTCAATAAAAGGTTTCATCAAATTACATTTGAATCAATAGGCTTTGTGTATCTCCGATATTTCCACTACTGTTGAACTCGTTACCTTGAAGTTTTACCTAGTGTATTATGTGGATGATGATTAGAATAAGAAAGATAAATTTAGCATTTGGAATTATTTATAAAGCCTTTTTTCAATCCACAGCTTAAAACACAGCCTAGATTTAGTTAATGTTGAGACATATATGGGCAATTTAACTGAAAGATGCTATTTCGGGCCCGGGAATTTTCAATTTTTCAACTTTTCACAAGCGGCGCAGTTTGGTATTTTTTAGAAAGGCAAGATAATATCTTGCCTCTTTAAAAAATAAAGAAAAAAAATTTTTCAAATTAAAAAAAAAATCAATTTTAAATATATTGCCCAGAATGCTCGTTGATTAGTCTCTTGGTACAGAAGAGAAGGACATGGTCCCAGATTCAACTTTTTAGGGAATTTCCAACTGAAGAAAGGTTGTTATCATAACCTAAAGGATCACGTTTTAAGCCAGTTATAGATTTCGTGAATAGCAACGTATCGAACATCCGTAGCACATTTGGACATTAATCTATTGTTTATTCCCTCTGCATAATATTGGGGCTGTTAAAAAAATAGTTTTAATTTAATTAGACAAGTGTTGCATTTTTCTTAAACGACACGTGTCAATCGCTTGCTTGAAAAATTGTAGTTCTATTTTCGCTCTTAAAAAATGACTTTCAAATTGAAGTGAGCAAAAATGTTAAAGCGTTATCGCGAAATGTCAGCCTTGTTTTGACACAGCCATATTTGAAAGAATAAAGTGCTCTGCTGATTAATTAATCACTTTGTTTCTCTACTTTTTTTATCCACAGATAGCTCTCTATCATTTGTTATTTTTTCCTCTTTCTTTCTCTCACTGCTTCAAGTTATTCTTCAAGTGATAAACGCGGGTGTATGAATTTGTTTAAAAACTCTCCGTGATTTTTTTTTCTTCTTATAATCTACATGACACTGAATATATTTTAGCTTTTCTTCTTCACAATATACATTGACGGAAGTGCATTTGTATCTTGTGAGGGATCACAGTGCAGTAGAAACATTCTTGAGATTGTTTTATACTATTTAATATATATAAGGTAGGTGAACCAAAGTTGACCATAGCTTTGATAATTTTTCATAATTTTCTGGTTTGTTGTAATTGGCTGAAATTTTTTCTGTTGAATTTTACACTTATCGGTAACACAAATCAAGTGCAATTTTTTGAATGATATAACGTAGCTATTTTTACAATACCGTTTCAAAGTTGTAGTTTTTCCCCATGTGTTAAAATCACTTTTAAAATAGGGCAAAAATATATGCAACTATTTTTGCTTCTAGAGGAGTAATTAATGTTCAATTAAAACTTTAAAAATATTGCAAGAACAATTGCAATTAATTTTTTATTGATCGTGTGCTGTCATCGCTTTTGTTGATCTGCATTTTGTTTTATTGATATTATTATTTTCCTTTATAGTAGAGCAATGTGTGATGTTAAAAAATAATATAATACATAAGAGCACCGAAAATTACTTTACTACATGTTTTTTTTTAAAGCTGTGAATATCATTACTAATAATATTAAACCTCCATTTTGTTCCAAAATTTTTTTAACCAAAATATAATATCATAATTGATATATTTTTGTGCAAGTAGTGATTCACATCTATTTTCATGAGTCCAAAAATTATTTTTCCATTGATCTGAATTTTTAAGGTCTGACTCTTTTAATTTTTCAGCATTAGTTCAATACTTCAAAGACACTCCATTAGATCATTTAAGCGCGTGACCAATAGAGAATTACCCAAATATATCTTTATTAACACTCTTTAACCCTAGTAATGATGCACATAGATTTTCACGAGTTCGAAAATTATTTTCTTCATTGATCTGAATTTTTATCAGCTAATCTTTAAATTTTTTAGTAGTAGTTGAAGACTTAAAAGAGACTTCATTAGATCATATAAGCGTGTAACCGACAAAAAATTATCCAAATATTTTTTACCTTAGGGCAATTCCATCGTTACAGACGTAACAATTGCAGACTTTGAACACAGATAATTCTGGTTTGGGCTGATGAAAGTCTTCAATTTTTTTTCCTGTAGTGTAACTTGATGATGTTTATGCTACATTAAAATTGCGTGCAGATTGCTTAATTACAAAAAAATACAGAAATTAAAAACTGCCTGTTACAGACGTAATTCACAAAACAACAAAAACTCGACTATGTCATACAACTTACAATATTCCTCTGAATTATACGGAAATTTTGAACTTTTTTTTTCTAAATACGTATTCTAGAGACTTCAAGCTTTCTAAAACTATAAAGATTGTGTGGATTTTGACTGCCGAATTTGTAAAAAAAATTCATAAACTTGTTACGGACGAAACAAAGTGGTGTTACAGACGTAACATCTCTGATTTGAAAGTAGAAAACAGTATTTTAAAGCAGGAATAAACAAAGATTTTTGTGCTAAAACAATACAGTAGCATTAATTAACACATTATTTGAATATTTTAAGCTATACTATAACAGTTTTAGAAAATTTGGGTAAGTCTGGGGGAGTTGAGAGCATATACCGATATGTCAATATGTAACAATAAATTAATGCATCTTAAGGGGTTACAGTACCTTTCTAACAAATTTCTTTAATTTAAGTGAAAAAGTTAATTCTTTGAAATATTTGTTTCTGCACTTGTTTAAAAATCAATAATTTATTTTCAAACATCAAAAATTTTGAAAACTTTTTTTGAAAATTTGAAAAATGTAAGAAAATTTCAGTTTTTTTAAAACCCTAAGGCTTTTTTGTTTCTGCACTAATTTCGAAATTTCTTTTTGCGAAATGATCGCAAGGAAAACCTCAACAAATCTGTGCATTCATTTTCTTATATTTTGATTAGAAAATATTTTGTGACCTTTTATGTAAAAAATTCTTAGAAAATTTTGTTCTTCGAGGTTTAACAAACTCTAAAAATTTTTGTAATTTATAAAACGCTTATTCAATGCACAGTTTTGTTAAATATATTATCCTGAGTGTAAAAAATATTGCTTTAAAGTTATATCTTTAATAGAAAAAATTCCTTAGCATTTCTAGTAACATAGAAACACTAAAAACTGATCACCGAGAAAAAGCACTTTAAAGTTTGGCTTTTCCATTAGAACACATAGCATGTATGCCCTAAAGTCACTCATAACTTTTTAAATAATTTAGTTAGAACAATGCTGTTTTTTTCTGAGTATTTTAAATAACTTTTACTTTTGAAATAAGCAATAAAATTTTTTTTGCTCTTTTGGTCATTTTTGAGGTACTGTAACCCCTTAAGACAATTATTTCCAAGAAAGATTGACACAAGACAAGTTTAGAAGGGCCTTCACACAAATTTATTTATTTGTATTCTTAAAATTAATGCATAATGGGACTGCTACATAAAAAAATCGGGAAAAGTAAATTCCTCCCTGGAATCAGTGATTGGTCTTAGGAGAACTTAAAAATTTGAAAATGTTGGATGATATAGCAGAATACTTGTACCAAACTAAAATTTAATCTTCTTGGTGATAGTTGGTCAATTTTGATAATTTCTTTTTGAATGAAAAAATGTGTCCTTTTTCGTCCGACGTTTTCGAAATTCGAACGGCATTTTCGCTAATAAATTTCAATTACATGCCGACATAATTTAAAAATTTCAAAATCAGAATACCAGAAACTTTAGTACTCGTACCATATTATGCTATATACATGTATTGCTCATCCTGTGCTTTTTACCTATTTAATTGGAAATTTACTTTTGCTACGGACATAACATAGAGCCATTTGTTATGTCCGAAATGTTACGTCTGTAACAGCATTAATTTAAAAACTAAATCAGTTGCAATATTTTTAACTATGGTGGGCAATTACTCTAAGAATTTGCCAAAAGGACCATTAAGGGTTTTTTCTTAATTTTGATTTTTTAGGACGTAATGACAACTTTTGCTTCTTTTTTGTTACAGACGTAACATCAAACTTCTTTTTTTCAAACTTCAACTACACCATTTAGTTCAATTCAAAAGAAATTAATGAATGCATATTAGTTAAAATTGTGCTACAAGTAGTTATTTTTGTTTTTATTTTTCGATGAGAAATATGCATTTGAAAATGTGTTCTTTTTTCTGATTTTTACAAGTTCGTGAATATCGTACTTCCAACTAAGAAAACAAGTATTATTCTAACTCTCACCAAAAAACCAATGCAGGATTCTTAAAATATACATCTTAAGCTTTAAAATGATGTATAACATAGCAACATAACTTCAATATGAATTTTTGACCAATTGGTTTCACTTTTCATGGAATGGCCCAGTAATGATGCACATACAGTGAACTCTCACTTATACACCGCCTCATTTATGCGCTTTTTTCACTCATACGACGATTTTAAATGGTCCCAGCACATTCCATAGCAAAATAATGATAGTATCATTCATTTATGCGTCGTTCTAAAGATAAATATTTCACTTATACGCCGAATCTTCCCAAAAATATAAAAAATTTAATTTATTTTCCTTAAAAAATAAGCATTTTTCTTCACTTTCCTCTTTAATCTTTCGCCTTTATTACTCACGGAAGGCATTTTTTCTGCATGAACTAGAGTTCGGAGAGGGACAATTATCTATTATGCATCGTTTTAAAGGGAACAGTTTGTACTTAGGTATGCTACAATTTTTGTTTTCTCTTTATCGTTGTAGTTACGTTACAGTAACTGCCAAACCGTGGTAATATGTCCCGTTTCTATAGAAATATTCTTATTCATTCTCTCATTAGAAACTATGTTGCGTTTTAGTCCATTAAATAGGCTTGTTCACATATACGTCTCTTTCACTTATGAGCCTTTTTCAGTTGGTCCCTTGGGCCGGCGTATAAGTGAGACTTCACTGCAGAATTTCACGAGTCCGAAAATTATTCTCTTCATTGATATGAACGTTTAACATTTGATCTTACAAGGTTTCAGCATCAGTGAAGACTTTAAGATTCTTCTAAATCATTTGAGCGCGTCACCGGCAGATAATTACCCAATCTATCTTTGTTAACAGTTTTACCCTACCAATGATGCACATAGTTATTCACGAGTCCAAAAATATTTTTTTTCATTGATCTGAATTTTAATCAGCTTAACTTTCAATTGTTTAGCATTAGTTGAAGACTTTAAATGTACTCCAATAGATCATTTGAGCACGTGACCGACAGAAAATTACCCAAACATATCTTCGTTAACAGTTTAACCCTAGTAATGATACACATAGAATTTCATGAGTTCGAAAATTATTCTCTTCATTGATCTGTGTGTTTAACAGCTAATCTTTCAATTTTCCAGCACCAGGGAAGACTTTAAAGAGCCTCCCAGTAGATCATCTGAGCGCGTGACCGACAGAGAAATATAGGCTCCGTAACGTCCGGAGCGGAGCCTGTTATTCGATGACGTCAGGTAACCTTAGTTGGTGACTGTAGCGCACCTTTTGATCGCGAAACTAGATTAGGTTTTGACAGAGACTGCCGCCGAGATACGATCTGCAACTGGCCCAATGAAACATTCATGACAGCAGTTGAACAATGGCGCTTCCTTCCCCACCTTGTCCACCACGCGAATCCAGATGGCGAAAACAAATGGACGCGTCCCGTTCCTGCCATCAACTCTCGTGACAGCCGACCCACGACTCGGGACCGATTCTCAGTCATGTCGAGGCCACTTCTCAAGCGGTTCAGATACTCAAAAATTAGAGGGCATACAGTCAAACCCAGATAGGCTATTGTTCGCCGCGTGCGAGACTTCAAAAATTGAAGTAAAAAATCATCTCCGGTTCTTATCTAAGATATTTTCGATGTTTCTTCCTCTCCTTTTCATTTGATATATGCTTCATACTTTTTACACTATCATACGCTTAGCTATTTGAATGTTTATGTAACATCTCATATTTTCAAAAAAAAAAAAAAAATTGAAAGTAGCTTTGTTTTATCCTCTAAAGAAAAAAGTAGTGGACAGAGATGTTCAACATAGGTCCTTTCGTCCTTAGTTTTTTCTAACCAATTGTTCACAATTCTTTCAGAGCGTTTGACTACATTATTAAATAGATTTCAATCTTACATCTATGACATTAAAAAAAAAATAGGTGGTAAACTTCTACTGTGTCCGAGAAGGGTGTACCACCAACCGTGGTAAGATTCCGTGGGAGAAATAAAAACAAAGGTGAAAAGTTCCATAAATGAACTTCAATATGTGTATTGAATTACCTACCCTAATATATGTATTTTATACCCTATATTTAGTTATTTGAAGGTTTATGTAACATTGTATATTTCCAGAAAATCAGGAAAAGTAACTTTGTTTTATCCTCTGCAGAAACAATGTGCAGGAAAGAGTGGCTGACCGTAGGACACTTTTTTCTTCTTATTTTTAATTTCTCATTTTATATATACATATTGATCTATCATTTACAAAAGTTTCATTCTTAAAGTTTGCCTACTTTATGAAATTAAGTAGGTATCGTTAAGTATGTAGGTATCGTAAGTATTTAACCGTTCCAATCTTACACCTGATGAAAAACAGATAGATATTAAACTTTAAGTTTGGCTGAGGGTGACAGGGTGTACCATCTGTGGTGAGGCACTGTGTAAGATCTAAAATTAGACGTGAAAAGCTCAATAAATGAGTCTCAATGTATATGGATCTAGGCATATATGTATCTTCAGTCCCCAGGAGCTGTCCCAAGATGCACCACATAATACCTGCAATTTAGTTTTAGAGTGTCAAGCCATTTTAGACTTGCACAAAAACTATTACAATACTCCAGTTTTACAGAGAAAGCTTTAAATTTCATTATACAGGATTTGGCATATCAATTCCCTGTGTTTTGGAGAAGGCACTGTGCACTGTGTAAGTTGTGGAGGGATGCGAAGCTGGAAGTAGTATTGTTAGATAGCAGTATACGTGCCATTTGAAAGTACCGTAAAATGGGGTGAATCGGAACACTTTTCAGGTTTGATTATAAAAAAAGCAGTTAAAAGATTTTTTTTTTAATTTGATTTTTTAGGTAAAAACTTCGGTCTTGCTTTACTTTTGGTATCCAAGCAAAGACAAAACATTTTGAACAATTATTATTAAAATATATAGGAAAATATGGGTGTTCCGAATCACCCCGTTGATAGGGTTCAATCGGAACACATGTTAAAATTTTTATTTTTTTTCACCTAAACCTGTAATAGGTTTTACAAACATGAGTAATATTGATGGGGGAGAATAAGAACAGATAATTACTGTCAAATAAATGTATAATTTCAATACCAGTAAACGCTTATAATTTGTCAAAATTCAAAATAATTTTGAACTTATGAAAAATGAAAAGTAATTTTAAGAAATGCTTTTGAATTGAAATACAAAGCCTAAACATGAATTGAAGTCACTCATGTCGTCCACAAATATGTACTTATCCTTAAAACTAGCAATCGTGACAAGTCTTAAGTTTTTTCATAGCATCTCCTGGGATGAACTCTGAATTTTCTTTAGTTTCTTAAACTCTCTGGGTTTCGGGGATTGTCCTGAAATATTTTTTCGCTTATTCATCACTGTCTGTGTGCTGGACTATGTAACTTTCCCCCTCGTATTTTAAGTAAAAAGAAGAGTCCTGGAGAAAAAAATCTTTTGAAATCTGCAACTTTTTGTCATTCTAAGATCTAGTTGCTCACGAGAAGGGATAAACAGTAGGGTGGAGCGAAAAAAATGAATTTTTGATTTTCGTAAACGGGTAACTTTCATTTACTGTGAATGAGGATAAGTAACAATTCTGTAAAATATTTCACTTTTGCGACGTCATCTTTAGTCTGCGCATTTGGCCTAAAGTTTTAAAATTTTTGATTTTTTTAATATTTTTCAAATTTAAAAAAAAAATATTAAAAATGATAAAACTAGTGACGGGTGGATATTAAATGGAAGAAAAAGGTTTAAAATATACAAGGAATTTTTTGAAACCATTTTAAATTATAATTTCAGTCTGCGCATTAGGCCCAAAGTTCATCAAATTTCCCAAAATTTCTGATATTTTTAACATTTTTTAACTCAGTTTTTCCTCTCAATATTCACTTGAAGTGTCTTCAAACCTGTTTTTGTTCATTTTGTTATTACTTTGCACTCTGCAACTCTTCGCTAGCTCATGTGGAACTACCCAGGACTCACCACGAGGAGGTGACCGTACTTCTAGTCCTACACGTGAGCCCTTCCTTCCAACCAATGCGAGCACGGATTTATATTTCTTAGATACGTCTTTAAAAGTTAAATTGTTCCTTTGTGTCGTAAATTGATCTAATATTTCTATCAGATATCCTCGTTTTTACTAAACTTTTTCTTTTCCTGTGATTACATACCAATTTTGAAGAGCTTGTGACCTATTTGACAGCTCTTTCAACTGATTGAGTCTTGAATGGAAGTTTAAAAAGAGCGCATTCAGAAATCATATTTAAATTCTCAGTTTCCAGTAATCTTTGTAAATATTGTGTTGTTAAATTACGTATAAAAGGTGGCTTTGTAATTTCCACATCATGACAAGAAAACATATCTATGTATTCTGGCTTTTGATTAATGTATGTAATGTATGAAAATATATTTTTATCTATTTTTGGGATCTGTAGCATTCTCACTTGTTTGCTTGTTTGTTTTCTAGATTGAGCGTTGACAATAAGATTTAAAACAAGTTTCTTTGTATGCTCTCTCTTATAAACTAACTAGATTATTACCGGCGTTGCCCGGGTGCTTATTAATACAACATAGCTCTAAAAATATATTTGAATGAATTCTATCTACATGGGAATATAAAAACTTATTTCATGCTAAAATGAAATAGGTGAGCTTTAAATTGATAATTCATTGTTAATCGTAATCTTTGTTGGAAAATACTCCCTTTTAAACGTGTTACATTTTATCAATTTGTATGCTTAAAGGCTTACCTCTATTACTCTATCTATTCAAAGGTGAAAGAAAGTGGCTATTTTGAGACAAAAAGTTTGAATTTTGTGCTTTTTGGATTTTTTTAAAATTTCAAAACCCCGACTATGTGAATTTTAGTGCATCAAGGAACCTCTGTGCCAATTTTGTTGAAAATCGGACGAAAACTTTGGATTTTTATAAGGAACAAACATACATACATCAATTTTTATATGTATAGATATCGATAACAGCATATTTCTAGGGTGCAAAGTATACATTGTTTTGAATGGATGTGAATACAATTTTTCGCTTTTTCCCGGAGAGATAAGTATAACTCTTTATAATCTCGCACAAATTTAAAGCTAAATTAGTAACGTATGCACTTCATCCTAAAAGAGCTAGGACACTTTTATCGCGAAAGTTATTAACTCTTTTAAACATTATAGTCTAAAGATTATGTTTGCTGTAGTTAACCATCTGGCTTGGGAAAGCTTTGTTTCATAATTTTTTGGATATTTTCCCAGTCAAAACTATCTTTCTCATCTCATGAAGTTACTGTTGCTCAGTACTTAAATCATTTTTATTGCCAAAATCGATTTGATCAACGACAAATTCTATAGGTTCAGTTCAAATTGAACTGATTTGAAAGTATAAATGTTGCTTAGTTTCTCCCAACACGCCCAAAAAATAACTTTGGTCCACTGGTAGGTCCATCAAGCTTTTGCAAAAAATGTCACAAATTAAGTTCATTCAAATGTAATTGGCAAATATCCCGTTACAGAGGTCTATCAAGTCCAGTTTCCGTATTACACCTTTGTATTTTCCTGTCTTTGTAGAGCATCCATCAAAAACAATACAAACAATATCCTATTCAAAGAAACATTTTATTGTTCCTGACTTGTCTAAAAAATGTTGATGTGTGCTATCATTGGTTGGAAGCAAGGGGAGCGCGGGTGGCACCGAAAGTGCGGCCACCTCCTCGTGGTGAGTCCTGGGTAGTTCCACATGAGCTAGCGAAGAGTTGCAGAGTGCAAAGTAATAACAAAATGAACAAAAACAGGTTTGAAGACACTTCAAGTGAATATTGAGAGGAAAAACTGAGTCAAAAAATGTTGAAAATATCAGAAATTTTGGGAAATTTGATGAACTTTGGGCCTAATGCGCAGACTGAAATCATAATTTAAAATGATTTGAAAAAATTCCTTGCATATTTTAAACCTTTTTCTTCCATTTAATATCCACCCGTCACTAGTTTTATCATTTGTAATATTTTTTTAAAAAATTTGAAAAATATTAAAAAAATCAAAAATTTCAAAACTTTAGGCCAAATGCGCAGACTAAAGATGAGGTCGCAAAAGTGAAATATTTTACAGAATTGTTACTTATCCTCATTCACAGTAAATGAAAGGTACCTGTTTACGAAAATCAAAAATTCATTTTTTTCGCTCCACCCTAATAAACAGTAATAAATCCTTGTCCTTGTCTTGATTAGAGGATTAGAGGTTAGAATCTTGATTTTTTAAACAGTTTCCTTCAAATAAGTTTGAATTTTAACAACAGAAGCAAGTGTTCCGATTCACCCCGCAAATTTTTTTCCTATATCATTTTTCAGAATTCTTCATTTTTATGACACAATTTATAAAAAATGTAAATTCTAATGTGGTATTCTGTTGTTCAGATACATGTATAATTGAAACATACCACTCTTAGTTTTTAAATATAAGAAGATTTGTTCTTGCATATGAAGTTTTGCAGTCTATGAAAATGTAATGTTTTCTAGCATTCCACGTGCAGCCCTCCTTAAAAGACAGTAGCGTTGCCAGATTGACAAAAGAATTTTTTTCCTACTTCCTATGATCTTACCTTTCTATAAAAAAAATTAATGACGAAAAATACCCAATAGTATATTTATGAAAAATTTCTTTGTACGGTCGGGAAGTTTTGTTCCGATTGACCCCGCTGTTCCTATACACCCCATTTTACGGTACTAAGCTATGGCATGTTGTTATGAACATCGTCCTGTGTTTTGGAGGATTATATCGGTAATTGTTGTTTTCCATCACTACTCAGCAAGAATTTCGTATTCGGTTCCAACTTGACCGACAGGGCGCATTTACCACGTCGTACATGTCGCAAGTGCGAAGAGTCTCCTTGACATCGGGGCCCAGAAGTGAATACAAAAAAAAAAAAAAGCATTTTTGAAAAATGTTTTACCTGGTTCAGTTCGTCATTAAGGGACTCCCCCCCCCCTCCCTCAAAAAAGTGCATACGACAAACTCCAAAACCTTTGAATCCGCCACTATCTTCATGATATTTTCTCTTACAAATCTAAAACGCCAGATTAAATCAAGGATGTAAAACTTTATAATTTTATACAGATTCCTCTTAAAACATGTTTTTTTTTTTTTTCAAAAACAAAGATAGCTCTTCCCCCTCACTTATATAGTCATCGTACTTTTATCAATGTTATTTATGGAGAGTTCTCGACGTGTAAAACAATGCACTTTTGGTTAAGATAAACAGATATTTCTGCGAAAGTGAAATGTACAGTTTACAAATCTTCAACGGTAAAAAGAGCATATAAATGAGAAGTATTGAAAAATCAATAGTTTTTTTTTACCTTAAAATGTTTTTTTTTTTTTTTCAGACAAATTCAAAGTTTGATTTTTTTTCTGTTTAGCATTACATTCATCAAATGAAGTATTTAGTTTTCATGAGCTCATCCTTCACAAATATTGCATCGAACTAAATAGCTCATTTCTGTTGTTCATTTGAGAGTTTAATGAATAATGAAAATTGACATTTTCTTTTAATCTCACAAAAAAGCGTAAATTTTTCGCTATATTCCGCAAGGTATTCGAACTGCGAAGAAAAATGTTTCATTAACTAAATCATAAGCATGTTACTTTATATTTGCTTTATACCTTTGGGAGTACAATAAATAGAAAATTAATCTATTGCAAGTTAAAATCATACAACGTTGATATTTACAAAGCAAGTAATAATGTTGAATTTCATTAATTCTGTTTTTTTTCTTTTTCTTTTTTTGTGCATTTTTCAAAGAGAAAGAATAACGTTTGTGTTTTTATTGAACTAGTGTCTTACTCCTTTATCCAAAAGCTCAAAATATTTATGACACTATAGCTCGGTGAAATAACAAATGATCATCATTACTGCATTGAAATACTGAAAGAGCTGAAATTATTCAACGTTATAGGAGATTTATCATTTTAAACAACTTAACTATAATAAGTTTAACTGTGTGTAATTCAATTCCTTGTAAAGATTGTCGTAAACTGTAAGGTTCTGTCTCTGCCTCCAGCTCGATCATTAGCTATTCCTAACTGAGGAGTCCACAATAATGACGAAACTGCAGTCTTAGGATGCTATGATCGAGCTATGGGTGCATTTGCTTCAAACTGTAAGGTTGTTTGAAATTAATAAATAGAGCTCGGATTACATGCAAATGCATATGTGCATATGCAATTGAATATTTTTTCCATTTTGTGACGTCAGTGCATATACATGTAACTTTTTACAATAATTCCATATTATTGTTTTTTGCTCTTCTTTAGATTTTTCTCAGCTATACAAATTAAAAACATATATTCACTCTTCTTAAGGAACCCACTATCAGGCGACTCATGAAAAGTCACTTCGTGGAAATAAATAATCCCTTCCTGTAGCCAATAAAAAAATGAAAAGGATTTCTACGGCGGGGGGTGTTGGTCACCGATTCTGAGTCTTTGTTTAATTTTTAACTCTCGTTTCACAATCTTTAGTCAGATGAGACATTTTTTTTACGTCCATAGAAATATATGATAAGTGTATATTATTTAACATTTAGTGCATATTTTAGATATTTTTAGCGCATATTTGCATTCTAAGGATTTTTAAGTGCGTATAATACGGGCCTTATTAATAACTAACGTAGTCGACTCTGTTAACTCACGTCTGCCGTTCATTGTAAAAACGGTGTAACTCCTTACAAATTACTTTACCAGGCTTGATCATGTAAAGTTCATTTGCAAATTTTTCCATATGGAGAAAATACAACTATTCAGCTGCTATTAGTTATCCGATTTTTATCTTTCTAAAAGTGCTTTACTTCACTTTACACCAGCAGATGTGATATCATTTAGCAAACGAATACGCATTTTAAAAATGTGGGGTAACACCACTTTTACAATGAACGACACATTTAAAGGGTTGTGAAAATTACTAACAGAGATAAATTTAAGAAATATTTAAAGTGAGGTTAAAACTACCCATGCTTAACGCACAGGCTCCAGAGATGTGTTAGTGCATGTCAACAGCACAGCCAAGATAAACCTTCTGGGTCGAGTCGAAGTGTCATATCAGTCCATACATGTATATAAATTTCAATACTAGGACGGGCACTATGTGTTAAAACCAAGATCTGCGGGGGGCTGACACCCCTCCCCCTCGCTGCACCACTGGCGCTTACAACTTCCAAGTTAAAAATCAAGTCTCGTATCCATGGCAGCAATTCTCCATTCTTCAAGTGAATTTGACAGGAAGAGTTCCGAGAAAACCGACAGTCTAAAAAAAATGTCAATGATTGTTCTTTGCTGGTCATGTAACCTGATGGTAGAGTATCACACAAAGAAAAATATTTTGCCTTATGTAACATAACGGCAGCAACTCGCTGTGTGATACATCTACCGAGAAACAGTTGTGGACAGCCAAGCTGTAGGGTAGAAGCGAACCTTTGACAATGCCGGCTTGTCACTGCGTGATAAGTGACTCTGCCAACCCCACCCTAGGTTACCTTTGAACTAAAGGGTGTACGAGAAAGTAAATCAGCGCTATTTCTAGGCCTGTTGGAAATTCAGAATGATGAAAAATGATGTTGCTCGGGGAAGGTAATTTTTCTTAAATTTTAAGAGGAATTTAAACAGCTGTATAAAAGTTAACATTGGATTTGAGGTGATACATAACGTTGAAGCATAGGTTATCCAAATTTTCATTGCATTCTCTCTATTAAACGGGTGGAATCATTAAACCACCAGTAATTGACACTACAACTCTATTAGTTGATATTTATAAAAAATAAGCATATTTCAAACTTAAGCACCTCTTTAAAGTTTTGCTTAAAAATGCATAAAACACACAACTAAGTTTCCTTTTAAATCAAAATTATGAAATGGTGTTTAAATTGCAATACTTACCTTACTGATTCTTCCTTATACTGCCGTGGACGGTAAAGGGACGTGTCTGAAAAATTTTTACTTCTCATTCATGCACTTTACTTTCATTGTACAAGCTTGCTTTTTTGGTTTCCACTGGAAATAAAGCACGAATAAAACGTCATGTTCCAACATTTCGCTATTGTTAGTATGGAATCCGAAACGCGTTTCTTCGGATGTCTGAAAAACTCATTTCTGAAGATACTGCCCTTTCTCGTCCCACGGCAGTATAAGTGTCAAGTACCAGTGCAGTGTCAATTACTGGTGGTTTTTCATTGCTTTCTTTTATGGATATTTTCCGAATTTCTCATACACAAATGAGCGATCCCAAAACACTTGGGCAAATCCAGCTTGACAAACTGCAATCAAAAAATTATTCTCGTGAAATTATAAAATGAGCAGAAAGTTTCCCCCAAAACAATTTTCTTCTTTCATAAAAACGTTTGTTTTGAAGTTCAATGAAATATAACGCCCGATGGTAAGCTGCTTTATACTTGGAATCATTTCCTCGAGAGAAAACAGAAAAGAAAAGAAGAGAAAGTCAAAGAAACAAGGTTACTCAATGTTTAATAATAAGCTTCTGCTTTATGTTTCTTTATTCATCTATGATGCAAATGATAAAATATTCTTCAGAAATGTGCTCTTATTGCAACTACAGCTTCATAATTGAATTATGTATTCTTATCACATGGATAATGCAGAATTGAATGGTACTAGTGACTATTGATAAGCATTTGGAATGCAAGGTAAATTTTAAACAGCAAAGGAACAATTTAGTTGAAAAAAGGTTTTTGTTCTAGGGTAGAACAACTCTTTATGAAAGTTTTTTTGAAACTAATGTATTGTTACATTTCATATTGAAGGGGACTGACTAAACTTCCAAAATATTATTGTTTAATTTTTTTTACTGAAATGCCAATCATTTGTTAGTTGAAAAAACAAATTCAACTGAAAACTAGCACAATATACTTTGACTACATTTCATCATTTGTTTCTTCTTATGCTCTCTGAAGCCTCTTGTTTCAAATGGAATAATAAATGCAAATTGGAAAAGTTTCTTTCATAAAGCGGGAAACATTTGGCTCATTTTATCTTTCCAATGATTTCTAAAGATATTAGACAAAACAAAAATGTTGGCTTTTTTACACCGTGTAAAGGCGATAGACGTAGCAAATATATGGAAAACAACTTTCTGTAATAAGTGAAATGAGTTTCTTTCAGCAAGACGTGAAAAGGCTGTTGCAAACTTGAAGCTGTCAACTTGGAGCAAGAAGAACGACTTTCACTTAGCGTCAAGAATGAGCAACTTCTAATCGAGACTGAGGGTGCATTAAAATTTTTTTAAAAAATATAAGAGCACAATCACTGAAATTCATTCGTCCATAAATATCATATCGATACCACAGACAACTGCTGAAGAACCAAGCGGCTATTTTTTTTTTTCTTTTTGAATTAAGAAAATTACTGCTGGTTTTTTGGGCAGCTCTAGGTCCCTTACGTATGTAGTTTACTGAACGTGTTTTGTGCGAATGATTTATTACGTTTTCTATAACGTAACTGTCCGTGTGAATGCTTTCCTCTAACTACATTATATGTGGAGGATTTCTTTAAAATATTCATGACGCGTTAAAGATACGGCATTCCTTAAATGTCTTCGTTCCGTTTGTCTTGCTTGAAAGCCAATAGCATAGCATTTCAGCGAAAAGCCACATCATTTTTCAGACTATAATTTATTTTGCACTTCATTTTTTGCCCTTAATAGCATTTTATTAGGAAAATAGAAGTACACTATAGGGTGCCCACACAATGTTAAATGAAAGTAACATCATTGTTAATCAATGTTTAAATAACGGTTTCTATTCTCGTGCTTTTAACTGTAACCACAGTTGGTAATCTTTCTGGAAAGGCTTCTGCAGCGGCACGCATCTACAGAGGCACTCTTTCATGGGCACATTTTATCATTTTTTTTATTCGTAAACTTCGCTTTTTCCACAAAACAATTTTAAAGTTCTTTCAATTAATCTCTTTGACACATTTGAATACTTCAATTTTTTTTTTAAATCACAATTTCGCTTACCTTTTAAATGCAATCCGAGCATTAAACGGCGTTTAGCATCTATCTTTATAATGCAAAGAATGAAACGGATTTTAATTCGAAGAATCGTCTGCACTATTGCTCACAGAATTAAACTAAATCTATTAAGTGTTGCCAACAGTAAAAAACATCTTGAATGTAAATTATGCACAAATAAATTTTGCCGTCAGTTATTTCTGGGCACCTTTCTGAATTTCAAACATATAAATCCAGTTTTGAACCTTTCCAAAAAATATTCAAACTATGCTTTTGAAATACTTAAAATAAAGTAGATTCCATATTCCCTTACACACTAACCATCCTTCATCTACAATTTGCAGCTAGCCCCTCTCCGACATCACTATAGCTCTAGGAGCATCCTTTTATGCTGGCGACAATGGACAAAGATTCAATATCCGTACTGTCACATCGATCCGAAAGTAAGTACACTCGCATCTCTCTCCAAACTCGAGGCAGATGTCATTTAAAGAAATGAAACGCTTATCATTGTATGCAGCACACCTGTACTTGGACATTGATTTACAAGTTGGAAATAACCAACTTGCTGGATTTAATTTTACTTCATTTCTTAGATGGTACGGTTTCTTTGGTACGGTTTTGCTTCAGATAATTAGTTTTGTGGAAGAGAATGTGTTAATATTGAAGTAGGAACTTTATTATTTGCTTCATTTCTTTAGTTCATTTTTCATTTAGCAAGATGAACAACCAAACAATAAAGTTTATTCGTTTCTATCTGAAACTGAGTATGAAGTTTATCTTTCACATTTTGTATTTTACGTTTTATCGAAAATAATTTTACTAAAGAAAAATTTCGCTATTTGCTTCATTTCTTCAATCTATTTCTCATTTATGCAAGTTTAGCCGTTGTAAAATGAAAAGTATTCATTTCTTAAGTATCTGAGACAGAATATGAAGTTTATCTTTCACATTTTGTATTTTGAGTTATACTGAAAAGAACGTTAATATAAGAATAAAATCTTCGTTATTTGCTTCATTTCTTCAATTTACTTTTCCCTCATACGAGCTGAACGACCTTTATATGAAGTTCATTCATTTCTTGAAGCTCTGATACTGAACATGGAGTTTTTTTTTTTTTCACATATTGACTTTTTGTTTTTGGTAAAAAGGATGCATTAATGGAGTAAACATTTTATTTTCCTATTTTCTTCAATTTATTTTTCAGTTACACAAGCTGAACCATATCAAAATGAAGTTTATTGGTTCTCTTTGCAACTGAGACTAAACATGTAGTTTCGCTTTCACATTTCGCATGTCAAGATATATAACAGGATTTGAAAGCATGATTTAAAATTCATACGACACATGTTGCAGGTGACATCGGCGTAGTGAGAGATTTTTCATGGAAGGGGTTTTCATTTCTTTTAACTCACGCAAATAGAGAGATAGGTATTGACAGGTACACTGTAAAAATTAATGTTGTTTTTACAATATTATACAGCTGATTTTATGGTAATAAACTGTAAGGCTCGACCGATGGCATATTTTGGCCGATGGGCCGATGCCGATTGTTGGCCGATTGTTCAAAGTTGGCCGATGGCCGATGGCCGATTATTTTCCTTTTCCATCGGCCGATGGCCGATGCCGATGGCCGATGGCAAAAAAAAATCAAACGATTAGAAAAATAAATGTTTATAGTAGATTTTAAGGATCACATTTTTTTTTTTTTTCATTCTACTTTTATTTCCACGAATCCAGGATAATTGTAATCATTAAGATAAAGTCATTCAGATTTTGGCCTAAATTGCTATTTTACTATCACTCGATCTAGTGTTCACTAGATTTTCCTGCACATACTTGTTTTCCATTAATAAAAACCTAAATTTTCAAATATTACTTTAATTGAAAAATATAAGAAACATTGAAAAAAAAAAAAAACTACACAATTTATATATTTTCTAAATTTGAGCATTTTTTTGCACAAAAGTAAACAAAAATTTTTTTTGAAATACCATTCATGCACTAATAGTTTATTTTATTTATTTATTTATTATTTTCAATGTATTCAATTTTGTAAAAGTGTGGTAATTTAATCTCCATTTATGGGAAAAAAGAAAAAGTGGGAACTCATGAATAAATTTAACTATGTAAGCAGAGCACTCGACGTCTTGGCAGTAATTCTTTCGATTCGTTCGATGATTCGACAGCAAAGTCACAACAAGAACACCAAAGTCAAAATAATACCATAGAAAGCAAAGAGCTAACACGTGCGGTTTGAACTTCTTTCAGTACTTACGTTTTGTGATCTGACCACAATTTTGGCAACAATTGGCGGTGCCGTGCTGTTTTTTGATGATTAGTAAAGGTTAAAATACGAAATATAATACATTTAATACATTGGTAGTAAAATAATGAATTAAAAGTAGATTTAAAATAATGCTAGAAACTCTACTTATAAAACTTTATTAGTTGTCAATACAATGATAATGAGATTGCCAATTTGGCAAAAACACTTGAAATGGTTACTTGATAAAACGTAGAGTGCCCCATTGAAGTTTTTAGGGGCATAAATTTGTAGGCATGTTTTTTTATCTCTTTTTTTTGGGGGGGGGGGATGTTCTGTAGAATTTGAAGAGGGTGTGCCATCGCCTTTGGGGGAGATGGGAAGCGGGCAAGTTTATGTATACACATAAATTCTTGTTAGTTTCACGTTTCATGGCCAAGAAATATCAGGATATGTCACTGGGAAAAGTTTTTTTTTTTGCTTTGAACACAAGGTAGTCCCAGCTCCCCAAGAGCCAAGCCGGAGAACAAATCTAAATAGCACGGAGACCAACATGAAAACTAAACCGCAAATACCCCCCCCCCCAACACCCCAACTGTTAAAAAATAGACGGGCAAGTATAGGCCATGACCAGCGGCGTACGCAGACAAATCATTTCAGGGGGGGGGGCTGAGCGGACACTCTGTGAGAGGAGGGGGCGGGGCACCTCATGAAATGCAGCTAAAAAATGTTTCGAATTTCTGATGTCAATGCTAATTTCAAATGGAAAAAATACAAAAGTAAAGCGTTTTGATGCAAAAAGAAAATGTTAAAATTTAAATTTGAAAATTTTTCTTTATTAAAGAAAGTATTCCTGAAGCAAGTGCATGCAATATTTTTGTTAATTTGAGCCTAATTAGTATTAATTTTACCATTTATTTTACTATATTCCTAATATTGGTTTTCAGCCACACATGTGTTGAAATTTATTTAACAGAATTAGATGAATGAACAAGAATTAATCAATGTTTCTGAAACATATTTGGAGAAACTGTCAACAAAAGTTAATTATAGGATAACCATATACGTCACATACAGTAAAATGGAGAGATTTAAAAAAAGAAGGAGGAATTAACTTTTTCCCCCCTTTCTTTTAATTTTGCCCCATTTAATTTTTTTCAAAAGAAATTCTCGTGTTCTGATTTCAGCAAGAAAGAAAAAATAAATAAATGAAAATAAATAAAAATGATTTCAGCTTAAATTTTAAAAATTTGTTTGGGGCTGCAGACCTATCAGCCCACCCCCTAAGTACGCCACTGGCCATGACCCTCCCGGATGGGCACTCCTGCTTAAACGAATATGACTTAAAGAGAACATCGTAACAACTTCAATATTCAATTCAAGACTTGATAATTTAGAATTGAGTAACACAATATTCGATTTCAGAAAAGAAAAATAAAAACAATGATCTTATCACATAACAGAGAAACCAGAGGTGGGCCCTCCTCGAAATTTTACAGCATAGATCCCTTCTTCTCTTAAAATAAATGTGTTTGCCAAATTCATCTGGCTAATATCTTTTTTAAATTAAAAAGAAAAAAAAGGCTTTCATTCACATGCACACAAAGAAAAAAGAAAGAAAAAAGAAAATAAAAAGGAAAACCGCGCAAAAATTAATTTTGCTATTCAGAGGTTTTACTGTAATTCTAAAAACTATCATCAAAGAGATCGCTCGGAAAGTGTCTGCTGTGTTGTGAAAATTTCGGTATCTGCCCGATTTGGAAAATTCCAAAACCCAGAACTGTGTTAGTCCCGTTGCCACTCAATTTAAAATCACATGGGGCACATACTTTTAATTGTGAAGTAAAAATTAGAGAAGATAAAATTCCCTCTTAAGAAAACTTTTTTTTGTTTAAACATCGGCCAGGCATCGGCATTTACATGCTTTCGAGGCCGATGGGCCGATGTTTTTCCCAAGTTAGCATCGGCTGCCGATGCCGATGGCCGATGGAAAAATTTTCAACCATCGGCGCCGATGCATCGGCCTGGCCGATGCATCGGTCGAGCCTTAATAAACTGTAAAAATTGCTAATTTTACAGTGATAAGCTGTAATTTCAGTGATAAACTAAAATTGCTATTTTGCAGTTTATTACCGAGCATTTTAGTTTTAAACTGGAATCTCTGCTGCCAGTGTTATACAGTTGTTTTTACAGCATAATACAGCTAAATTTTACGGCAATAAACTGCAAAACTTCTAACTCTATAGTAAGAAATTGTAAAATTGCTAGTTTTACAGTTTATTACTGTGCATTTTAAAGTTTTAAACTGAATCTCGGTTGATAGTATTATACTATAAAAACAACAGTTCATTTTAAATAGATATGTATTGCAATTTTCAAAATAAGCTTCCTAATAGTTCATTTCGTAAAATGTAATTTATCTTAACTATTTCACATTGATCCTCACATTCCCCTACTTATCCGGAGTATAGTAAGAGCTGATATTATCCATGGGTGATCAAGGGATTAAGCATCAGGCATTCCATTGAAGGTTACGACCCTGATCATAGTCTCCCGTTTCGTTTCTTTTCAAAAAAAAAAAAAAAATGGGTTGTGGAACGTGGCTGCCTGCTTTATCTTGATTCAGTTTCAACACTAAGAGTAAAGAGCTGGTGTTTGTGTTGGAAGACTGGGAGTAAAATATGTTTCTGATAGCATGCAGTTTTAATCTTATCATTTTTCACTTTTCTTTTTATTTTTAACTGGTTTTTGCATACAAAACTCGTTGTGATCATAAATCCTCCAGTTGAAACTTTCTTTAAATATATTTAACCTCGTGTTAAGTTACCTAATTAATGATGTCTTTTAAAAATGACTATTAAAGTGAACTCAAGTTTCATATTTGTCATTTTGATCCAGATAAATGCTTTTATGAAGTCTTCAGCAGCACCGTGCTTTACGTTAGACGATATGTCGTGGAAAAAGATGAGTTTCATGAAGGATTTTTTTCTGTTTCAAATATAGTTAATATTTTGTTAACATTTGTAATAACCCCGTTATTGATTTAGGATAGTGATTTGACTTGTCATGGGGAAGCTCTATTTTTCTTTTTTGATACAACATTTTTAAGTATAAAAAAGGGGGGAGGGAATTGCCATATATTTTGAGCAAAATGAAATGGACACATAGCACAGACACACATAGAAACAATGTACACCGTAAAAAAGCAGAAACTAAAAAAACCCCGATTACTAGAAAATCTCTTAGAAACTGGGATTCCTTAACGACTTTCAGTAACATTCATTTATTGACCGCCCCATATTTATTTTTATGTGGGTGAATTATCAGCATAGCAAAATAATAAATATAGAAAGTAAATATTCATTATAACTTTACACAATGTATGATTTTTTTTATTATTATTATTGTTTTTTTTTTTTCAGTAATATGACTGGAATAAAAAAGGTTCTGCTTTATTCATTGCTAAGATAAAATGAAACTTCTGCAATAAATGAATACTGTAAAAGAAAACAAGTATAATTAACGTAAATAAGCGAATTCGGTAAAAAGAAAACTAAGAAAAATGGCACGATCACGTTGAAAAATTCATATCCCCCAGCGCCTGATCCAACAACTGACAAGTGTGGAAAAAGGGCTACTTAATAGCGCATCTGACGTAATGTACTTTAAATTAAAAATAAAATTCGTCTCGTTGGCAGACCCAGTGTCGGGGGAACAGCAAGCACACACATTTACGCTCTCTTAAATAAATAGCTGTATCTGTGTATTTAAGAGGGATTAGAGATCTTTGGCTTGTAGTCGAAGCCATGCGCATTCATATTTAGTTTGAGGATTGGATTAAATCAAGCTACTTATAGCGCTCGGCAATGCACATTCATCATTTATGAGCCGTTAACACTTCATTCGGAAGCTGGGCAAATGAGGATTGGCTATTAAGCCGGCTAGAATTGCATTTGCTCTTTATCATGCGACACAGAGTAAAAGATTCTGCATCAAATATTAAACTCAAACTAAGGTTTAAAAGACCAAAAAAGAAAAAAAAAAGGTTAGAAGAAATCCTTTTGTAAGGGATTTCAGAGAGAACTTAAGGAAAAACTTTAATTTAATGGAGAGATGGCAATAAAATAATTGAAGAATGGTCCCTTGGTTTTAAATATAGCAGAGTCCAATTAACGGACTTTGATAAAAATAATTTTTATTTAGCGAATATTCTTAATGGAAACATACGCATTTTCTCTATAATATATAAAAAAAGTCTGAAAATTTACGGTAAATATGTAAACGTACTGGCATCCGTGTTGCCAGCAAATATTACCGTAAAATCCCATTTCATCGTAAAAAAATTACCTACAAAAACTAAAGTTGTGACATACGTTGTTGGCAGTTTACATGCTATGATGTGAGTGAGCAGATAAAAAATACTACATTCTCATTGTTCAATGCCTAGTACTTTAACCACTATGCCAAAAGATATTTCTAGGTGGGGTAGCAAAACTCTCAGTTTATGCTTTGAACCATGAAACACAGAGTATTCTGATTAGCTCAGCAGTCATTCACTTTTTGGGTATTAAGTGCTGCAAAATTTTCTTTGTATTCTAAGCACTTCATTTTACAATAATATTTACATTAAATGTTTCCTGGTTCCTTTTTCAACAGTCTTCCAAACAAGAAAAAAAACCGCATATACCGTATTTTCGTGTATCCCTGAGACATTTCTTTTTCTTCACTGTTTCTGCAGCTCTTGAGTTTGACCTCCGAAAACAATGTATCCCACATAGATTATATGCTTCAAAATCTTCCCTGTTTTTACTTTCCACAATATTTTATTTTGTTTTGTTTATTTACTTATGTACTTACTTATTCTTAGTAGTAGTAGTATTCATTTATTTTTTTGGCAAAATCCATCTAGGTTTCAGTTTACCACAGCAAGTTGTCCAACTATTTCTGGGGAAAAGTGCGTTTTGGAAATTTTTTACGTGCCAAATTTGACTTATTCTAGGATCTTAATATCATACACATTTAAGACTCTGAAAGCTATGTGCCTCGCAGGCAGCTAGAAATAAGCCAGTTTAGTGAAACGAAGCAAAATAAACACCTTTGTGTTGAATGAACAGTAGGAGATTCAACGTTATAAATGCACAAATTGTAAACTAATTTGAGCACGTGTTTCGGGGTTTCAAGGAAGCCATTTTTCAGTGCAGAAAATGCGAGGTTTTGGATGTAAAATCAAATGAGAAAAGCAGCAAAGTGGAACAGTAAAAATTATTGTTAACGAAATAACGAGGACCAAATGAAACCTTGAATCAAAATTTATTACATAACTCTCGTCAAGAAAAAACCGTTATTACACCCGTAAGCTCACAATTTTCTTCATTGAAAATTAATTCCTTACAACCCCGAAACTCTTGTCTGCAATTAGGTGCAAAATTGTGCATTACGAAGTTGTTCTTTCTTACTGCTACTCGGTTCAGTGATTATTCACGTAAAAGGAGAGGGAAGTTTTCTGAAATATTTCGTCTCCGATATCTCAAGAAATGTTCAAAAAACAGCGGCATCGGCAGTTTTGATAGGTTTACACGGGTGTGAATGAAGTGATAAAACGAATTCAACCTTTACCTGTTTTTCATGGAAGTGGACAGTAGTGTAACCACCTGGAGGATGTGCGGAGCACTGATAAGAATCGCTTGGAAAGAACATTCGTGTCTTATTCTTCCTGTCACACTTCTAGAACATTTTTGACTCACGGAGCATACTGTATTTTTTTTCTCCTTGACTAAAGACAATTTCAATGATTCATAAATTAAGACATTTTGAATTTGAAAAAATATTATGCAATTTTTATAAATGAATAAATAAATACCTTTGTAGCACAAAATAGCAGTTAGAAAAGCAACGTTGCAAATGCACGAATTTGCAACAAATTGCTGTCCGTCCATGAAAACCGCGAATAGCACTTGCGAACAGTTCCACTTAAAAAAGTGTAGATGAGTTGTGGGTGATAACTTTCCGAAGTTTTCAATTTAAAACTTGCATTTGCTGTATCCTTTTGACATTTTCAGCTAAACTATGTATTTGAAATTAGCATCGTTTCACGTTGTTTGATACGGTTCAAAATGTTTTTTATTATTCTTCTCCTTATTGTTATCTTACCTTACACCCATATTTTGTTAAGACCAGATAAGACCTGACGCATGCGTAAATGCGTGGAGTATTGTGTGTATTAGGAGATGAACGCCACCACCACGAGGCGCTGGGGCCGAGGACCAGATCAGGACCTGCACTAGGAGCAAGTGTACAAGTAAAGAGGCTCCGACTCAAATCTGAAAAAGAACCACAACTGCAAATACGGCTAAATAATATTAAATAATAATTAGTCATTGCTCAAAAAAAAGAAAATAAAACTGATATATTTCTCTATAAATGCATGTATCTATTATTATAACGTGTGCAGTATTTTTGAAAGTATGATTTTTTGAAGTCGAGTCCATCATATGTGCTCACTCTACATATTACTTACCCAAGTTTTTTTTTTTTTTTTCTTTTTGCGTTTCTCTCGAACCATTGCTCTTTTCAACAAGATTGTTTGATATTTCGTCTCCTGTATGAGCAGTGCTCTAAATCCAAGGGTTGTTTTCAAACTTCTTCAACTAATGAATTTTGTCTCCGTTGTCAGAAAAACTTTCCTTCAGCAAATCGCACGTCGCATGTGAACAGCCCAATAAATAACAATGCATCTCAATACGCAACTCTAACCGGCGTTAGGGTGATTTCACGGCAACAAGAACAGGAGCATCATTGGTGTACTAAAAACCGTGAAAAGACTCCAAATACACTGGCGGAAAAAAAAATCCCAACACCAAGAAAGACTTGTGTTAGATAAACGAAATTTGGTAGGCGTGTTTATACAACTGAAAGATGACATCGATTGAAATTTCGTGTTCCGCCCATAAGTGTGGCGCAGCTGGCGTCACTCAGAACATGCAAATAAGGCTTGTTTTAAAAGCGTGTTGTGAAGCTCGTGTGTATTATTTTTCCGTGAAATTGGGCGAATTGCGTTCATGTTAGCCAGGAATACCTTTTAAGAAGACGAAGAAGCCATTATCAACAGCTCACCGAGTTTAAACGAGGTAGTACAAATTGGCTAAGAGAAGGTGGATTTTCATTTCGCGATATTGCAGAAAGACTTGGGTAGGAATGTTCCCACCATGCATAAATATTGGAAGCTATGGGCAAGGGATGGTACTACCTCAAGAAGATCGAGTTCCGAGCTGCCACGTGGCACGACTGAGAAGGAAGATAGCCGAATCTTGCGTACGGCTGTGGCGCATCGTACTGCATCTGCAGCTGACATTCGAGCTACAGTTGGTACCGTCGTGACCCAAGGAACGGTAAGAAACTGTTCACTTCAAGGACAGCTCCGAGCCAAGCAGCCTGTAGCCGGTATTCCATTGACTGCAAACCATTGCCTTTTCCGACGGCAGTGGTGCCACGACAGAGCTCACTGGAGGTCGGAGTGGAGATCTGTTGTAATTTTTGATGAAAACAGATTCTGAATTAGTGCCAGTGGTGGCTGTATATTGGTCAGAAGGAGGCCAGGGGACCGCCTGCATCCAAGCGGTCTACGGCCTAGACAAACGGGACTCACAGCTGGAGTTATGGTCTCTGGAGCAATTTCCTACTACAGCAGGGGCATTCTTGTGGTTATCCCAAACTCACTGACTGAAAATTTGCCGTCAGTCTGTTAATTTAACCAGTAGTACAGCCCTTCATGAGTAGCATTCAAGGGGGCGTTTTCCAACCGGATAACGCTCGCCCTCACATCGCTGCTGTAACGCAATGTGCTCTACAGAGTGCTGACATGTTACCATGACCTGCAAAATCATCAGGTCTGTCTCCAATTGATAACGTATGGGATATCATGGGATGGCACCTCGAGTATCATCCACAGTCAGTAATGACTGTCCTAGTATTGACACAGCAAGTGCAACAAGCATGGAACTCCATACCACAAAGTGACATTCGGCATCTGTATGACATAATGCATGCACGCTTGCAGGCTTGCCTTCAAAATTCTGGAGGTTACACCCTCTATTAAATTAACATAATTTCACATTTGCACAGCATTTTCTTGAGCTTAAATTAGCCAGTGATCTTGTACATTTAATCAATTAAACATGTTAACTAGACAATTGCATTACCCAAATTTCATTACTCTACGGCAATTTTTTCTTGGTGTTGGGATTTTTTTTTCCGCCAGTGTATGTTCTTGTTTCATTTCATGACTTTTATGAGGTACCTGGACTCTGCTGCTATGTAATGCAATTGAATTTTGAATATTTCTATAAAAATATATTTAAGTAAGATATTTTGCTCAGTAACAGGCGTATCTGATAAGATACAACCGTTATTGAGGTAAAAGTATTATTTTATAATTTTTCTGGAAATCAAACTTTACTTGCATTATATTATAGTAGTAGAGCATATTAAAATAATTTTAATTACACACATAAAATATCCTCCAACCAACAACGGGCGATAAAACCTACATTCACACTTCGTCAAAACATTCAAACTTTTCTCATTTCTATTAGCGTTGCCATTTGAAAAAAAAATATCGCAGACGATAGTTAAATTATGCAGTTTAAAGAAATATAAAATATTGCGACTTTGATAAACTGGTAATAATAACTGTAAAACACAACCAGACGATTAATTAACAAATAGCATTAATAATCGGTACCTAATTTTGATTCAAATTTTGCCTCAATTTTGTCACAATATTTACTTCTTTATTGTAAATTTATTTTCGTGGAGTTTAGAAGTTGTAAAACTTCGAAAGCATTTCGATAAATATTTTTATCTTACGCAATCCTGATGGTTTTATCTACGAAACATTTCTCTCAACAGTCCTAATCGAAATCAATATTTAGTCAAAGGCATCAATTTGATTTTTGAATCTTTAATTTTTTCTTAAATCTGTATTATTTTTATAGTTAACAAAGCTCTAATTTATAACGTTAATGTCATTGAATTTTTCCTGATGTAATAAATAACTCTAATCATACTTTCGCACTTTCTGTTTTTTTACAAGCTATTAAGAAAAATTCACGTGAAAAGAAAAGAAACAGTCATCTAAGAAGAATTTTGCTATCTTAAATAAAATAAAAAAACTCTTAGGAATTTTTTGTTACACTATTTAAAAAAGAAATGTACTCCTGCTGAAGAAAAAAACAAATCTCGATGAAAAGGTGGAAAAAAAAGAGTCAAATAAAAAAGCACGCCAGTGAGACATTCTGCGATGTCGTGATTGTGATTTGACACTAGCATCCAGTGATGTAATGCCGGTTGACCTATGACCGCTCAGGGGGGTCGGTAGACCACAATGAAACATTTCCTTCTTTCCCACCTTTACCTGTCAACTGAGAGACCAGAAGTAAAAAGTTTCAGTTAAACTTCTCGTCATCGCTCAGTATGGCGAGTTTATCGAAAATTAAAAGTATTGCATCGTTTCACACATTAAATATTTTTCTAGGTACAATAAAATTTAATCATAATGATCTTTTAACTAAGAGACCAGAAGTACAAAAGTTCCAGTGAAACTAACATCATCGTTCTCTATGGCAAGTTAATTGAAGATAGAAATTAGTATTATTACTTAATTAAAAACACTAAGCATTTTTCTAGCACAGTAAAATTCAGTTAAAGGGATTCATCAACTAAGAGGCTAGAAATTGAAAGCTACCGTAAAACTTCTCCTCATCGCCCAATGTGGTGAGTTGGTGAAAATTAGACTTTAAAAGTATTCCGTCATTAAATAGATTAAGCATTTTTCTAAGTAAAATAGAATTGAATTATATTGCTCTTTCAACTGAGAAACAGAAACAAAAAGTTTAAACGAAAATTCTCGTCATAACTCAATGTGGCTAGTTCATTGAAGTTCAAAAGTGAAAGGACGAGGGCTGTAAGAAAAACTTCCGATTTTGTATTTTTGTGTGAAAATCTGATGGGTATGAATCTAGCCCTCATGCACGAACCGACTTTGGTTCTTTCTGCACATGCGTGATTTTTTTAAAATGATTTTTCCTTGGTAAACAGTTTGACTGCTGAGATAAAGTGTATTGTCCTCGTCAGATCTTTAATTTCAAAATAAATAACGAAACGGCTGTAGCAGCAATAATTTTTCAATCGCCTATTGAGTTTGGAGAACAGTTAAAAGTTGTGAGGGGACAAATCAAAAGAGTAAGGTGCCTATTTTACTTCACGACTCTGTTTTTTTGCCAAAAAATGTCGAATTTTTGCAAAATTTAATGCAGCAGGCCTGCTCCAATTGTTCCGTCATTTTTCTTGAAATTAAAAATTCCAACGAGAGCCCTAAAAAAATCCAGCAAGAGCTAAGGTTCAAGGTCAGTGTATGCAAGTGCTCGGGATTCATATTCATCAGTTTTTCATTTAAAAAAGAGAGGGAGAGAGAAGATAAAATACTTTTCTAACAACCAAAACAAGTGTTTTAATGCTGAAAAAATTACCACCCCGACTAGATAACCCATACTTGTTTATTCGCGCATTTACTTCTGAGCCGTTCTGGTAGTAAAAGCAAATCAAAAACTTGCTACTTTATGCCCTATCAGAAAGAATATTATTCACTATAATTTGATCCAAGGATAGGAAATTCAGCAAATTGTTTATTTTTGTCCAGGAAGTTTAAGTTTTATGTACTTATAAACATATACTAGCTAGTAAAATGTGGAGAAAATTTTAATTTGAAGGATTCATTGGAGATCAATGTTCGTTTTTATTTCCTCTGAAATGCAATCTGTTGAGTTGAGAAACCACGCTTTTTGCGCAACTTCTCCTTTTTTTTCTAATCGTCTTATTTCTGAAGACGGAAAGATTTCCTGATGTTAGGCAAAATTAAAGTAAATTTTGAAAAAAATGAAATATGTGTTTCTTCAAGTATTTCAACAAACCTGTTTTTTCCCCTCTCTTTTTTAACGACTTGGATCAGGCGAATCACTTAACATTGAAAAGATTGTCTCACTAATAATTAAATTAAATGCAACCGTACCTCTTTTTAATACGACGTTTTATATAGGGAAAACCGCCTATATTGGACCACTGCTTAAATTGAACCTCGGGCTTAAAATCTAGTACACAGATCTGTGCTATAATCTAACGGTAGAAATATGAAGCTTTGGGAGTAAAACCTAGGAGGATGAAGTTTTACCACTCTTCGAACTGTGTTGCGTCGTGTGAGTTACGGCGTGATTTGTGTTGAAAACATGCAAAATCTTATTTTGCGGACTTGTATCTATAGTAGGATAATTCTAAAACTTGTAAAATAAGGTAAAATGCTGTTATATTATTACAAACTGTGTTTAGTAGGGATTACATCGATATATTTACATACGCGATTGCGAAACTTGTTAACAGGGTATAAGTTGAAAAATAAAAAACGGCATCTTTTCCTTTATTTGGATCGAAAAAAAATTTCTATATTGGACCGGTGGTCCACTTTAAGAAAATGATTTTAACGAAGCCTTTTTTATTTTTCGCGTTATAAAATGAGTGACTGGTGTAACCTTAGAGGGTAGTTAAGATAAATTTAAAAGTACTTCAATTTTAATTCAGGATATTCATTCAAACTTTTTTATCAAGCATATTTTCTAGAAGCTTCAATCCTTAAAATATGCTTATTTTTCTCTCTTTATCGAGTAAGTTCAAGTTTTTGGTTACAAAGTATATTTTTTAACTTAAATAAAATTTTCTTGTTAGTTTTGCAGAGAGAGTATAACGGAATTCTTCGATTTGTTGGAAAATATTGTAAATGGAAGCAATTCAGATGCTACTAGATTGTTTAATGTAGATAAAACTTGCCTTTCCACTGTAGAAAAGACACTGATATATAAAAGTAAACATCAGGTTGGAACATTAACGAATGTGGTGAACGTGGTACAAACACAACTGCTGTTTGCTGCACGAGTGAATCAGGAATATTTGTTGTCCAAATGCCTATTTTCAAAAGATTGCCTTTCAAGTATCAGCTTACCGTAAAAGCACCCCCTGATACGCAATCGAATTTTTCAGAAAATGGTTGGATCACAAGCAATAATTTACACAATAGGTACAACAATTCATCAAAACCAATCAAGCAATGAAAAAAAGAAAAAAACAAGATTACTCTATTAATGGATGGACACAGCACTCACACGAACGACAATAATGGATTAAACTTGGCTAACGATATCCGTATAATAATGCTTTCTCTTCCAGCCCACACAACGCACTGTATATTTTTTAACTAAAATAAAATGTAAGGGCCTAAAAGGCCCTTAGATGTGGCCTTTTTAGGCCTCTGTCTATATATTTCAATCAAGCATGTGATACGTTTATGTGAGAACATCCAATGAGGTTCATTAGTCCATATCGAACAGGATAATTGTTTTGTAACATATGGAGAAACCTCAAGCATGGCTAATACAGTGAGTGGATTCCGAAAATTAGTACTGCGAAAATAAATTCTGCGGAATCAGCGGGTCTGGTTTTCAACAAAACATGATTGTCAATTCTATCGATGATTTTGAAAAACTGATGCACATAGCACCTTGGCGGAAAAAATGCATGGCACAAAAAGGGCGGCAAGTGCGAAACAGGATAAAGCGTATGAAATACCATCAGTGGGTTCATCAACACTACGCCAAGGTGAGGCCGAAGCGAAAGAAATTCTATTGCAAATCCCGTAAAAAGACTACATGATTCAAATGTAAGTTATTCTACCATTTCCTATCACGGTTCAATTCAGGAAGCGCATTGTTCAAAATAGGCGTATATATTCCTAAATTGGACATTTACAACTTTTTAAAAGATATTTTTTTTTAAATTATTTTTATATTTACAAGAAATATCCAGAAAGTACCTAAGGCGATTTCTGATTAAATTTCGCTTACGTTAGCAAATTTTGTATTTTTGCTTGGTTTCACATTTAGCGACACAGGCCTCTTGTTCTTAGGGGGTCCAATATAGGCGGTCTTCCCCTACAGGTGAACATATATGAGAACTTATTCTGATTAGTTTTGTCATCAATTATTAAAAGGAGAGTTGCGCAATCGAAAGTTTTACTCGCTTCACGTAAGCTCTGTAACACAAGAACTAATGCAAAGAGTCCAGCAAAATTGGTGCATAGGTTACATATATTGGTTTTGGTGTATATATTGGCTTTTCTTATCTATGAGGGAAGGTAAGGGAGGAGGGAAAAATAATTTTGATGCAGAATTTCTAGAGATTCATTATTTGACAAATTTATTTTCTAAAAGTTTTGAAATATTCTGAACAGACAAACATCTTTCGTTTTTTGACATTCCTAGCAAACATATTTGCAGATATTTTTCAAACTGAGCTTCAAATTTCTGGAGAATATCTAAAAAAATTTCAAATAATTTAAAATCTCAGAAATGTCTAAAGAAATTATTGAGATATTTTTAAGTCCATACAAAATATGCGGAATACCTTCAGATATCTGCAGAACTTCTCAAGTAAATAACATTTTCCGTAAAGAAAAAAAAATCTCTTGCATTGATACTCTGGCCAGAATTCAATTCAAGGTTGGTTCGGGTAAGTGGGCCACCCCCCTTAAAACTGAAATGCGCATATGGTTTTTATACTTTTTTGTACTGATCATGTAAAACTGCCTCACAGTGCTTTTGCATATATTTGGGTTTCATGGAACTGTTTTTTTTTTTCTTTCTTTTTTTTTGATCATATAGTTTATGTCAAAAAAATTCAAAAAAAAAATTTTTTTGCGAGTTCAAGCAATATTTTTCAGAGAAGTGTTACAAGATTAGTTTTTATTATTTTTTCTATGTTCATCAAGTTTTCTTGTAGAGTTTAACCTAAAGTAGACATTGCAATAAAAAATTTTATGAAAAGAATTATTAATAAGTGTTTAAGGGGAGGGGTCCCACTTACCCCGTGGTTTTTCTTTATTAGGGTAAGTGACCCCCCTCACTATGGTGTAAGTAGGCCTCCTCATGATAATGATGATTTAAAAATGAAAAGTAGTTTTGATGGAGCAATTTCTACGATGAAATGAAAGATAATTATGGAGACCTAGAAGAAATTGATGGTTCAGCTACAAAAACTGCAAAAGCTGGTAACTATGTATTTGTGAAACTTGCATCAAAGAAAACCATAAAGTATTATGAAGGTATAATTTTAAAACATGAAACAAATGAAAAAAAATACTGCAAAATTTGATAGGAAGAATAGATATAGCTACCCTTTTTATTGGCTTGATGTAGGTGATGTTAGAATTATAACTGAGGATGAAATGATAATGTTTCTCCCCCAGAAAACTTCAAATAGACGCTACCTTTAAGTATTTCCGGTTTTTATTCCAACCTATATTTTTTTCCTTACCAAAATTGATCTTAATCGACTCTATTATGTTTATTCAACAGTAATTTATATATAAAAGCAAACAATATGTCTAACGGTTATTAATGCATTTCACAGACACAATTGTTTTGTGTTCCAATTTATAACTTTCTGTCATACACATTTAAATGCAAGTAGATATCTCGTTAATGGATACATTTACAAAAAAATATTTCCTACTAAAATTTTATACTTTATCAGGTAGAACCCGCAAACCCCTTTTTTAGATATGCTCACTTTAAATATAAATAACTGGGACCCACTAACCCCTTCCTAGGGGGTAAGTGGGCCACCCACGTTATTTTGTGAAGAATACCATAGCTAAAAATATTTAAAGCATATTTTTAGGAAATAATGCTGAGCTTGTGTTTATTAATAATGTCCAAGATAAAATAAGTCAACAAATTTAAACTGTTTTGCTTTAAAACTTTTATATAAGGCTTTAAAAACGCACTGTTCTAAAAAGGGGGCCCACTTACCCTAACCAACCCTACATGAAAGCTATGAACGCAGCTCTTGTTCCTGGCAAGGCAAAGGTGCCCCATACGCTTATAACATTCAAAACGTGAGCAACCGCTGCAGTTCTTTTTGTATCTTTCTTTTCATCGCATTTTATTGGCAGGTAGTTAGAGAAAATAGCTCTGTCTCAAATATGAAACATCATGAAATAACGAGTGGATAAAAGTACCAGTTTTATCTACTAGAGTTATTATTTTATTATACCAGTTTTATCCATCCCAGTAGAGTTTCAAAACTGCAAAATGCTAAGTGACCACTAGCATGACGTCACTGCATGGTCAAGTTAAATGTGCAATCTTTTTGCTGCAACGAAGCTTATAAATATTATAAATTTTCATGTAAAGTATGAATACTTTTTGGTAGAAACATAAATGAACCTATGATGTTACAATCTTAGTTGGATGGTGGCAAAAAGGAGGTTAACCCACAAAACATAAAAAAATGAGTTATCCAACTGTGATGGTAAAATATGTTGCTTTCTACATTAAGCAAAAATATTTAAGCCCTATCAGCATTTCATGGTAACATATCATTGGTATATTGATATAGAGCTCCATGCTTTTTGCCAGAGTTTGTTGACTTTAAAGCCCACTATCTCAAAATCAGGTTTTTGTGGGTTAACTCCTTTTTGCATAACACCACCCAGTTATGGCATTATAAAAACAAAGTAAAATATTTCGTGAGGGTTAAAGTTCCCGATTTGATTTTGTATTATGGGTCAATAGAGTGGTTCAATTGATTCAAATACTTTATTGAGTTAAAGTTGAAGTAAAATATTTTATTAGAGTTAAAGTTCCAATTGGATTTTGCATTTCGGATCAACTGAATAGTCCATCGTTTCGGACTGGTATAATAAAATGCCGTAGTTAGCTGAGCGAAGGTGAAAAGTTGTCTTGTTCCAGAAGAAATGCCCTCCATAACTCCTTGATCAGTGCCATAAAGAAGCAAACATATTTTTCTGCAACATAGCATTTAGTGTGTCAATACAGCCGTCCGAAGAGGTGCAAAAGTGGGCAATATACCAAATGACTTAGCGGGGCAAATCTCTTCGGCAAATAGCGTTGGCTCCAAATCGCCAATTTGGCAGTGAAATGTTTGTGAAGAATAAAGCAGTAGTCGAGAACCGGATTTTGCTGTTGAAGGAGGAGGCCCGGTAGTGTATTGTCCAGAAGGGAGAAACCCTGACAGTGATCTCTCTCTTTCCCTTACTCAACACGGGGTCACCAAATCTGGTTTAAACAGGCCTCAGCCCTGCTAATAGCTCCGACGGAGGTGAGAAGCACGTTCTGACATGGGGGACGGGTGATGCTGATCTTTGCACTTGGGATATCAAACAGAGAAAGGAAATAAAAGTCTCTTCCAGAATCAAAGTCCTAGCTGGAATCCATATTGCGGTTGAATGGACTCCAAGTCATTCATTCGGCAGGATACGAAATAAATCGTCGATTAACCAGTTGCTAGTGTAGGTGCGATCGGTGTAATTATAATCCCCAAAACGAGTAATAAATCCCCCTCCCCACCCACACACATATAATTGGAATTTATGTTATTCTGAAAGTTAATAATTACACTGCAAAAAAGGAACTGTTTACAGTATAATACTGGCAGCCGAGGTTCTAGTTTAAAACTAAAATGCACAGTAATAAACTGAAACTAGCAATTTTACAGTTTATTACTGTAATGTTAGAAATTTTACATTTTATTGCTTTTACATTTTATTGCCGTAAAATTTAGCAATATTATACTACAAAAACAACTATAATCCTGGCAGCAGAGGTTCCAGTTCAAAAATGTAAAATACACAACTGCAAAAGTAGAAATTTTAGTCTATTATTATAAAATGACAAATTTTTTAGTTTATTACTGTAAAATGAGAAATTTTTGCAGTTTATTACTATAAAATTAGCAGTATTATACTGTAAAAATAACATTCATTTTTTTACAGAAAGAGGGTGTGTAAGAGGAGAAAATAAATCATTCATCGACCTCCTTTCAGAGTATATATAATCTATGAGAGTATGCATATAATATAATTTATTTCTATCACACTTAATAGTGTATAAAGGATAATCAAGATAAATAATTGTTTATAATTCCTTGTTTGTGTAGATGATGTCGAAGCAAAGATTACTTCCGAAATATTTTCAAAAAACCCATACATTTATGTAATTTATGTTATTCTGAAAATTAATAATTATTAAAGGGGTAAGATAAATCATTCATTTATGTCTTGTGAGTGTTGTATATGCAATCGATGTTTTCAAAAGTTTCAAACTGTATGATGAAAAGAAAATAACTAAGAAAATACTATGATCCATTTTGGGAGTTAGCAACTAACAGCAGGTTAAAATAAGTAACCCACTGACCCCTTGCTAGTTCGAAATTAATTGATGGAATTGGAAGCTTCGAAACAAGTCATCAATTAAACCCTTTGCTAAGTTGAATGCAACCAGTGCAATTATAAACCAAAAGAAGTAATAAAAATGATGTTTTCAAGACATTTTAGGAATTTATGATGCTTTGAAAGTTAGTAATTAGTAAGGAAGAAAAATAAGTCCTTCATTAGCCCCTTGTTAGTGTATAATATTCGATGTAATTGTATCTTCCGAATATGCAACGATAAAAAAAAAGAAACATTGTGATACATTTTGATAGCGCGTAAAATTAAGTAACCCATTTACTGATTGTTAATATAGATGAATTTAGTGTAACTACTAAAAAAATTCGGTACAAATCACTAATAAAACCCTTGCTAGACTTAATACAATCGGTACAACTATAACTACCAAAAGAAGCAATAAAAAATGATTTGAAAAATATATTTTAGATTTCAGGAATTTATGTTATAAGTAGTGCAGTTTTGGAGCTAGCAATCATTAAAAGCTAGCAATTAAGAAAAACAAATAAGCCACCAACCCCCTGTTAGTGTAGATAAAGTTGGTGTCATTAGCAGCAAGATTCGAAGCAAATCATCAATTTAACCCTTGCTGGACTGAATTCAAATGGTGCAACTACAACTCCAAATGAAGCAAGAAAAATAATTTTTCCAGATGTATTTTAGGAATTTTTGCTATTTCGAAAGTCAGTAATTAGTAACGTTATTTAAAAATCCTCCATCAACCCGCTGTTAATGTAGATGGAATCTATGCAATTATAACTTGCAAACAATGTAACAAAAACATATTGAATTTGAAAAAAATTGCATGTGTTCTGGAATTTAGTAATTAACAATGGGTTAAAATAAATAGTTCATTAACCCCATGTTAATACAGATAAAATTGGGAAATTATAACTCTTGATTTATGTGATAAGAAAGAAGCGATATAATTCAAGAATCAGAGAGTTAAAACAAATATAGCAATTTGGAACCCTACTCAGAATAATGTTGGGTTTCATTGCATTTGAAATTCTTAAGTCCATAATATCTGCAGTAAAAAAAAGAAAGAAAAGAAAAACAATGTTCTTTTTATACTTTTTTGTTATAAGTACCATCCTCATTAGTTATAATGCTGACGAAATATAGAATATAGTGCGTCGCAAAAGTTTAGGCAATGCAAATATTTGATTAAAAAGAAAGTTATTCAGCGGAATTCTTCCAATTTCTACTGATGGTAGACAATATAACCCCAAATACAGGCCCGTCATTTAGGGAGGGCAGGGGGGTCAATTTCTCCCCCCCTGACTTTAAGAAATCAATATATTTACGTATAAGTGGAAGTGGCTTTAGATGTTTTTCTATGAAATTGCAGTGTGTTTGGACCCTTTGCCCCTCCCCCCTGGAAAAACTTGAAATGACGTCCATGCCCAAATGCGTATCTGGAGTTTTGAAAAGTATAACCGAAAAAAAAAGTAAGAAATTACAAAAGACTTTTTTTTTTTTTTTTGCTGTCGCAAACGTTCAGGCACAAGTCGGATTTATGCAAATATCTCTTGACTATATCTTTAAACTAAATGAGAACTGCACTGGACATCAATAGATCTCATTTAATAGTTTAAATGATAATTACAAAAATTTTCTCATTTTATAATAAAAAGAAATATTTTTGAAAAACCACGAATATTACAATAAATTTATCAAATATTTTGAAAAAAGCTTGAAAAATTGTTTTCGTTGATCTATGGAGTTACTTATTTTTTTTATAGGAATCAACTATATGTCTAGGTTCTTAGTTAAAATATTGCTAGATAGTGGTGGTGCGAACTATGAAGATATTTTACCATTTCACTTTGCCCGCCATTTTCACTTTGCCCCTCATTCCCCTACTAATAACCGTAATAATCGGTAGAAAACAGTAAAAAATAACTGGACGATACACTAGATACTTCTATGCACCCCACTGCCTCCGGAAAAAAAAATCCTACCAATGAACTATGTGGGTGTTTTGACACTGGGACGTTTTACCAGACCTGAATGACTATATCTGTTTACTGTTGACCAAATTCTTAAAGGAATTCAGCTCAGCAAAATAACAGGAACTCTTTATTCTTAAAAATATGATTTCAACTTTTCGTATAATACAAAAACGATAATATAAGTATTTTTGACAGATTTTTAAAGGAAACATTTCCGAACAAAAAATAAATTCAAACATTAAAATTATCAGTTGTCAATCTATTAATAATCTTGCTTATTTTAATTTCGTTACTTTTAACAAGAAATTACATTTCTTGAAAAAGCACTTAATCGAGTCACTTCATACAAAAGTCATCATTGAGTTTTTGGTTAAAATGCTTTTTTTGGCATCAAATTCTTATGAGACTTAATTCATACCTCATATTGAAACAAAAGGTGAAAACTAACAAGAGCCCAAGATATTTTCTGTACTGAGCAACAGTTCCTTATTTGATCAAAACTGAGGAACTAAAGATGAAGATAACTTCTATTATTGGTTTTTGCAGGTTTTTTTAATAACAGTGAAGAAAACAGGAAAGATATTTCTGATCGATCTGTTATCTGTATCCATTACAAATTAATTATTTTTAAATTGCTATGTTACACTTTTATGTGAAAAAAATTGAGTGGAAATAAAACGGAGTTGATTCCTTGCTTTTTAATTTTGAATCACTTTTTGAACACATTTATCATAAACAACATTAAAAATAATCGATATTTTAGCCATACTTGTAAACAGTTATGGCTAAAACATCGATTATTTTCGGCTTTGCTTTGTTTAAATTAGAAAATTGTTAAAAGTTCAAAAAAAAAAAAGATTTTTTTTTTTTTTTTTTGACTTCTAACTTTTTTTTTTTTTTTTTTTTAAGAGACTTGAAGAAAAGAAGCTTTGATTCCCTATTAATAACTACAAGATTATTTTATACTTGATATTGCACTCTTTCTTTCATTACTCACCTTAAAATAAATTGCATAGATTAAATTATCATTAATTAGTTTGAAACGATTATAGTGCAATCTCTAAGTTACACAGAAATGATATTAAAGGATTAAAAGTGTCCAAATCCGATTACGAATTTTCTAAGCTATGTTTACTATTGTTTGAAATTTAATACTTATTACATTTCAAAAAAATTTAAGTGGATATAAATGCTCTGAATTTTGTTTGTGAAATTTGTCAATTATTCCGCATATCCTACGCAAAAGACATTCATCACTACACGAAGAATACTTAAGCCCTAAGACTGGTAGAAGCTAATGGGCAGTAATGGATTCCTTACGAAATAAGTGCAAAATAATTTTTATTCCCTTTACAGCATAAATTAGTTTATGCAAAAGTGCAAAGTGGAAGAAGCGCTTCGGACTTTTAATCTTATCGACAAAGTGAAAGCATTTTTGCTTCGGGGAAATAAAAACGGAAGTGCATTTCGTTAATATGATGTGGCCTGCGTTAATGTAAGCAATTAAAATCTTAGTTTTGTTAATGAAAGTACGGATGCCGCTCAAAAGGGATTGTCGGCAAGACAGTTAAAGGAGTCTAAGTTTCGAAATGTTCATGCTCTAATGACTGATTCAAGGGCCGGAGTATTTAGCTCTTTTTGCTGTAATGATCCGATGCTTTGTTTCACCGCCAGCCAATCGAAAATCCTCGATCTGAGAGACGCAGCATAAAAACGACTCGTGCTCAAAGATCTCTTCTCCTGGTGGAGTGCAGAAATTAAAAGTGAGCGCGGCTTAGAGCCTAGCCGAGATTTTTTTCAAGGGTTTTGAAATCCTTATTAGGATCTCGCCATAAAGAAGGCGATAAAACAGATCAGCGGTTGTGATAGTGACTGAAAGAGTGTGGCTGCCACTCAAGTGGTGTTACTGGGTAATCCAATATGAGCGTCCTCTTTCGCTGCTTCCGCGTAATCCTTTCCGGAAATAAGCTTAGAGAGATTGGAAGCACGGAGAACGAGGAGGATCAATAGTAAATAAATAAAAACGTTATTTGATAATGACTGGGAGGACTTGATCAGGTAGCCCCCGTCCGGACAATGCCCAAAAGAGAAGGAGAGGCGTTCCCAATCCGATTAAAATCACAAAAACTGGGATCTGTTTGCGGTTAAGCTCCCCGAGTTCGCTCGGAACGGGACCCTGTCTATCCAGGCTGCTTAAGATATAATCTATTGTCAAAGCACCTTCCTAAACACTGGAATTAACTGTCAGATCACCGCGTTCTCTAAGAGGCTTACCTATGCGGCCCAAGACTCTCTCGCTCTGCCAGAGTGCTCCAACAGTCTGCGCCGTCATGACGCACCCGAATACGGCTCACGAACGCCCTTTTCTTCTCACTTCTTTGCCTCGACGGATCATGCTGATCGGCACCTCCACATTCTCAACTGCAATTGCCACTTCTTTCCAGCCGCCGGATTTTATTTACTTCTGCGTTCCACTGCTCCAGCTTTAAAAAACATTCATGCTTTGCTTTTGGGACAAATTGCTTCAACCCCTTTCTCACCCCAGATCGCTCAAGCATAAAAACTTTATCGAGCCATGCTTGTCTATCAGGTCTTCCTCTGGAATGTAATCTCTTTGTATGATGTATTTCTGTGTTCCTTAGAAGAAGTTACGAATAACGGCTAATTAGTGCTACTTTCACATGCTTCAGCTGATTGTCTCCCTATCTTTGTTTATGAATGCTTACAATACTTCCTCTGCAATGTACGGCACATGTATGACGTACTCCGGTGTTATTGACGAGGAGTTATAGCTGATGTGTGAACGACGGTACTTTCTCACGTGGCCAATCAGTGTTACATCAATAAACAGATATTGCCACGTGCTTCGACTGATTGTCTACCTGTCATGGCTTCTCAATGCTTACAATGCACTTTCTCTGCGATATACTCTCGTTGCAGCATACCTATGACGTACTTCCGCGTTTTTTTAGAAGGAGTTATAGCTGCTGTCTGAACAATAGTACTTTTGATGTGGCTAATTAGTGTTACAGCAACTAACAGTCATTTTCACGTGATTCAACTGATGGTCTAACAATTAGTTTTCCTTAAAAATATCAGCAATTACTGCATTCACAACGTACTTCACATGCAAAGTAGCTATGACATACTTTGGTATTCTTGATAAAGAGTTATAGCTGCTATCTGATCAGAAATGATACTTTTCATGTGGCTAAATTAGTGTTACATCAATGAAAAGTTATTTTTACTTGTTTCAACTGATTGTACATCAGTTTTCCTTCAAAAGACCTGCAACTTTGACGTCCGCGACGTATTTCACATGCAAAGTACATATGACATACTTAGGTGACCTTCAAAAGGAGTTATAGAAGATATCTGAGCAATGGTAATCTTCAATTTGGCTCTCTAATGTAACATCAATGACTAGTTATTTTCACATGCTTCAACTGATAGTCTACCAAACAGTTTTCCGTCAAAATGCCTACAATTACTTTATCCGCAATGTACTTCATATGCAAAGCAACTATGACCTAAGGTGTTTCAGGGACTATTTTAGCTTCTATTCAAACTTTTATGCTTTTATTTTTTTTCAAATCGTGGTCAATTAGATCTGTGACATAGAAAACTTGTTTAATTGTTTATTTATCAGTCAGATGCGGTGTACTTCATTTGCAACACACTTCGTTTGCAGATTATCTATATGACATACGTTTGTTCCGAGAAGTCATTCCGGCTGTTAGCCAAGCGGTAGTACATTTTTCTTGTAATGACTGATTATATTTACAACACTGAAAAGCTATTTAAAATGTGTTTCAAAATTTTAAGCTGAAAGATGCGCAACTATTTATGGAACTTTACATACATTGTTAAAAACCAAACAGATTTTCCGTTTAAGCATGAAGACTCGTGCAGCTATATTAAGAATGTTATCATCAGAAATTTTGGACACGGCATTACTTTGAAGTTTATTTCTAAGAAAAAGCACAACAATAGTTGCAGTCGTGATTTTCTGTGATGATGATTTTCACTGACTGGAAATTAATATTAAACAATACGGTAGGTGGATTTTATGCCTCAATTCTTCTTGAAACTTCAGCTGTAACTTTTCAAAATTTTTGTAATGTGATATATAAAAGAAACGAAAATATGTTGACATAAAACAATAAATTTTAAAATTTAAACAGAAAAATCAGCTTTTCTTTAATTTGTTTCTTAGACGTCCTGGTTTCATAATATTTTTGTCAGCAGGTTCTGAAACAATATTTCGAATTTTCATTCGCCTATCATTCTTCATCTTTACAGCCATGACTTCAAAATGCTTATTTTTTGAACTGTTTTATCATCTTGTTCAAAGTACTCTACCTTATTAAGTTGCATAAGACAGCAATAAATGATAATAAAATACACTAAAATAGTTTTTAAATGACTAATTTTATACTAAAAGCTTTCTTTTAAAATGCTAAGTTACTTTGAACTGTTGTGACATCCTGTTAAAATACTTTTATTTTATTTGCTTTCGTAAGACAGCAATTAATGTACGTTATAGTATTTTGCAAATGACTAATCTCACACAAGAAAATATAGCTTTCTCTACTAATTAGATAAAAAACATTTAGCAAGAAATAGCTTAACGTTTAAATAGGGTACTTGGTAACTGCTTTCAAAAGAAATACTAGCTTTTAATGAAAAATTGCTAGAATAAAACTCGAAATAATTTCAAAAATAGAAATATTGTAAATTAAATGATTTTTGTTTTAAAGTAGTGTTTGTGAATGAATGGATTTTCAATTGTGGAAAGAAATTGTTTTGAACTTTGAAAAAATGTAATGAATTTGCTTGTTTTTAACTGAACAATAGAACACTGTTATTATTATAAATTAAGTTAAAAAATCTAGCAATAACAGTTGAATTGCTGTCGTATTACGAAATACTTTTAAAATTACACTCCCGTTTTTTTTCTGAATGAACACGTTTGCTGTTCTTCCAGTGTACTTATCATTAAATTCATTAAAGGTCAATATTGATGCTGAGCTTGAAAATTAACAGATCAAAAAATAAAATGAAAAGAACAAGTAAGTTAAAGCTCTAAGTTTACTGGTTTTAATAATTTGCTTTAATCAGCAAATTTTATTTGATTTATTTTGGTTTCCCTTTTCGTAATAATTTTTGTTTTCTATCAAAGAAACTCAGGTTGGAAAAATAGAATTTAGGAAAACAATTGTCATTAGCAACAAATTTGATGCAATGAGAAAATTGTCGAGTTAAAATATCATTTATAAGATTGTGAACCTCTGTGTTATTGCTTTATAAAGAGTGAATGAAGCACACAAACTCTCGAGAATCTCTATGCTTTAAGTTGTTCAGTCTTTTTAAATTATAATACTGCATTTAAAGTTTTATCTAACCCTCTTCCTTGCTATTCGTTCCCGAACTGAACCTTTAACATTAAAAATTTACAAATAAATTCAAAATAATTTTCTGTTCACTGTGAAACATTTCGTGGTTTGTTGCCCCAAAGCATGGTCTAATTTGCCGAAAACAAACGAAAGTGCATTATTTGACTACATAACTTTTTTAAACTTAAATCTTGTACTATTAGCAAAGGAAATGCATATACAGACACTCATAGAAGTTACTAACATAGAATTGTAATCAAATCCATATCACAGTAGCTTCCACCTAGGGATAATTTACTAATGTTTGCTTATTCATTTATTTTTCTTAAATGTCTCGGTGTTTGAAAAAAAATTATAGTCCACTTCACACTATTGTTGACACTCGATAAATTAAAAAAAAATCAATTACTTTATTATACACTGCGACTCTAGTTAATTGAACTGTGATCTTGGCAATGTTTACCTTTATTATGGAATTTCAGTGGATAAGTAACGGCTCGGATTTGAGATGGAATATTTTTACATAACTACCCCAAAAGTAACTCAACGCCAAGTAAGCGACCTTCTTTAATACCCCAAACAAAGATAAACATTGTCAAAAACGTAGCTCAACTTATCAGAGCTACCGTGCACGCCACAAGCGAAACTGTAAACAAACAGCAATGTGTGCTTCAAGAAAAAAACTTGTTTTGACAATGCTTGATTTTAACAAATACCATTTCTCTTGTTTTTAATCGATTTTTAGGTAGATTCGTCCGATGCCAAAAATCGTGAAGTGGACTTCACTCATTTTTTTCTTTCATTTATTTATGCTTTCATATCCTAAATTTATAGTCTTGCCTTTACCAAAAGATGCGTCAGTGGCATTTTAAGTTAAAATTATTGAATGTGCTTGTACTTTAAAATATTGGTTGTTCTATCTATGAGTTCTTTGGTTCAAAATAAGAATCAGGAAGCAGAAGTTTATGACTTTCCTCTTGTTTGAAACCGGGGATTGGTTTCGTAATAATTTCTATCATTTCACTATCAAGTTCAGGATTATGTTTGGAAAATTGAATTCTGGCTAAAAGGTTTAATCTTAACTATCTATAAAATATAAAAATTTTTACCAATGCTTATTTTCTCACTTTGGTAACTGGTAAGTAAACACACAGCTCTTTACACAGTTATGAAAGTGGTTGAGACATCCTATGTTCACAGTGTTGAACCAGTTTTGTTTGACGATTCTCTGCCAACTGATCTGATTTAACAGTGAGTTGAAAGTGTTCGCAAAATCTGATTCAAAAGCAAAACGGAAAGTAGTGGAGAATCCAGAAAAAGAAAAGGTAAAATCAAAGAAGATATGGGAAAATTTTGGACTCAAATATAATTAATTTTAGTCTTTTTCGACTGCCCAAAAAGGAAAACCCTTTAATTTTAGAGATGGATAGATTCCCGAATTCTCCACTTTCCCTCCCCCTCTCCTCCCATCCCCTCCTGACTAAGCCCCTGATGTAAAGTTTGAAAAATGGAAGAAAATACACATAATCCCACGCTTTTAACACTTAAAAAAAAAAAATGTAGACATATTGCTTTAAAAAAGAGGGGCAATTACCTGGACACAGCGGATGGAACTTATTTTTACTATAGTTTGGTGCAATATAAGTAAATAAGCACCAAAGCATAGTAAGAGTTAACACTATCCTTTTTTTTTTTTTTTGTTGCTAGTAAATTTGCTTTTTTAAGGGGGAGGGAGCAACGAAACAACTTTCTTTTTCCGTAAAAAACAAATGGCATATAGAAAAGACAGTAGTTTCCGGATTTTGTATACCTTGTTCTCCCCAAGCAGAAATAAACTCTTCAAAGCTTGGGCGCCTTGCTATCAAAGCTGTATTTTATAATAATGATTTAAATTGTAGCCTGTATGAGTTTAAGAAAATTTGAATACTCTATGTGAGTTAATGTGAGTGAATATTCTATGTGAGTCAGTCTCTATATAAATAATGGCAAAAATGTCAAGTAAGTATTTAAAAAAAAATTGCATTTTCCAGCAGTTGTAATAGAAAAAAAATTAAAAATCTTTTCTTAAATCTTCACTAATAATGATGAAATTATTCACTAATTCGAAGCAAAAATAGCCGTGGGTCTAAAATGCTGATATACGAATACTTGTTGTTTGTATAAGGTAAGCACGCGGAGGAAATAGGTGTTCACAATTTCAATGATCAAAATAATCACAATTACAGAGAAAATAGACCATGAACGGTTCCTCATTATTTTCCATAGCTGGTTAAAATCAAGCTGAATCTTTTGACGATCATGAGCATATAATATTTTGTACTTCAAAATCTATTTCAAATAAACGTTAAGTAAAACTAATTTCACTTTCGTGGCAAAAAAGACTTTTTGGATGCTCACGTGACAATAATTTCATTAGTTAAGCAATAATAATTAATATTTTATGTTACAGTAAAGAACTGATCAAAAGTAGTAGTCTTTTTATCTCTGCATTACCAACTGAGCTTGGAATTAAATTTTATTTTTACTTCTGATTTCAGAACTCATGTTCTAATGAAGTATATAAATACCTTTGAGCAATTTATACTCTACATTCATGTCCTAATGTTGAAATTGCTTCCTTGGAAGACATTTAGGTTGTTGTAGAAAACTTAGTATTGCGAAAGTACATTTAATTCTCTTTAAATATAATTTAAAACAGGTTTAAGTTATAATAGAAAAATTTAATAAGTACAAAAGTTTAAGGGAAGCAGTATTTCGTACTAATTCTGCATGGTTGAACCAACACTAATGCTTCAAAGCACACTTAAAAAAATGAACTGTTGTTTTTACAGTATAATACTGGCAGTCAAGGTTCCAATTTAAAACTGTAAAATGCACAGTAATGAAGTGCAAAACTAGATATTTTACAGCTTCTTACTGTAAAGTTAGCAATTTTACAGTTTGTTCCTTTAAAATTTAACTGTATTATACTGTAAAAACAACAGTATAATACTGGCAGAAAAGGTTTAGTTTAAAACTAAAATGCATGGTAATAAACTGTAATATTAGCCATTTTACAGTTTATTTCCGTAAAATTAGTAATTTTGTAGTTCATTAATGTAAAATTATTAACTTTTACAGTTCCTTGCCATAAAATTAGCAGTATTATACTGTAAAAATAACATTCTTTTTTACAGTGCATTCTTGTGGCTACTTATCTGCTGATAGATACTTTGCGGCATTGGATTGTGTTAATTCGTGTAAATTTTCGGATAATGTAATTTTTTTCAATTTTGATCAAGCTAAAGTTGTTTCCTCCTTAAGTAAGATACAAAGATGTCAATATAGGACAGATATGATCCAAATACAGCTGTTTCAATGAAACTTGGAACTTCTTCAGACAGCGAAATTCGTACAAGCTACAGAAAGTTGTAAATTAAAAAGAAAAGAACTTTTCGTACTGAAGAAAAGCTCTAAATAACCTTAGTGCATCTGTATATGACAGACAATTTATTTATAATGCATTGATAATTCATTTATGACGCATTTTTCTTATTTATTTTATATCTTCAAGTATTAAAGAAGGATTTTATGCCTGCTTGCAATGAAATATTTTCAGGGGTTCAAAAATGATAATGAATTATGAAGAATTAAAAAGCTGATGCTTAATTTCCCTTAAAATAGATAAATTTTTTAAAATAATTTCAGTAAACTTAAAATTACCATCAGTTTGATTAATTTGCAACAAAAATCTTAGTTTCACGCCAGAGTTTTTTGAAACAGTATGAATATCCTCGAAACATTAAGCTATATCAATGATTTTCTGCCTATCTCGAAGTGAATTTCAAGACATTAAAGATTCGGCTATTTTGGTATCTGGAAGCAGCAACATTTTTTGACTTGTTTCAGAAAAAAAATCAATGATTTGCGGTACACATGCTTCTGTAAAAACTGAACTAATACCAAACTGTTTTTTCAACAGTACCTCGTCAGGTTTGCGATTCTGGGACCCGGGGTTATAATCCTTGCCATGGCATCAGACGATCAATGCAATTGTTGGGGCAGGGGATGGGGTGCTAATCCCTGCCGAAGTGCTTAGCTGAAAAACGGGGAGATGCAGTTGCTTCATCAAAGATAAAACTCACTGTTACTTATCAACCTGTGTCTGATTGTTTGTTTTGTTTTCTCTTACTTGGCATGCAAATTAGAACTGCTTGAGATCAACGCAGATGAATGACACGACAGTCTTCAGGTGGGTTCCTCGATCAAAAACCTTATTCTTGAGATTCTATTTCGTCCTCATTCAAGTTCAATGGCTTTTCATGTTCCAAAAGATAATTTACAGTTATTTTGATGTCCTCTATATGTGGGTGTCTAAGCAACTCTCAGTAATGAAGTTCTGAGAAGGAAGGACTCTTCTAATGGTGCTTCTAAGTAAAGAGCTCTTACCTGTGTGAATTTTGTTTTTTTAATCACTAATTTTACTCATTAGTGAGAAATAATATATGTATTTGAAAAAAAAAAAAAACACTCAATACCTTTGTATAAATTTGGAATATCTACCGATTTTGTGCAAATAAATAGACATTCTCAATGTCCTATGGAAATCCTAAGTGGAGTCATAGTAGGTAAGTAAAATACGTAAAAAAGTTACAAATAAATGCTTGTTTCCACCCTGTAAAAAATAGATGTTGTTTTTATAGTTTAATACAGTTGTTTTTATAGTAAAAAACTAAAAATTTGCTAATTTTACAGTAACAAACTGTAAAAATGCTGATTTTACCGTAATAACTGTAAAATTGCAGCTTTACGGTAATAAACTGTAAAATTGCTAATTTTATAGTTTATTAGTGTGCATTTTACAGTTTTAAACTGGAACCTCTGCTGCCAGTATTAAACTGTAAAAGCAACAGTTTATTGTTCGGAGTGCAATCCAATAACATTTAGAAACGCCATAAATGAGCAGAGGACGATACACTTAACGAAGAAGCTCAATTCATTTTCACACTTTTCAATACAGTGCGAAGTCTGCACTCATGAAACATGTAACGATACAGGAAACTTATTAGCAACAATACACTGCAAAAAAGCTGCTGTTTTTACAGTATAATACTGAAAGCAAAGGTTTCAGTTTAAAACTGTAAAATGCACAGTAATAAAGTGTAAAACTAGATATTTTACAGTTTATTACCATAAAATTAGCTGTATTATACTGTAAAAACAACAGTATAATACGGACAGCAGAGGTTCCAGTTTAAAACAAAAATGCTCAGTAATAAACTGTGAAACTAGCAATTTTACAATTTATTACTGTAAAACTAGCAATTTTACAATTCATTACTGTAAAATGAGTTGTACATTTATTTTTTGCAGTGTACTTGTTTTTATCAGGAAACTGGTGGAACCCGTGAAATCCTGGAAAGTTGGCCGGAAGTAATCAGTAACGTTTCCGAATTTTCTTACAGTGAAAGATGTTTTCCCAACTCCAGCAAGCTTCCTTTATTCTAGTCAGATTAGGTTTTGCTTTCACCCACTGAGCATCATGTTCTTGTTAATTATACTACTCCGACACCCGATCATAAGTTAGATACATCTACCCGATTTAAGGCAGAATAGGTACGACTTCCATTTTTACGAGCACCATTAAGTTGGAAGTCCAATTTAGCTCAACACACATGCCATAAGACCCGTTTATAGGGCAAGCAGCCATTCACAACACACACATGCATACAGATAACACACAAGGATGGGAGAGAGTGAAAGTAGTACCATGCCCGAGCCGGAATTCGAGCCCGGAGCCTTCCCATCCCGGTCAGACTTCCCTGACCATCACTAAACAAGGTGGCCAGCACAGAGTATCATTCCTAGGTTCAATAAGTTACTTGATTCATTAGTTTTCCACCAATAGCACAACCAGAACTTTCTCCCTGAAGTATTGAAATTCATAACAGTCTTTACATGTGTAACTATATTTATCTTTCTATATAAGGATTCGCCTTAACCTTCCCCTCGCTGCGCCCACCTTTCATCGTTTTGTCTAGACATCTACAGGACGAGATTTTCTCCATGCATTTTTCTCGAAGAATCATCTCAAAGTCATCCATAGGGATGCGTTTCATCTTGTACTCCAAATTAGTGTTTATTTTTTAATGAAAAATTAGAATAAGTACGGCTACTTGAAACGAAACCGAAATTCCAGTTTCCTTAAATCTACTGCACCACATTCACAAAATTATAATTATATCCAATAACTAACTCAATGCAATGAAAAACAACAGAATTCATCAAAATCGACTTGTAAGCCAGCCACTCAGATTAAAGAACTTAGAGATAATCAATCTTGAAATCTCTAAGAATTCTTCACCCCGTTTTTAATCTTAGTCTTTAATAATTATAGAAAACTACGTCAATAAAACGGCCTGCGTGCGTTTCTACACACTTTCGTTTTGTCCCTACAGATAAATTAGCGCTCTCTGTTGGAAATATTTTTCATGTTTAATTTTTGAAAATATCAATTCCTCTGGTATAGCTATGAATTAATTCATTTTGATGAAAATAAAAGCTTTTTTTTAAAATAAATTAAATTTAGTTGGACACTTGAAATAAAAGTTGTGAATAATTGAGACAAGCACTTTAATCAAAACATTAATTCTAGTTTCTGTTTTCAAAATTACGAAAATCAATGAATTTATTGTAGCGCAAATAATAGCATCTTTTATATGTAGTTAAATTTAATTAAATGTTTGAAACAAAGAATGAATAATTGGGGCAAGCTCTTTCGTCGAAACCCAGCTCTAGTTAATTTTTTCGCCTTAATTCCATTGTGTTCCCAACATTATTATCATGTATCCAATAATTAACTCATAGCAATAAACTTGAACGTAATTCATCGAAATCGACTGGTAAGCCACTGCTGATTAACTTGAGCTGGGATTTAAGAACTCGGAGATAGTCAAACCCGAAATCTGCAAGAGTTCTTCAACTCGTTTTTAATTTCAGCCAGTAATGATCATAGAAAACTGCGTCAATAAAACGGCCGGCGTGCGTTTCTTTACACTTTCGTTTTGCCCCTACAGGCAGCTTAACGCTGTCTCTGTTTACAATCATTTTCATATCAAATATCGAAGAAGTTGGGGGTCCGGCAGTTGAAGGATTTATTTCTTATTGAATAGGAAATTCTGGGCATAGTAGCTAGTGGAGAGAGCTTCAGATAAATTATACGATAAGCGAGGCGTCTGCTCTCCTTAGATAATAATTACTTCTCAATTTCCGGTTCGCCTGCTAAAAGCTCCGGTTTGCGCTGGAGTGAAGCCACAACAAAGGCGCAGCGATGCGGTCAGGCTTTGCTAATATTCACTTTGATCGATGCTCAGAGTCCTGCCTTTTTGCTTCTACACCAATAGACGAGTGGCAAGGCGGGGCTTATGATGTGAAGCCACGCCTATTCAATCATGACACCCTACATCTTTTCTTGAGCTTTCTGGGTGCTATGGCCTTCGACAGCATACCATTGAAATGCAAAGGAGCTCCGTGTGAGTCTTCGTATAAACATAACTTCATAGAAGAGCTCAGGAGTGAGAAACATAAGAATAGGTGTATATTACACACAAATCATTACTATTTTGATGGTTTAAAAACATTTCAGGCTCTTGCAGTTCTAGAGGAATTCGTACCAATGCCATAAAGTTCGTGTATTTTCCTAGAGGTTTCTGTTAATTCAGAACTTTTGTCAGCACAGGAACAAAAATAAACTTTTGATGCTTAACTTTTCTTTTACTCATACTTATTGTTTATGTTGGTATTTGTGCTGCTTAACCCATTAATGCCTAGCGTCCCTTTTTAGGGACGGTCCAAAAAGTGTGTCTGAATTTTCCAAAAATGAACATTTCAACCAAATAATTGTGTTCAATTATTACTTTGGTATTGCTTCAATTCTGTATTAACAGTTTGCAGCACATAACCGCTGTAAAGTGTGATCTGTAGCCACTTGATTATGACCTTTATCAAAAATTACATCGTTCACAATCTCAAGAACAAAAAGCTAAGTTTTTAAAGTTATTAACAAGTAAATCTATCTGTGTTTGATATATGTGCTACTTTGATCGATGTTTTAGTTTACCTTTTTTTGCAATTTTGTAAATTTTAAATTTTTTTAGGATTTTATAGCAATTTAAGAACGTCCCTAAAAAGGGACGCTAGGCACTAAAGGCTGCATTGTTTGACCGTTGCTGATTTCTTGCTTAGAATCTATGATTTATATCAAAAGAAGTTAGTAAATGTTTTTAGACTGAAAAACAGATAATAATTGTCATTTTTAAAACTTATTTTATTTTCAAAACCTAATTAAATTAAATTAATTAATATATACAAACTTAATTATACAATGTTCTTAAATATTTTCTCTCCTTTTTTTTAATTACAAAAAATACTCAAGGTAAATTTTGAAAGAAAGCTATTTCAAAAATGTAATTCTTTAAAACACTAATTATTCGTTGTATTTAATTACTTTTCCATTATGCATTTAGGTGTTTATTATTGTTTAGTCTGACTGTTGGGGGAAGAAGCCCTAAGCTGTTTCAGAAGCTTAGCATTTCTCCTTGATGAAGAATTCAAGGATTGCATATGTGTCTGTTGTTTGGAAAAGGGGGGGGGGTTGCAGATTTAATTTCAGAATTCCCTGAGCGTGCCAATTTTGATCTCTACTGTGACAATTTATTTACTTCTCTTGCGCTCCTACGTGATTATTTGTCTCAGCAAGGTTTTGTGCAAGAATCGGATTAAAAAATGCTCATGAACTAAAGTTACGTTGTTCAAAAAAGAAAAGAGAGAAAGTTTTGAATAAATGTCGATGACAGGTAAAATAATATTACGTTTGTTCGGTGGAATAATACCAATGTCATAACTATTGCATTGAATCTTCATGGAATTTATCCTATTGTAAAGGCTAAGCGATTGTCCAATAGCGAAAAGAAAGTAATTGAAATTGATGAACCAAATGTATATGGTTGCTCAATACAATCGTTGCATAAGGAAAAAGATCCCATGCATCAAATATCGGGAACTACCGGTTTTTTATTTTAGATGCTGCTGTACAACATGCATTGAGCTCAAGAGAGTTGAGTTAGGTATTATGGGGCTAGTTGTTACATTTCTTTAAATAAGACTCAGGTAAGATGTGCCCATTAAAGTAAAAGAGCTTATCGGAATGCAGCAAAAGCAATGCGTAGGTTTGCAGAACAAATGTTTTGCTGACTTTCATACTCAACAACACCAATATTTCCTTGTACTCTGAATCTACTTCCCAGTTTATGTTAATTGCTGCTTTTATTTCTTCTTATAAATTGTCATTTTCAATATTACATCGTAAGCAGAAAAAAAGTTTTGGTAAAAAAGTATGTACCCTCTGGTGCCTAGCGTCCCTTTTTAGGGACGATTTTTCTTTCTTAAATAAAAAATTTATTTTTTACATGATAATTTTTTAACTATTTTTCCTGTCCATTAAACTCTATTTGTAACCAGTATATACAGTATCGTTGAAAAATAAAATGTCAGGCATTAATGGGTTAAACTAAAAATTGACTTGGTGCGTCTAACAAATTCGGAAGATGATAATACGGGTGAGTTCAGACATTTAACTGCAAGTAATTTAAGCTTCATCACGTTGTTATATAGTTCACCATGCAAATTTCAGCAAGATATCATTGAAAGATATGCTAAGCTAGTAGATAAGGACCGTTTTTTTTTTTTTTTCTTTTTTCTTTTTTTTTTTTTTTTTTTTTGAACCCCTTATGAATTTTGTCTATTCGTTATTAATAATTACGAAATTGTTTCTTCAACGTCCTAAAACGGAGCAAGAATTGATATAAACAGCATTTAATTTACTAATTGTTTAGATATTATAATGAGGAACAGAGATATTTTTTACGCCTCTCTCTATACAAGCGTATTTATCGCATTAAAAACCTGAAACAAAAATTTACTCAAAAATTATATTTTCATGCTTTGTATTTTAATTACAAATTTAGCATCGATAAAAATTCAAAAAAAAAAAAGAAAAAATAATAATAATAGAATTTTTAAAATGTTACATTTCATACTTTACTTGAAAAAAAAAAAAGTCTGACATTCCAAACGTTGAAAATCAAAATAATAAGCAGCATCCCTTCTACTACCACTATTTTCGTGCATTTCATACTTTGCACCCATACATATTATGGGCGTAACTCATTGCATATTACCCAGCTTTTGCCTTCAAATTTCGAGTTAAGCCGCACCATGGTTTGCGGACGCTCGCTGGTAAGATAAATTCATTTTATCTTCCAGTTTGTTGGCAATCTTAGCTACAATAAGAGGATCGTTGCCTCCAGCGCGGTTATTGGCTATTCCTTACTGAGGAGTCCAGAATAAGGACGAAACTGCAGTCTCAGGATGTCATAACCGAGCTGTGGGTGTAATTGCTTCACTAAAAACGTATTCTTTCAATTAAAAAAAAATTTTTTGTTTCAGAATTTTTCCCCAAAAAATTCCAAAATGATCTTATTGCGCGTTAAGGACAGGGTTCAAGGTTGAAATCTTACCATATCTATGTATATACGTTTGTACATACGTATGAATGGAGACTGTGGTGACCTGATCGGTAAGACACCAGACTCGTAACCGAAAGGTCTCAGGTTCAATACCAGTCAGATTGAAGATCCACCGGTTCATAAATGGCGACTAGGTCACGTTAAATATGTTCGTGGTCACAAAGTCTTCTAAGTACTACTCCCATTCAAAACGTGAAAATAAAAGTTAAACAAGGGAAAAAGGCAAAAAGATACTACCTCATTGCTTCCCCCCCCCCCCTGATTGCGGACCTCTCACTAGTATGTAAAAATATTTTTGCTGCCAGTGTGAAGATGTACTCCGTTTCATCATTATACTTCTTTTACGTACAGCTCTGTTTTGGTTAGTCGAAACTGAGGCGCTCACAAAAGTGCAAAACAGTATTCTCTGGATGCTGTTACTGAGCTGTTTGGTAATGGCTTGCAATTTTGGCTTACGTTCGATTGTAGGGTGGTAAGTGTTTGCTTCACATTCATGTATTGGAATGCATAGGGTGCTTAGTTCCAGATGTAATTACTACCTTTCAGTGAAATTAAAAATATATATATTTAGGAACCTTCATGACAAAACCAGGAAAGTGCCAGGCAGGGGCGCCGACTTGCAAAAATTATTGGGGAAGGGGGTGATGTCGCCGGGGTTTCGGGACATGAAAGTTTCCATAGGGGGTCCGGGGTAAAAAAAAATAGAATTTTCGTACCTTGAAAATGCCATTTTACATATTTCTGGTGTATATAATTTGTATCAACCAACAATTTGGGACATAGTGTTTTCTAGGTCAAAGGATCTAAATATTAATTGTAATTTCCGGTAGAAGCACAACAAAAGCGTAATAGCTGCACCCTGGAAAACGTGTGTAAAAAAATAGAATGCTTTAAAAACGACGCACTTAAAACCGATGATTAACTGAACTATGGTATATCAGGGTAGCAAATATCCATTTAAAAAAAAAGAATCTACTACATAGTTTCCCTTATATGTCTCTGAAGAAAAAATCAAGAAACAAACGGAATCCTGCACTTAAATCGATCCCCAATTTTTTGAGAAAAAAAAATCTTATACGTTTTTCTTCATTTTTTAAAAGAAAACTCTTTACAAAAATAAAATTTAATTTTGTAATTATGCTTATGATTCAAAAAGAATGAGCAATGACATTTTTGAATGAAAAAAAAAGTTTTTCACGATTTTTGAGAATACGATTTCTGTTCACTGTTGCTTGAAATCTAACATAAAATACAGGTTTTTATTGTTTGTTTCCTCATTCCTTTTAAGGTTTTATATTGCATTCTTTTTGTAAAAAAAAAACGAGCTCTTCAACTAAAACGAAAAATTCAAAAATAGGGAATTTGGCTTTTCCTGCACTTTTCGGAAGGCCTTTTTCTGTGATCAAAGGTTTTAATTAATGAGTATATAATGTATAATTGTGTAAGAGTGTATATCAATATCAATTTCTTTATTGTTTAGTTACGAGTTATTCTAAAATCGGAGTGATAAAAGAAAAAAGTCGATCGTAAAGCCCAGACGTTCCCGGCGTTCCTTCCAGAAATTAATCTACTGTTTTCTTCAATTCAATTTTCTGGTTCAACTGGGTCATATCACTTGTCTTTAAGAAAATTTTTACAGTTATATATTTTTTAGTAAAAAAAAAAAGTTTCTAGTAGTAGCCATATGTATTGTTCGAAATTTTCATTCATTTTTTTTTCTGAGGAGAAATTTTTCTGAAGAACTCAGAAACCACCAAGCCATTCATGTTTCTGTAATAAATCAGCAATTTCGTCTGTCATTTTGTCAAAGGAGGATGCATTTCAGAGAGTGTATGCACTGCTCAAATTTTTCCTTCATTCTTTTCTGCAGGTTTGCATAGTTCTTAACACCTGAGTCATAAACTGAAATATATAATGAGTGAAAGTTCCTTTTGGCCCTTCGTATAGAAAAGGTAATGGCTGATGGTAAGGTATGGGCGTCATCCGTTAACGACATCAAGCAAAGTAGCTTTTGAGATTAAAGTCCCGGGTCGTGCTCACTTAAAGATGCCCAATCTGAAATTAGCCCCGGATTACACTGCTCTTGTCTCAACAAGGATTAAATGTGACAAATCGCTTTAATGAGATTGCCATACTCACTGCTCAAAAATTTTATTCATTCCTTTTCTTCAGTTTCGTATATTTCTTACACTGTACAAAATAAAGTTCAACATTTCTCCAAGAAAGTGCCTCGCACAATATAGCTATATATATGTATATATATTTTTTTTTTTTTTGTGATAAAACTAATGTTAGTTTACTTATGTATAAACTTTTTTTTAATATATATTTTTTAATTTAACTTATTTTTTGTGCAGCACTGAACTTCAGTTTTAAGAGGTTAACACATGTAAGCTGTAAAATGTAGTATGTGATAAGTGGGAGTGCCTTTTTGTCCTCCGCAAGGAAATGAGAACTGCTGATAGTAAAATATGGGTTCATCAGTCATAGCGAAATCCATTTCCATTTTCAAGAAAAGTACAATGGAAAGAGATTAAAATTCTTTGTCGGTGTCACTAAAAGGGTCCCAAGCTGAGATTAACTGTGGATTACATTGATCTTGTATCTGCAAGAATTAATTGTGACTATGTCGCTATAATGACATTGCCATCCGCATTGCACAAAAATGTCATTCATTCTTTTCTGCAGGTTCGTACATATCCTGCACTATTAAAAAATAAAGTTCAATGTTTCGCCAAGAAATTAGTCACAAAATTAATCTGCAATCATCTTATTGGTTACAACACTAATCTCATGGCGCTTCTGCTTATACAAACTGGTGACTATTAATAGCACCATTACATTGTTCAAATATATCACCAATGAGATGGTTGCAGCTACATTTATTAGATTTAACATTTCTCGGTGAAACACTGAGGTTTTTTTTTTTTTTTTTTTTAAGAGAGTAACGTGTGAGTTATAAAATGAAGTATGTGATGAGTGGGAGTACCTTTTTGTCCGCCGCAAAGAAATGGTGACTGCTGATGGTAAGGTATGGCGTCATCCATTTCCATTTTCAAGAAAAGTACCTTTCGAGAGAGATTAAAAGCCCGGGTCTTTTTCACTTAAAAGGGACCCAATCTGAGATGGGCCGACGATAGGGCGTACTTTGTGCCATCGCTTTTATCCCTGTTTATGAGCCAGCTCTAATTCCATATCGAGCAGGACAGAGGTCTTTTTCCGCTAGATAAAGGCCTCCGCAACCGCGAATGCGAAAAGAATCTCGAAAACAGAGCCCTCGTAACTCTGGGGATTGACCCATTGCGATGTTTCACTTTCCGTTGTTTCTAACAAGGACTGTCCACCCCGATATAACCCCCCATGCCCTTAATCCTCTCCGAAGGGAACTCCAACAGGGATTAAATATCCAGAGATTTTCGAGAACGCTGCTTTCAATTAGATCCCTTGGCTGCACCCGGGAGATAATGGGACGGCGTACTGTCCCTGTTTTCAATCCGGGACAAATAATTTTTTTATGTAGTCGAACAAGAGGGATAGGGAGAGAGTTACGGAGCTTTGTTAACCTAAGGGAGATCTCATTTCCCCCGTTTTAAAAGGAGAAGAAAAAAAAAAACATTGCAGCTCGTGAGCCTTGCCCTTTTAGCTTTCGCGGCAACGGCAGACGCTTTTGATTTTTTAATGAACGCTAGCGACAGCGAGGAATCATCTCAAATGATCCTGCCAGCCCCCCCTCCAGTTCCTCCCCTCCAGAAATGCATAAAATATGCACGCTCAAGATATGCGCCGCCGGATATTTCCACGCCATCGTTTTGTTGGCATTATCTTATTTTTCTGATTACCGAAGTATCTGATCGCACTTCAAATACAAATTGGTCTCCTTCTTACCTGACATTAATCGAACGGAACACGGTAGCTTCTCAACTCTCGGAATTAGCCTCTGGGCTTTCTTGAAAGAAAAATAAATGCTAGCAAACAGCGAGCGATATACAGGTTATAGAAATCCTATTTCGCTCACGCCAGAAGTGAGGAGTTTTAAAAAGGAAATGTTGCTTGTCAAGGCTGCATAAGTGACAATTTTTCGAATAGGAGTGAAATATTAATCAGTTTTCTTTGGTCATAAGTGACTTACGAATTTGGCAGACGAAGAAAAATTTTAATTTAATAATGGTATGCTTGTAATTCAGTGCGAATTACTTGAATTTCAGAAATAACTCTCTTGTATTTCGACGCATATTTGTTCCGTCGCTTCAAAATTAAATTTAAATTATTTTCAAAAATTTTGCAGAACACACACGCATAGAAAACCAAGAAAAGCTTTTTCAATATTATATTTTTTGTACTTTCCTTTAAAAAAAAAACAATAAAATTTATACTGAAATGAAAATTAAGTAAATAAAAGGTGAACCGTGCTTTAAACCGATATTATTCCTGTTGAAGGAAGAGATGTATGCATTTCTTCTCCGCTTGGTCTGGTGATCTTTTTTTTTTTTTTTTTTTTTTTTGGCTATGTATATTTTGGTACTTTATAAAAGTTCTGTCCGTCAAAGTTTTTCTCAAAAAATGGTTTTAAAAAATGCTATCCTTTTTAAATCGGAAAAAAAAATAATGGAATATAAATTTTCAAGGAGGGATATAAACGGAATATAAATTTTAAAATTCCATAGCCTACTTGGAATTTCTTTGACTATATCATTCTTTCTTGTTTTAAATGTAGTTTAAGGAAGATTTAAAATGATATAAACGTTTGTACTTTTAAACAGATAAGAAGATCAAAGTTCAAGATCAATCTAAGTTTAAGAAGAATAGCAACACATCAATCCATTGTATACAAGGGGAAACTGGTAGGGAAAATACCCAAGCTTTATCGTAAGAGCATTACAGGATATCTCTTAAGATTTTTTTTTCCATTTCATTTAAAAAACTTCAGTACTCGCAAGGTATTTAAAATATTTAAAGAAATATTTTATCAAGATCTTGGCTCCCCCTGTCATCACCAACGAATGAATTATCGCATTTGCTTAAGTCGTAGCTCCAATATTAATGAGGGATCTCATTGCAATGTAATTTATTATTTGCAGAATATAAATTGCTGATTTTTCTTTTTTGAAGTAGGTGGTTATTTGTTGGTTGTTTGCTTATCTTAGTTTTATGTGAATATTGGTAATACCCGCATTTGCTTTTCATAAAAACTCAATTTACATTTCTCTCTCTCTCTCTCTTTTATACAGTAAATAACTATAAACTTATATTGATACTCATTTTAGAGAATGTTGCAGTAGGGTGATTCAAAAAAAATTTTTTTTTTTTTTTGAATTTCTTTGGTCTTGCTGGTTGGACCCCGCAGTTTTTTTTTTACACTATTCATGAATGTGATGTATATAAAATTTTAGCTCAATTGAATAATATTTAGAGGTCGCTCAACGTGATCGAATTCTGTTGAAAATTAGCAATTTCGAGAGTTGGAGTATATAACTTCATTACCCGAAATAATATTGTTCTTCATATAAAATGGAATACTTTAAAATGTTAGTTTACTCTACTAAGTAATTAGTCAATAAAATAATAGCTCAAAGGGAGTTTTAACACCCCACCCCTGAACCCCCCTCCCCCGCCCCAAAGCTGCATCATCTCTTACCTGAAGTTTAGATAGAAAATGCAGCTGCAAGCTCGGGCTGTGGTTTCTGTTTTCTTTCGGTTGTTTGAGGTGTATGAGTTTATTCGGCTAAAACACCTAGCATCCACTCTAGACAGGGCCCAATATAAGTGACAGAAAGCCACTTTGATAGTAGCTGCTACAAAGTATGGGTCAAAATGGGGAGGATTTGACAACGTCCATAAAACGGTAAAGGCAAACTATTCGCTCTGAATCGGCCGTTAACTTGGAAAAGTAGTTTAAATCTATGACTTCCTTTGATAGTTCACTGGAACGAAACACTTATATGCAAAATATATTGGGAAAATGGTTGAGGATCGGCGGGTTTCATACCAGTATTAGTATCAGGACCACAAGCATTGATGATTTACTTCTGGGTTCTAGTAAGTTAGTCAGGCACTGAAATTGCTACGGCAAATGCTGTTATAGATAAATGGGAACTTACTGAGCTCGTACGTGGTATGTGTTTCAATACGAAATGCAGTGCCGGTACAAAAGTTGGAGCATGTTTGAACTTGGGGAAAAAAAAAACTAAGGGAAGTAACTTTAAACCAAGAAATAGGTAGAATTGGGGTAATTGATTGCGTGCAATGTCAAATGCGGTGTTCACGCAACTGCGTGGAACCATCCACTGTAATTGGATCTACAATACTACTTTTTAGCGGTTTCAGCAATCATAGTCAAGGATAAAACATTCTAATTTTAAACCTGGAGTGAGAAACGATGAGGTTGAGGAGTTGGTAGAAAATTCAGAGCAACGTGCAGCTAGTAATGGAAGTTGCGCAAAGTTAACTTCTGATAACCCATGCAAAAGAAATGTCTAAGAAAGATACTAAAAGCTTAGTGCGATTTTCTTGAGCGGAGCACCTTCTCTTGGTGTATGTTTTCGTGTCTCAGGAGCGGTTCCTCGTGTTATATCTGCGTCAAAGATTCTTTAAGGCTTCAAGTTATGGATAACAGCCAGTTCAAACTTGCAGGGGGACAAAGAAAAGGTATTCGTAACATATGAATGTGATTTCTTTGACATTCTTATCGTTAATGAGAAAGAATATCTAAGAGCTGGGTTCCCAGCAACCCTTTTTGTGCAAGCACTAAGAAATGATTTGGAACATGTTCAGCTTCCTTATTCATGTAAAGAAGAAACTCAAAATATATCAACTGTTTGATTCTGAGCATTGGAATCTTCAAGATAGCTACCAACAAGGCTTTGTATACTACCAAAGAAACTGATGATTGTAAACGATAATTCGGAGTGTGGCAGGGCCCTTATTTCGCATTTGTTAAGACTATCACTAACGACGAAAAACAAAGACAATGTGTAGAGTTTAAATCCAACGTTTAAATGCACAAATTTACAGGTAAAACGTTGGATTTAAACTCTACAGCTTTCGCACAAAGGTATTTATTTTCTTCAAAGACAATGTCTTCTTCAAGTGGTATAGGAACACAGAAAAGGTTTCAAAGTTGTAAAAAAGTAACCTTAAAAAGTATTGCAAGAATTAATGAGCGAATTACTATATATTTAATGCATTTAAATTCGTTTTTCTCTAGTCTAGGATTAGTTTTCATACTTTTCTGCATTTCATTTATTTTTCAGATATATAGTTCATTTTGTGATTGCACGCTTTTTTTCTTCAGAGATTTAAAAAAGCAATAAATTAACTTTATTATTATTATTTACGTTCGCATTTGTAATAATTCAGTATATATAAAGGCCTAAATAAAACGGTAAGACGAACAAAAGTACAAAGGCTACCATTTTCCATGGATATCATTTACGTTCACGTTTTTGTCAATATCACGAAATTTCAAGGCGTTTGAGCGTTCCTAAATATCAATATATATTCTCAAAATTTTGCACAAATAATTAGTGCATATAGTGGCACAAAATACGAGGGTAAGACGCACAAAAATACAAAGTTTTTTTTTTCCATACATTTCTGAATCACCCTAATGTTGCAGCAATTTTTCGAGCAATGTATGATTGAGTTTTAACAATATTTTGTTGAAAGATTCATTGTGAGGCTTGGGTAATCAGATGGGCAATTTATTTATTTCCTCAAAACGCGATCTAACAATTCCACAAAATGGTCAAACCTTCCTTGAAACATGACTCGATCAAATTCAAAACATTTAACAGTTCGTAGATAAAATGATAGTAATTTTCGAAATTATTTTTCAAACACAAACCTCTTTCTTGTTATCTAAAATTGATGTAATATGAAGCTTACGTAACCGAATCTGCAATCCTTTCCTGCAAAGTATTTTGAAATAATTCCTCAAAATGATTACGTAGCAAATCATGCAAGGAAAATGGTTCCAGTCTAATTCAATAATAGTTAGATAAAATAAAAATTTTGGTAAATTACGTTTGAAACATAAAATGTTGCTTTTACATAAAAAATTCCGCATTAAGTAGCTTGCGTAATCTGATGTGTAATCAATTTACCCAAACTGTCGTTCAGCACTCTTTCTACATAATTACGCAGAAATTCCTTTGTAACATACGAATGAATCTAATCCGAATTTTTCAGTAGTGAGTCGATAAAATAATACTAATTGCTTAATTCCCTCTGAAACATAAAACTTTCTTGCTGTCTAAAAAGGCTGTATTATGACGCTTACCAATGCGCTTCCAATACACAAGAGATTTTCCCCTATCACCGTTTCTCAAACTTTTTGACTCTTGAAACCGTAAAGAGTTTTTAGAATACTCCGTAAAGCGGTGAGGGGATTTTTCGGGTGGGGGCGGGGAGGATTGAAATGTTTTTATTAGCAGACAGTAAAAAAAATATGAAACAAAATATCGGAATAGTGAAGATTTTTCTTTTTTTTTTTTTTTTTTAAGAATTTTTAAAAAGTTGTGGACCCCAGTGAGAGGTTTTTTTTTTCTTATTTTTAAAAACAAATAAATTTATGGGTAATTACATAAAACCTTACTAGGTACTAAAGAACTGTCGCAAAAATATTTGAATACTAAGGTAAATAATAGTTGTAACTTGTATGTTGTAACATGTGCAAAAGAAAATGCGCATTTTTAAAAAATGTTAGAAAAGTATGAAAATTTATCTCAAAATTCACGTAAAAATGTCAAATAGGATATTATTGTCACTAATTAGTTAATAAAGTTATTTTTGGAGCAAGGTTTTTTTTTTTTTTTTTTCAACTTGGAGGGGCAAAAATGTCTGAGGACCAGACAAATTTTTCTGCTGAAAGGTGCCGGTCCGCCGTACCAAGGGTTGAAAATCGCTGCCCTAAGTGCTCTGTAAGCAACTGAAAATGTGATTAGGCTGCAAATACCACCTTTAAACGAGGTTTAATCTAATTTCAAACTTTTGACATATTTTGGCAAAATACGAGTAACACAAACTTGTTTAATAAATGTCGAAAACAAATATTGTTGCTGACTAAAAACTTTTTTTAACCGTCAAAATGACTTAGTGAATTATATATTTTTATCATGCGCTCAGTTATAAACTATCATGTTTTTACATTCATTAAAAACCAATTACCATATGGGGTTGATCTGTATTTCTCTTGTCGCCAAGTCTGATATTAAATCAAAATTTCAACAACACAGCCATTTGGTTAATTTTGAGTTACTTTGCATGCAATGTATTTCATCGAATCACATTTTTTCGACGTTTCGGAGTAGTTTTCTAGGTCTAGGTTTCTCTAGGGCGTATTGAAAAAATACGGCATCTTCCTCATAGAAAAATAGAGCGGGGGAAAAATACATACTGTTTAGGGTTGCATCAGAGGTGGAAAATGACAAAACACAATAAAAACATCCGGTTTTTTTAAGGCTTGTTTGTGAAACACATGATACGGCATCTTCCCCAATACGCCGTCTTCTCCCAATCTACTTTACTAAAAGATTTGAAATGGAGAAATTTTATCTAGCATACTCAAAGTTACCATACATGAATGTACCTTTAACAAAGTAATTGCCGATTAATTCTTCTGGTTGCCGTACATGTTAATCTTTGGATTAGCATGTGCCTGGTATTAACAAGTTATTGTTTCTTTCACACGCAATTAATCATTGAGTTATCATGAGAAAGATCTACAGTAAGATGGCGCAGTTGTCAAGCAGGAAACAAATAGTATAATGTGACAACGACGCACACAAATACAAACGATTTTTAAGGGAGAGCGGGCGGAGGACTTATTTCGAAATGCTCCAGTTAATTTTTCGAAATTGATGTTCCATAAACGCAATTTTACACGATAATAGATTATGATGGGGAGCAGGGGTGCCCACAGGGGGGGGGATTATGCGCAAGTTGCGCCAATCAAATATTGGGGTGGGGGGGGGGGGATTTTTTTTACTAATTATGTATTTATTTGAATTATTTATTAATTTAATTTTTCAATTTAAATTATTTACTGATTTTTTTAATAAAAATTATTCATTATTTTTTTTTTTTTTAATTTAAATTATTTCTTTATTCTTTTTTGTATGTGCGTGTGTGTGCTTGGAATGTCTGGAAGGGAAAAAAAGCGATTCTATTCTGTGCATAGTTCGAACTTTTAAAAAACTAATAATATGCAAAAAATTAATAGTTATAATTTAAAGAAATAGATAAATAAACTTTAAAAAAATAAATAAAATAAAAAAGAGGGATAAAAATAAAAAGCGGGGAGGGGAGAGAAATGCCTTTTTATTAGAGATTCTTTGAAACTGTAACTCTACAGATGGAATAATAGACGAACTTTGGCGATCTTTGGAGGGTAAAAATTTTAAGTTGTAAAACTATAATCTCAAGCCATATTTCGTATTGTTAGGGGAATGAATGGGAATTCGTAATTCTTACGGCAATATTTCGAGAAATTGATGCTCCGAAAGCTGAATTTGAGGCTCTTTGTAGTTAGGAATTTTTTTGAAATCATTGAAGTCTTAAAAATAGGATTTCAGGGCATTTTTATTAAGTGAAGCTTGAAGCCGCGCAAGAACGCTGTGGTAGTCCATCTTTGATGACGTTGGAGAAAGGGATGGAGGTTAAGACTCTCTCCTGGCAATTTTTTGAAATTGAAGTTCTAAAAACTCAATTTTACGCGACCTTTGGTATGTTGGGATTACATTCAGGGACCCTCCTTCTCTACTTCTTCTCTATTTTCCTATCTACCTTTAGCTAATGTTTAAACAAATGCTGCGGGAAGTCCTCAGAAAGTTTTTCTTTCCAAAACAATTGGCTGTTTTCGTTTTCCGTAATAATATTTTCAATTTCCACCCTTTTATTTTTATTGTTTGAATTACAAACGACTCCGGCCCAAATAATTTTTTTTTTGGAGTGAGAAGATATTTTGCAATGATACCGCCATTATCTTCTCTGCATAACACATGTTACCATTTACTCAGCAAAAATGGTACCATATATGAATTCTTACATGTATTAGTAGTAAGCCACTGGATTTTGAAGTTAAAATTCTTAAAAAGGAAGACTGTAGAGTATTGTGAAGATTTATTCTAATAATAGAACGCCAGGGCCGAAGGGGTTAAACCACTTTAATCACTTTATTTTATTTTTAGTATCATGCAACCCAAATCCTTTCCTAAAGCGTTGCTTTACTTCTATTTTTTACTTTCAAACATCTAAATCGATTGGCGGAACTTTTCTATATACAATATCGAAATTGTCTTCATGCGAAACATTTTTGGCGTCCCATGTGCTTTTCCCCACTTGCCGTGATTTTCATGATAAAATTTTGATTTGAAAAAGAGTCAAATATTTTTATGGCGGCTTTATGAATCTAGCATGCTTTTCATTTCTACATCCATTATTTTTTTAAGCTGAGGATTGCTATAATTTTCTATAACATACTGCAATTTGTTCTTGTTGAAAAAATATTTAAAACGTACATTTCAGAGGCCCTTAGTAAGTTAATATAATGCAGATTCTCGGATGTTATTAAATAATATTTTAAGTCTTTTTTTAATTTATATTTTTGTAGAAAGAACTTCTAGTCAAATTTTATTCATTTGATCATTCCCCCCCCCCCTCCTTTTCTAACGTTCAACACTACGAGAATATTTTCTTTTTCCTGGTGAAAGTTTCTAAAATAAAGATAGTTGCTTCTTTTTCCGAAAACAATGAAAGGTTAACAGCACCCCCTTCCTCCCCCCTTATTACAGTGCATAGAGCAAAAAAAATTAAATGTAGCTCGTTTTCTTTAAAAAACATACGGTCCATATTTTTTTTCAAAAGTTTTGTCCCACTTATACACTGCAAAAAATGAGCTGTTGTTTTTACAGTATAATACTGGCTGCCGAGGCTCCAATTTAAAACTATAAAATGCACAGTAATAAACTATATAACTAGCAATTCTACAGTTTCTTACAGTAAAGTTAGGAATTTTGCAGTTTATTGTCGTAAAATTTAGTTGTTTTATACTGTAAAAACAACAGTATAATACTGGCAGCTGAGGTTCCAGTTTAAAACTGTAAAATGCACGGTAATAAACTGTAAAATTATCAATTTTAGTTTATTACTGTAAAATTGGCAATTTTACAGTTAAGTACTGTAAAATTAGGAATTTTGCAATTTGTTACTGTAAAATTAAATATTTTTACAGTTTATTACAGTAAAATTAGCTGTATTTCTACTGTTAAAACAACATTCATTTTTTACAGTGTACGTGTCAGAAGAATGCAGACGACGATCAAACATGTGGTTGAGGTAGAGAGAACCCCCTTCCTTTTTCTTTTGAGTAGGATAACCATTCGTAACAGCGGCTAATTTCGGGACTGAAAAGGAGCGAGATCCATGCTGACAACACAAAGGGTCTTTTCCTAACCTCACCCCCTGCCACATGTCATTTGATCTCTCAACACCCGTTTAGTTGTTGTTTGCCCGTTCAACAGTATCCTTACCCATACGATTGCCTTTCTGATCGCCAAACAGCGGATAGTCCGTTTGTAGGGGTGCTTTCCTGGGGCTAATTGAAATACACGGACAGTTTTAGTTCATGTTGTGTATTAGTCCAGTTTTAATTTGTATGCAGTAAAGCCAAACTTCTAGTAGGAGGCTTTAATTGGGTATAAAAAAATGTGTTAGACAAAATTAATTGAGAATGAGATTTGGAGAGAAACAATTCATGCTGAGAAAAAGCCCCGAGAAAAAAACTGTAATTAAAGAAGTCTATAATTTTTATTGTATACACTTGGCTGCTGCTTTTGAGTGATTTACGTGGAATAGTTATTCAAAATACTTTTATATTTTATATGCAATTACTTTTTCTTTCTTTTTTATTCTTTTATTTTCCCCCTGTTTCATCGTAAACCGATACCTAAGACTTGTGCAGAACGCCAGAAGAGTTTAGTTTTATTCTAACATTGCTCATTAGTTATTTCAATCTCTTTAAATTGCGCACATACTCCTGCACACACTTATCTAGTATGTAGTACTAATAATAGTAATAATCGGTAGAAATCAGTAAAAAATTATCAAGCGTTATACCAGACACTTCTTTGCATAACCACTATCTTTGAAACAATTCCTATCAGTGTATTGTATGGGTATTATGGTACTAAGTGTGTAAGCCTGTAGTGTAAGCCTAAATTACTCTTTCATTGATCAAAATAGTCCGACTCAAACCTGATACAAACTATTTATGTTTGGCCAAATGCTAAGTTTTCTTGACAAAGCACAAGTGGATTAGTGGTATTTCCACGATTTTGCTCACTTTTCCTCAGAAAATTCTGGTCCCTACACTTTTATCGTTCTACAGGATAGGGAGCTCCCCCCCCCCCTTCGATGTCCCCAATTCAAAGATCTCGAGCGATTCGGTGCCAAGGGAAGTAACCCCGCAATGCTACGCAAAGCTATTAGCATGAAAATGGACAGCTATGTTTACATTCGGACGAAGAGAGAAATGTAACCTTCGTCGCAGCTCTCATAAAGTCTGCGCATAGACCAGCCTCATCTGCCCTTCACGTCGCAGCTAACACCATAGACAGGCTGGGGGGAATAGGGGAGAGATGGGGGGAATCGAGCAGGGGTTGTCGAGGCATAGAAGTAGACAGCACTGAGAAAGGGGCTTAAGAGATATTTTGCTGGGGCTGCATGCGTCGGCAATATTTGCCGAAGGGAGGGAAGTCACAAAACAGCAGTGAGATTTTCTGGAGGCTTGTCAAAATGTTGACTCAGAGATCGCGTTCAATTACAAGACGTCTCCTTCTGGTGTTTGCTGCAACGGGATTTAAATCCTGGGATTCTGTTTGTGGGGTGCAGAGATCCACGTTCACACCACAGTCCGATAGACAGACCGGGTCGCGATTCCCACTGGTAAACATTTAAAAAATGGGGAGTTAATTTGATCCCTTTTGTTTGGAAGTCAGAACTTCGCGTTTTAGTCCTAAGAGTGGACACGTTTTATTAAAAGGACCTGGACTGTTCTGCTTGTTTTATTGATAGAGGTAGCGCAGAAGTTGCATTTCAAAACTAATTACATTTTCACAGACGATATAGAATTTATTTTTATGTGTGTAAATATTTGATCGAATTATGCCAAGGGGCTACGTAGATATTAAAATTTCTTTTTGGTTTGAACATTTTTATTATCAACTTCAGTGCATTGTCAAGGTTTGGAAATTTAATTTCCTGTTTGGAATTAAAAGTGACAAACACAGCTATTTAATATCAGCTTTTACTATTAGAATAAATAATTTTACTCAACTTACTAATACGCTCAACAATTCGAAGATTGGTAAAACTTCATCCTTATAGGTTTCAGTCCTAAAACTTTATATTTCCACCAATAGAATGTAGCATAGTTCTGTGCTATATTTTAAGCTCTAAGTCCAAGCTAAGCAGTGGTCCAAGATAGGCGGTTTTCCCTTATTCTTTGCTTACAAGTGTAGATTTAATTGACTCCTTTTCGTTTTTTTCTTATCAAATTAAGAGCTATTTGATAAGCACAAAAAAAAAAAAAAAAGCTTCCATTATGCTATTGACTCTATAAATAAAAATTAAACCCCTAGTTTAACTTAAAACTAAACGAGAAATATGACTTGCACGTTCAAAACTAAAAATGAAAAAACAACTATTTCATTAAACTAATTACAGAAAACTGACGCACAAGGCATAAAACATACACATCCTTTACACATTTTAACTAAGACCCACCACCAGTTTATTACTCGAGAACAGGCATACCATTCCAACTTTCTGATGAAGATGAAATTTGCAGGAGGGAAATTGAAGTCGTTACCCGTTTTATTGCTCCAATGAGATCTGAAGCGATGAAATGATAGCAATGAATTATGACCTTTCGATTCTACACTCGATAAGGCGATTGGCGTATCAGTTAACAGATCGGCTTGTGACACGCCATAACGAGACGTAGCAGGTTTGGTGCACTTCCAAACGTGTCCTGTAAAAAACCTAAACAGCTGGAAGCGGAGTTGATAAATCAGTTCTCCATTTATATCCTCTGTCTTCGACAAGGACACCATAAAGTAGCTCGGTTTCAATGTTCAGAGAGTTTTTCAAAGTAAAACAATTTAAATAAATTGCCTCACTATGAGAAGTGTTTTATTTTTGGTTTGAACTTTTTGTTGAAATAGTGCTAATTTTATTTATATATTTATTTAGGTTTCAGTAAATAAATTTCACATATACGAAGTTTTCACTTGCTGGTATTTTTTTCCTTTAATCCTTTAATAGTGATCTTTTTTTTTTTTTTTTTTTTGCAGACTGAGCAGTGAAGAAATGTGTCTATAACTTTAATATTATATTACTTGTACAGTGAGCACGAAAATCAGCAAATTTAAGTAGCTAAATTTCCAATGCTTTTTGTATTATTTATTTACGTAAATACATCTGAAATAGAGTACCGTCAATGATATGCATTTACATATAAAGCTATATCTAAACATTACAAAACATACGAAGTTTGACTGCAAAAGGCTCATTCTTCTGGGGTGTAAGACCTCCCTCCTCACTAGTTAGAAGTTGAAAAAAAGTAGATCACATTTTCTGTCACTTATTATCAAATTACGCCCCCTTCCCCTCCTTTACTTAATTACTTATAAATGACAAATGTGCGCTGCAAATAAATAACTGAAAAAGATTGTTTACACTGATTTCTGCTAATTTTACAGCTTATTACTATGAATTTTACAGTTTTAAACTGGAACCTCTGCTGACAGTATTATACTGTAAAAACAACAGTTTTTTTTTTTGCAGGGTACGTGTTAAAAATGGGCATGAGGACTTGGGACTCAGTTTCCAATAAAAGAAGTTCCAACTTATCTAATTAAGAATCTTCTGTTGATGAAACTTTTTTCATATGCTCAGGGTAATTACTCATTACATATTGGGTAACACATAAAAAAAGTCTAAAATTGGAAATAAAATCCCCCACACCGAACAAATATAAAAAGACTAAAGTAGTTCATTTTTTCCATTCAACTTTACTTGTAGCGTTAGTTGGGTCACTGAGGGTAATGAATGCTACTTGTTTTGAAGTGAGGAATGTATTTATGAAATTGATGCTTCCATTTATTTCATGAATAATGACATAAATTGGTGATAGAAAATTATTGTACTAATAGTTTGAAGAAGCAGAAAACAAACAAACTTGACAAATGATATCAAAACTCGTTTACTTTCTGTGAAAACTTATTCAACTACTTAGAATTGTAAATAAAAATATTTGAATAGCTGCAATTAAGAACTAAAATAACTGTATTGTGGTAACTAAAAAGATAAAATGACGTGAAATGGTACCATAATGAGAAATCTGTCCCAGAAAATATTTTTAGAGCAAATTTTAATTTGAACTGTTACTTTAAATACTATTTGTATTTTTAAAAAAAAGTAATTAAAAAAATGACATGAAATAAGTTTATACCAAAGCTTTGTCTCAATAATTATACAAGAGCTCTGAATTAAAATATAAATTAATACGAGTTAGAGTATCAGTTATGGTTTCATAATAAACATAAGTTGTGTAAGCAGTTTGGAACAAATGATTTTAGCATAGTGACGCAAACACTTAAAATCTGTACTAAACTTTGTTTTCATCCAAGAGAGCAAGAATAAAAAATACATTTTTAAATGTCTACAAGGAACAAAAAAAAAAAAAAAAAGAATCTCATTCAGTACCCTGTCTTCGGCTATAATCAATCCCAACAATGCTTTGGAAATAAAATTGTACTTTTTAAAATGATATTGTCAAAGTAGTTAAATCAAAAAGTAAATAGAGCATTAATATAATTGTGTACAATATTCAAAATAACTGAAAATTAATGAATACTTTTTAACCAGTAGTTGGTTAAGAAAGAAAGTCAAAATTTACTTTTCAAGCAGATTCTTGCCAACTTAGAGCTTAGAAGAAAATGGTTCAGCTCAGAAGAGCAGTAATTTTGCCAGATTACTTGATTTACTACTTCTATCATTTGGCCTCAATTTCTTTTTTCGAAGTACATTTATGGAAACTAGCAGTAGCCCATTCAGCCTCCATGTCCTACTTATTACCACTGTCCCCTACATACGGTACTAATGTTCTCTTTGCCAGGATAATATTCGTTCAACATTTATTTTTCTAAATCCACGACACAAAAAGAATATTTTCAAAATAAATTACGTTTCGTTTTGTACGAAAGTCACTTTCCAGAATACATTACTCAACTAAAGTTTAAATGTTTACTTTAGTTAATAAAGTTAAAACTCCTCTGGGATACTCCTTAAGCAAAGAATCGCTTAATGGAGCAATGGCCGGGGAACGAAGCTGATGCAAAACTTGTCCATCTGCTGATTTGTGACCGTCGTTAAAATCCGTCCTCATCCTAACTTGGCGTGTCGTTATTAAGGATTTATTTCTTCCATAAAGTAGGATTCGTTTCGAAGAGGGAGGCCCCTGGTGCTCGTTACGCGTGTTTTGCTTGTACGGGGGCTCGAATAAATGACCCAACTTCTTCAAGCACATCATTAAAAATTTATCAAAGTGGGACCTTATTCGTTTTCACAGATAAGAGTGATACATAAGGTTTTTCGATTTTCTTAAGATGATCAATTAAAGGATCGAGTGTTAGGAGTTAAAACTCTTCCTTTTCTTTTTCACTCCAGTAGGTCAAACTTTAAACAGTTGAAATTTTTTTGAATAAATTGAGCATTACGAGGAAACGAAGATTGCAAAACTAGCAATTTCTTTGCATTCTCTTGTACGACATGTACTTTCCTTCAGTAATTTTAAAGTGAAATATAAAATGAATTTTTAATTTACATGGAAAAATAAGGCTAAAAACCTATAAGTACTCCACTCTTTATTTTAGAAAGTGCAATTTTTGTAACATCGAAATGAATTAACAAATTAGTCTGCAATGAAACAGCTGCACTGAATAGCGATTAATCGCAAATAATCATAAGTTGGAAGAACTATCATTGTAGAAATAGCTTAGCCGCATTAAAATTTGTACTTCTCTGCAATTCTCCTTTTCTTTTTTGTTTTTTTGCATTAGTACTCCAGTTTTTTAATTTTTTGAAGTGGGTTAAAAATGAGTGAAAAATACCTGTAACTGAATGGCGAGACACGTTTAAATCCAAGCATAGCTTGAAAACTAATACTTCATCCATCACAAATGTGTTGCTACAATTGAATACTTTTGTACTGAATACTAATATTGATAAGTTTATGATTTTGTTTGAACAACTCTGAGAAACTTTAGGGTGCTATGTTATCCATTTACAGCATCTACCTTATTTTATGCAAATAAGCCCCAACTTCCTTCAAGTTTCCAACACCCCAACCCCTAAAACTTTTCGATGCTGTTGCAACAGGAAGACAAAAACTTTTCTCACAACCTGCTAAGAAGTTTTCTATCCCAGAACTTAATTGAAATGCGTAATTTCAACTAATTTACCCAGATTACGCACATGATACTTTAAAAGAATGAAAATATTCCGCTATAGTCGAAGAAGCTGCCATACTTGTCATCACTGTCCCGATACTCAACCCTCGTTTTTTAAAGGTTGTAAAATGGTTATTAACGTTGTAACAACCGCTTAAAAACGTTTATAAAACGTTTAAAGGTTATTTGTGGTACCTGGGAACTTTCTCCAAGTAATGTCATTTACTGTCCTATATTGGCCAAACTCTACAACATAGACCTAAATGTTTAACCTTAATTTTTTTTGACTATTAATTATGCTTTATTCAAAATAAAATAAATTGTACTGACATATCAATAAATACCCATTTACATAGTATACAATTATTTTATAATACAGCACTAAATAACAAACAATTTTCGAAATGAGTTTTTTTTATGTATGTGAAATTACTTTAAATTATTAAATTTTTTTTCAAATGCATAAAAATTCGTATTTTTAATGCGTAGCACAATTTCTCTCGCACTGGCAATGCGTGGTGAAAAACGGGTCACACAAAGAGCTGCATATTAATTTTTTTGGGGGTTTGCTTTCAAGTAAACTAATTTGCATTGCAACTATGAGAAAGTATAAGTTATTTTCCGAACTATATTTCTAGCAAAATATTTTTTTATTTTAATATTTACAAAATTCAAACAAAATTGTTGTGGGTGCAGTGCACCCCCTGGCACCCTTGTAAATCTGCTTATGGGCATGGAGGCATGGAGCTAAATTCGACCCTGAGTAAATTATAATATAGGTACAAAACGGATTCCGAGCAGTCGCAACTGGTCGACAAGGCACCGTCCCCAGCAGAGGATAGTGATGCGGTTTGCATCAAAGGGGGCTTTCTCGACAGTTGTTAGCTTTTGGCGCCTGAGGCCGACAATGTCGATAAGATCAATCCCGTTCACATCCCCCACCTAACAAGCGACATCAGAGAAAGGAAGAAGTGTTTCTCCTCCAACAACTCTCAAAAGGAGGATGGCTGAGAAAGAAGAATTCGGTAAAAGGAGCCGTCCGGGAAAAAAAACATTCGAAAACACCGCCATTGTGGCCTAGGGGACTGTTCTCGTGCCCCGGGACAAGTACCGCACTAAAAAGCAGATTCTCCGTCATGATAACTTCGATTCTTGCTCTTGTACATGGAGAGGGGAAAAATAAAAGTGGAAAAAAGGGAATATTTTTGCTTTTTCCCCCTTATTTGAGAGATCAGAGCAGATTGAGGTGCTCCAGAGTGGCTTAGTCAAGTTGAGACATTTTTCATACAAATGATCAGCAACAATGTCTTCAGTTGGGTCAGTATGACGTGACATACTTGTTGACTGCTTTGACTACACAAACAGGACTCATCGTGAGAATAACTGATGATATCTTTTGAACCAGCAGCTTCGAACGAAAGCTCCCATTCAGGGACTGAGATTTCGGTTTAACACAAAAATTTCTCTGTGATGCAAAACCTTGGGCATCATTCTAATGTGAATAGTCTCCCTTTCTATCGCCTCGTTTTAGCACATTTTTTTAAGTTTTGGCTATGATTCGATATAAATTTTTCTACCGAAAACCGAAGTTATAATATTATGCATGTAATTCTAAAATCTAAATCCATTACTTTTCGTTAAGCAATGAGCAATTCATAAGTAACTTTTGCGATTTCCAAGCGTCAGTGCTACTTGCAGTTTCCAATGATGATGATGACAAATAATCAGCAAGAGAACGTTTATGTCAAATATTTTGAAATCAAACTCCGATTACTATCAAATTACAAGGCTTATGTCAACGGAGTAAGTCATTCAAAATAAGAAAATTGCTCTTACTAAAGTTTCGTGGAATTCCTGACAAACGAAAAATAACATTAAGCTCTAAATAAATGAAATTATTCGGCAAAAAAAAAAAGAAAGAAATCATCTAGCTGAAATTTACGAATACATAAAACAAAACGAAACTGGGCTCTTAACCCTTTTTCAGCCTCTGAGAATTCATACTTTTCCTCCCAAATGAAGTAGGAGAATCAATATCTATTGCAACCGAAAAGAGTCATGTGTAAGGTTCTTTTCTTCTACAAAGGCAGTTCTATTCTAATTTAAAATATAACTTAAAACTTAAAATAATAGAATGACTTTTATAATTCCTTCCACGAGTAACGGCTAAGATGATCATGTGTTTATAATCTATTAATAAGTTTTGCACATTTTTTACTGCAGAACTGCTTTTGTACTGTAGAGTACATAGCTAATTTCGTGACTAGATCCTTTATTATTTTCGAGTTATGCTTATTTTAGTGTTTTTTGTTTATTTTTTGAGTAGCTTAGTTTAAGCCGAAATTTCATTTTACTTTTGGAAGAATAAGTTTTTCATCAAAAGATAATTTTAACGGATGTCACCGTGATCAGTCTTTTGTTCAGTTTCTTAGTTGCTCCTAAGTTAAGTCACACATGTTGATGTTGCCTTGCATTTGAAGGTTCATGCAATTGATATTGCCGAGTAAAAAGAGAACCGATATTTTCCGTAACTCTTTTATCAAGTTCAAACCCATCCTTTACATTCAGTGCACAGATTGGGATTTTTAAGAAACACCTGAGGCTCAGTTTTCAATTGAAATTAAACATTTTAATACTTTATGTCACTAAATGAGTTTATTATAAGTGTTACAAGCACATAGCTCTGGTTTCTATTGGTAACAGCAGAATCATCACGTTGTACCGTGGGAGCACAGATTCCCTGCAGGAAAAGTAACAAATTAACCGGCTACACCCAGATTCCCAACTTCTCAGCAAGAACTTAAAAAATAGTTTTGAAACTTTCACTTGCGGTGAAGAATAGAAGCAAATCGTTTATCAATATTTGAGTTCCTTTGAGATGAATTTTTCTTGAAACGGACCCTAAAAGTATTAAAACATAATAGTAAAATATTAAATGAAATTAGCAACTTAGTTTACAAGTATACTTGAATTAGTATTATTAATGGACTTATTATCAGTGTTCAAGACCGGTTTCAATTGGTGACATCGGAATCATCACGTTGTTCCGTGGGAACACGGATTCCGTGTTGGAAAAGTAATGAATTAACCGGCTCAACCCAGTCTCCCAACTTCCCAGCAAGAACTTCTAACACGTTTAGTGAAGAATAGTTCCGCAACTTTCACCAGCGGTGAGGAAGAATAGAAGCAAACAGTTTACCAATATTTGAGTTCCTTTGACATGAATTTTTCTTGAAATGGACCCCAAAATAATTCCAGTAGAATAGTAAAAAATTAAATTTAATTTGCGATTCAGTTTGCAAGTATAATTGATTTACTATTCCATGTCAATTAATGGACTTATTATCAGTGTTTAAGGCCGTTTCAATTGGTAACATCGGAATCATCACGTTGTTCCGTGGGAACACGGATTCCGTGTTGGAAAAGTAATGAATTAACCGGCTCAACCCAGTCTCCCAACTTCCCAGCAAGAACTTCTGACACGTTTAGTGAAGAATAGTTCCGCAACTTTCACCAGCGGTGAGGAAGAATAGAAGCAAACAGTTTATCAATATTTGAGTTCCTTTGAGATGAATTCTGTTTGAAACGGGCTCCAAAAGGAACCGCTGGGTAGGGGGCCCTGGATCATGTCGCACTCGGTGTCAAATAGAAGGGGGCGCGAGGTATCAAATTGTGTTACGAAGTGGTGCGAAAGCTGGTCCCGAGGAGCCCCGATCGGACACAAAAGGTAATTGCGGTGCAAACAACCAGAAAACCTGCGTCGCATACCCTCCTCCGAAGGCTGAAGACATTGTTCGTCTTGAAAGGCTCGGAACCTCTGCATTCGAAGAGTTTATCGCTTTCTTTGGCGAATCACACGCAGCTCTGCACCAGAAAATGGCTTCTCTTCACAGAACCCAACGACTTCTATGGGGAAGAATAAATATCTTCACATCTGGCTGACTCTCGACTAAATTAAGTTTCACTATGAATCATTTTTTCCTCTCGTGCCCTTCTCAATATGAGTATCTATGATCCCCACCATTGTGCTCAAATACAAACACGAATTATATTTTGAAGGCTTGAAATCAAGTATTCGATCTTTATAGAAGAACCTTCCACCCTGTTGACCACACTGACGAAAATTCTGCGGTGAAATCTGCAGACTAATCGAAAATATATGGTTACGTACTATACACTTTGAGATTATCACTGCTTACCCTTTAAAGAAAAATGGATGTATGGGACCCATGTTAAATATATTTTTTAAAATTATTTAATATAAAAACTTTTAAAGTTTTTTCCCATGCATCAGAATCGTAATATTAGAAAGAAAAAAAAATTTAAAGCATCCTCCGTTTCCGTACTCTACTGTAAAGCTTATAGTCATAAAAAGGTTAATAAGGTACAGTCTCCCGGCGTTTATTATATTTGCGTTTAAGGGCTAATTTTGCATTCGAAATATACATCTTAAAAGACGTTGCATTGTCAAAACATAGCTTTATATTGAATATACATCAACTTTTAATATATCTAACACATCTAAAATAAGCCACGCACCTAATCACAGTTTCGAAAATCTTTCGTAAAATTTATAATGTCTGATTCCGGTTCATTCATTGATCTGGTGTTGAAACTAGAAGCCAAATGTTTGTGGTACAATATAATATCTATTGTTTTGCTAGCACTAAGTTACCCGAATGGTGAAAATCATTGTCCTTTAAACCAGCGGTTCCCAAACTTTGTAGGCCACGAAATTCTTATTGCTTCACATTTACTTCAAAGAAGGCCATTCTTGTTAATGACTTCACTTCACACTCTCCAGGGTCCCCCGTACCTACCACAGCTTCGTGGTTTAACCGGGATAGGGCCCTGAAGAGCGCTCTGTTCTTAATTTTGAACCAGAACCTAGGGTCGAGCAAACCCTAGGGCCCAGCACCCCCAGAGGTATCGTTTCACTTGGAGGACTTTGTGACCACGACATTTTTAACGCCTCCCAGCCACCATTAATCAAGGCGGTGGATCTTTGATCGGCTGGGTTTCGAACCCGGGTCCCTCCGGACACGAGTCCGATCGGGCCTTACCGATCGGGCCACCACGGCCCTCTTGTTAATGACTGAAAGACAAAATGTTAACGATCTGGAAGTCAAATGATAATCATCCGCTATCATATTTACTTTCTTCCATGTAGAAGAAACTGGGGGAGGAAACGAACTAGGATTCACGGAGCACATATTAATTGATGGTCTAAATGAAATTATCTTCCACAAAGGTAAGTGATCTACTCGACTTGCATTACTCTCCTTTTCTTTAATTCAGTTTTAGATTTAAGATTTAAGTCACTTTTTAACCTAATATTCACAATGCTAAAATTTTCAAAGTTTGTAGACCAGCACATTTGCCAGACATAGGAATATCCCGGGATTGAACTCTTGCTTTGAAAACATTACGTTGAGAAATGAGAGGAGGCTTGATTAGCGCTAATCGAGCTGCTTCGCAAGTTTATTTTCCCCGTCTTTCGTTCTTTCTTTTCCGTTCTTTTCCTTTTTTGCTTGTCACCTCTCTATCAATGTTTTTACTATATTCTTACACTAAAAAATAGATGTTGTTTTTGCAGTATAATACAGGTAATTTTATAGTAATAAACTGTAAAATTACTAGTATCAGTTTATATCAGTGCATTTTACAGTAAGAAACTGGAAACACTGCTGCCAGTATTATACTGTTGTTTTTACAGTATAATACAGTTTATTTTATGGTAAAATTGTTAGTTTTACAGTAATAAACTGTAAAATTGCTAATTTTACAGTAATAAACTAAAATAGCTAGTTTTACAGTTTATAACTGTGCTTTTACAGTTTTAAACTGGAACCTCTGATGCCAGTATTATACTGTAAAAACAACAGCTTATTTTTTGCAGTGCAAAGTTAGTTTGAAAAATAACCTGAAAAATATCACTTAAATTGAAAAATAAAAGTTTTTTTTTTGTTATTCTCATGTCGTAGTTAATAATCACTGTGAAGATAAGGGATGCTATTGTTTCGAGAGGTTGGACTTCTTTATTAACATGCTAGCTGCGTTGCCTGGGTCTACCTCGAAAATAAAAGCTGTTTCAAGCAGGGGTGCATCGCCCCCTCCCCCCCCCCCAAGCTTAATGGCGCAAATTCTCCCCCAAAAATTTTTACAACCGTCTTGTGCTTTTTATTTTTATTTTTACCCCTCTTTTTTATTTTATTTATTTTTTACATATTATTAATTTTTCAAAAGTTCGAATTATGCGCAAAATAGAATCTCTTTTTTTCCCTTCCAGACCTTCCAAGCACACACATGCGCAGACAAAAAAAATAAATAAATAAATAATAATAATAAAGAAATAAAAGAAATAAATTAAATTTAAAAAATAAATTAATGAATAATTTATCTTTAAAATAATTCGTAAATAATTTAAATTAAAAAAAGTAAATAAATAAATAAATTAGATTTAAAAAAATCCCCAAAAAATTTGATGGCGCAACTTGCGACACAATCCCCCCCCCCCCCCTGTGGGCATCTCTGGTTTTAAGTGATGCATGTTCAACAATCAGAGTTAAAGAAAAGAACAAATAGTGCAAAATTTCCCCTCAGCGTGCAGAAAAAAGCAATTTTATGACTTCAAATTTAAAGTTCAATTACACTGCTCGACATTGAAAATGCAACACCAAGAAGGAGTGGTCAGAAATTCATGCAAATTTTACCGTAGACGCACGTCACTGAGTTATGCAAATGATATGAAATGCGCAGCTCTCCGACGCACGTGAAGTAAGATATAAGAGAATGAAGTTGAAAAGTGGGCAATGTTCATGTTGGTTTTTCTGCCAGACTAATTATCGGAGAAATTTGGTTTTTGTCTCGAAGGATACGTGTGATAGGAGGAAATGCCACGCCGTCCTCAACGAAGACACTTCCAGCATATAGACGACTTTACAAGGGGTATGGTGATCGGACTGAGAAGAGGAGGTTGGTCCATACGTCAAATTGCAGCTGATACCCACATGGATGCAAGCACTGTGCATCGGCTGTGTCGGAGATGGTTGGAAAGAGGAAATGTAGCCACATTGAGGGGTGCAGGTGCAGCCAGAGTGACGTCAGACCGCTTGGATCGACGGATTCACCGACAAGCTGTGGCGGACCCGCAAGTCACTTGTACGTCGATTCTGCAGCACGTGCAAGGTACCCTGGATGTTCCTGTGTCGACCAGAACCATTTCCCGTCGACTGGTTGCACGTGGCCTGCAATCACGGCGCCCGCTAAGAAGACTGCCATTGACCTCACAGCACAGACTCCAACGTTTGGAATGGTGCCGGACCAGAGCGACGTGGATGGCAGAATGGCAAACCGTAGTGTTCTCAGATGAATCCCGCTTCTGTTTGTCCAGCGATAGTCATCGCATACGTGTGTGGCGTCGACGTGGAGAAAGATCGAATCCGGCAGTAACTGTGGAACGCCCCACAGAGCGACAACGTAGCATAATGGTTTGGGGCGCTATTGCATACAATTCCGTATCACCTCTAGTTCGTATTCGGGGCACTATGACGGCCCAACGATATGTAGATAATGTACTGCGGCCGGTGGCAATCCCCTACCTTCAGGGTCTGCCAAATGCAATTTTTCAACAGGATAACGCCCGGCCTCACAGTGCTCGAATCAGCCAACATGCTCTACGAGGTGTACAGATGCTTTCCTGGCCACCATACTCTCCTGACTTGTCACCAATCGAACATGTGTGGGACGTGATTGGACGCCGTTTGCAGAACCTGTTACTGCCTCGTTCAGAGGACGAACTGTGGCAAATGGTTGAAAGGGAATGGAGTGCCATCCCTCAGGACACCATCCGCAGGCTTATTGACTCCATGCCTAGACGTGTTTCTTCGTGCATCGCTGTCCGCGGTGGTCCTACTTCTTACTGAGCCGACGCCGTCCTCGCTCTAAATTTTTCTTATTTATTTTGAAATAAATATCACTTATTGTTCCATGCTGTCTCTGTCTCCTTACCAAATTTCATCAATTTCTGACCACTCCTTCTTGGTGTTGCATTTTCAATGTCGAGCATTGTTCTTTGTTTTTTTTTTATTCCGAAAATTCTGCCATCGCTTGTCATTAATAAACATATTTAGGTTTATCAGCATATGTGGCCTCCTTTATAACTGCCCAATTTAAATGTGATCCCTATTGTGATAAAAATCTCCCCCCTCCCTATAACAGGGGTTCTCAAGCTTTTCCAAGTCCCCACACCCTTTGAACAATCAAAAATTTCTCACTGCATGTTAAGCATGTATGTCTATTATATAACTATATCTATCTATCTATCTATATTTATTTTTTTATACCTAAAGAGAGCTGTATATATGTAAGTGAAGATATTTAGTTAAACATCATGTTCTCTTAAGATTTTGCGCAAAAAAAAGCAGAAATAATGTAGAATTCATCCTTTATTATTTGTTTTATAAAATAAGCTTTTCTAAATGAAGTTTTATGTGTGGGTATGTGCGCGTTTTACTTAATTAGAACGCATAAAACCGTATGAGACTTAGATTAGTAATCATTGCACATTAAAAAAAAAAAAAAAATAGCACGAAGATTTGAGACCGCGGTCATTTCGCGGCACCCCTCATCTATCACCGTGACATCCCAGAGTGCCTCGATGCCCACTTTGAGAAGTATATGGCGTAGCATACCAGACTTTTTTTCTTCTTGACGTGAGTATATTGCTCACGGTGCGAGCTCTATTGTGTTATTAACACGTTTAGTGTTCTAAAATGTACTGTTGCAGTACACGAATTTTAGTGATGGAATTTCTATCTTTCCTTATTAAACGAGGATGCTTTATGTGCCTTTCTGAAAAGCTAAGAATTGCAGGTCTCATTTGAAGTATAATATTTGTTTTTTAAATGAGGGTACATATCTCATAATGATGTATTAATTAGGGATGCACCGATTAATCGGCCATAATCGGGCACTTTGCCGATTATTAATAAGCGGCAAAATCGGGCCGATTAATCGGCTGAAAAATATTTTTCAGATATTACTCTTTAAAGTTTTCTTTCACTAGGAAACTATGATGAAATCAGTAATAATAATCCTCACAGTTGATATAAAGTTTGTTTTTAATTAATTCTCCTACTTTGAATATACATAGACAATAATACAACATTTTTCATGTGGTGATAGTTTTCTCCTTAGCACAGTGCTTTCAGATAACCTCTAATTTCTAAAGAATAAAAGTATTGAATTAAATTGCTACTAATTACTAAAATATATGGATTAAAAGTACTCCTAAATTAGAATATTCATCACACACTCCCAATCCCCTCCTATTTTTATAAATTCTTATTTCCAATTAACATAACTAACAATGTGTTAATAATATTATTGACACTAATAATTCTAATTAACTAAAAATTCTTAGAAAATTGGTTCTAAGAAATTTGATAAAATATTGAAATTATTTTGTAAAAACTAGGAAAACGGAAAAAAAAATCTTCTTCCACAAATAAATTACTTATTATTGACTGTAAAATGTACAGTAATAAACTGCAAAATTAGCAATTTTACGTTTTATTACTGTTAAGCAGCAATTTTACAGTTTATTACCACAATTTTACAGTTTATTACCGCAAAGTTAGCTGTATTATACTGTAAAAACAACAGTATAATACTGGTAGCAGAGGTTCCAGTTTAAAACAAAAATTCAGAGTGATATTACTGTAAAATTGGCAATTTACAGTTTATTAGTGTAAAATTAGAAATTTTACAATTTATTACTACAAAATTAGCAATTTTTTCAGGTTATTACTATAAAATTAGCTGCATTAAACTAAAAACAACATTATTTTTTTTACAGTGCAGAAGCTTCAAATGAAAATGCTTCGTGCTATTTGTATTTAATTTGAATCTGACTTGTGGCACACGATGATCTACAACCGGCAATGGGCAATTTTTCAGCTGAAAATTAAAAATAAAAAACTAGTTCCATTTTAGATAGTTGCTACAGCTCTTAAGAATGAACGTTGTGTGATCTTATGCAAGATATTTACTACTGAATTTATTTCCAGAGTAAACAAATATGAATTGTCTACAAGTTATCTTAGAGACATATTGCAACTAAATTTTTCTCTTTGAAATTTCTGGTGAAAACAGTCTTAAGGAGCTAATGGTTTTGGAAATAATTAGCTGTTACATTGACAATATTTATTCGCTTATAAATCTAACATTCTGATTATTAATTTCAGCGATGTGTCTTGATATTTGTTTCATTATAAAATTCTCCATAAGCTCTTTTGATAAAACATGACATAAAAAACCTTCTTCGAATTGTGGCACTTCTATTTAACGAAACTCCTAAAATAGAAAGTTCTTATAGAAAATTAGTTTAAGCTGGAAAATAAAATTTGTTTATTTTCATAAAAGCAAACAAAAAGTGAGTAAAAATGATTCGCATATATCAAAAAATGTATATTTCCATGAACCTAACAGTATTTCTAACATAATTAACGAGCATAAATCTTGAAAAATAAGTTTATACGTACATAGTAGGAATACATATACATTTTTGAAAAACACACTAAAAATACATGAATGAAAAAGGAAAAATTCAATTTAAACACATTGTGATGTATTGCAGTAAAAATATTTTAACGAGAAATCTCTTTTACTACTCGTTTGTTTTATTTTACTCATTTGGTTTGCATCTACTTTTATCTGTAATCAGAGTAAAAAGTTCTTTTTTCATTTTTGACGTTGTTGAGCATAGTTATACCTTGTTGAATTCGTAAGAGTTTTGCAATCGTAAAACAGCATTAAATTAATGTGATGCTATTAGTGAAGCTGTTGATATTGACATTGGTTATCATTGATATCTCATTACTATGATCATGAAGTCATTTCTTTAAGAATCGCTCTCCTTTTAACGTCATTTACCGCAATCATGCGTCCTCCAAGATACTGGTTTCTCTGACTTACAATGACGTGTTTTTGATTGTTATGATCGGATCCGTTTTTCTAAACATGCTCAAAGATTATTGATGTGCACTGCAAAAAATGAGCTGTTGTTCTTACAGTATAATACTGGTAGCCGAGGTTATAATTTAAAAATGTAGAATGCACAGTAATAAACTGTAAAACTAGCAATTTTAGTTTCTTACTGTGAAGTTGGAAATTTTACAGTTTATTACGGTAAAATTTAGCTGCCAGTATTATACTGTTGTTTTACAGTATAATACTGGCAGCAGAGGTTCCACTTTAAAACTGTAAAGTGCACGGTAATAAACTGTAAAATTAGAAATTTTAGTTTATTCCCGTATATTTAGCCATTTTTAGTTTATTACTATACAATTAGCTGCATTATACTGTGAAAACAATATTCATTTTTTACAGTGTGTTCAACCTTTTAAGAGTCCTTTGAGAGGCAATATTCTCTTAGTTCAAATTTTGTTTTTTAAAATATCTCAGATCTTTGAACCACAGTAGCATATTTATTTGAAATTTTTTGCCATATCTCCCTCTCCAGTTGTCGAAGAACATCAGAAAGGAACTCATCTTGAACTAAAATAGCAATTTCCTCACATTATATGCGGACTTGCTCCCTTTTCTCACTGTTCAAGGGCAAATTCATCTTGTGCGTCATGAGAATATCCTAAGTCTGTACTTTTTATTTTTGTGACAGTATAAATCAACATCGTTTTAATGCGATGGAATACGAACTGTTTCTAAAAGACGTGCATGAATATCTTACTTTTTTGGCAGCGACTTATTTTCTCTGAACTTTATGCCATATCTCCCCCTCCAGTTGTTGAAGAACGCCAGAAAGGAATTTATCTCAAAAAAAGGTAGCACTTTCCCCCTCATTATTTGCGGGAATGCTAACTTTTCTCATTGTTCAAAAGCAAATGCACCTTGCACATGATATAGTTACCTAAGTTTGCATGCTTTATTTTACATTAAAGTAACTTGTAACAACTATTGCATTGCAACACATTTTTGGGATTGTATCACTCAGCATCGTTTAGAAAAGATCTGTTTTTAAAATACGCGCTAGAATATTATAATTCTTTGAACCTCATTAACTTTTTTATTAGGAATTTTTACGATATATCCGCTTTAGCTGTTGAAGAACGTCAGAAAAGAATTTATCTTGAAAAGGCTAGCAATTCCTCCGCATTGCTTGAGGAGGGTCTCACTTTTTTCATTGTTTATGAGCAAAGGCATCTTGTAAATGATAGTTACATAAGTTTGTATTTATAATTTTACACGAAAATAACTTGTAATAGCTATTGAAATGCATTTTTGGGATAGTATAACTCAACATCGTTTGAATGAAATTGATTAAAAATTCTGTTTCTAAAACACAAGCATGAATATTTTAATTCTTTGAGCCCGAGAGATTTTTTTTGCTATATCTCCTCCTCCATTTGTCGTCAGAAAGGAATTCATCTTGAAAAAAGGAAGCAATTTCCTCCACACATTATTTGTGTGATTGCTCACTTTTCTCACTGTTCAAAAGCAAAAGCAACTTGCACATGATAGTTACCTAAAATTGTATTATTTATTTTACATGAAGGTAACTAGCAATAGTTATTGCAGCACATCTTTGCAATAATATGACTCAACATTGTTTGAACACTGTAAAATATTAATGTTGTTTTTACTGTATTACACAACTTATTTTACAGTAATAAACTGTAAAAATGCCAATTTTACAGTACTAAACTGTAAAAATGCGAATTTTACAGTACTAGACTGTAAAAATGCTAATTTTACAGTTTATTACCGTGCATTTTACAGTTTTAAACTGTAACTTCTGCTGCCAGTATTATATTGTTGTTTTTATAGTATAATGCAGCTACATTTTACTGCGATAAACTGTAAAATTTGCTAACTTTACAATAAGAAACTGTAAAACTGCTAGTTTTACAGTTTATTACTGTGCATTTTGCAGTCTTAAATTGAAACCTCGGCTGCCAGTATTATAATGTAAACACAGCAGTTCATTTTTCGCAGTGAAGGAAACTAAATGAGAGCTGCTTCTAAAAGACGTGCGTGAATATTTTAATTCTTTGAGCCCTAGTATCTTATTTACTCAGATTTTTTTGCCATATCTCCCCCTCGAGTTGTACTCAGAAAGGAATTCATCTTGAAAAAAAGGTAGCAATTGTTTGCGGGGTTGCTCGCTTTTCTCGCCAAACCGTGTTCAAGAGCAAAGGCATCTTGTTTACTCGAAGGAAAGGGGTAACCCTAAAGAGTAAGTGGGCCCTTGCTCCAGCTGCGGACCCACTCCAAGCAACGATCATTATGCATTGCAGAAAGAACGAAAAGAATGCGTCTTTTTCTCCTCACTCTTAAAAAGAGATGCTTTGGATTTCTCTGCGAGAGAGGAAGAATACGATTTAGGTTTAAAAAGGATTTGCCGGTTTAAAGCCTTGACTTCTAGCTTTGGCTCCGGCGTTAAAAAACAGAAGAAGAAAAAAAAAGTCCGAATTTCAAGCTTCCAGGGAAAACAAACAATTGTTCCGCGTGGACATTAGAGTTGTCATGCGAGATAAGATTACCTTGATTTTATTTGTCTGCTGAACGCGGATGCTGTGGAACTCGTCCCATTTAAGGATGTGTAATAATGGAAAGCATGGAGAGAAATCCCGTGCTCCTGCTCTTCTTGCATGCACATCGATTGAGAAATCATGTGTCACACTTTTAAGACCATCCTAAACGAATTTGTCGAAACATTTAAGAAGCTTTTAGCGTCGTTTTAGAATAGTGTTTTTATCACAAAAATGTTTACGAAATTACGGCGAAAAGTTTTGCTTATGTTTACAAAAAGGGAGGGGAAGTTTGGCATTTAATTTTGATTTTATGATCGAACCGTCTGAGAGAAGGATTTGTTGGAGATGGGAATAGATTAACTTTGAGAAACTCTAGGGATCGAAAATAGCAAAAGAAAAGGATTGCTTCTGCGATTACAGAGCAAAATACTTTTATGTAACCTTTCTTACTTTATCATCAGAAACGTATAGAGCGCGTTTGCAAAGAAAATGCAATGAATCGAATTAGGGCAGAAAGTAGAGGACTTTTCCACGAAAATTAAGACACTTTGTACCAACCACACGTGAAAAATCTATATACAATATAAAACGTGTAATACGCAAAAAGGTTTTGCCTACGAAATCACGCGTGTAGGTGTGATTTCCTATGAGAAAATGCTTGTTACATTTTTTTCTTCTTCTTCTCCTTCTTTCTTTTTTTCTTTATATATATATATATATATATATATATATATATATATATATATATATATATATATATATATATATATATATATATATATATATATATATATATATATATATATATATATATATATATGATGCGAAATATGTAGCTGTCAGCGTGAAATTTCCTATGAAATGTCCCCCTATTTGTTTCCTTATGCATAATGAAAATTACTTGGAATGAGTGATTTCAAAATCTTATAGCATTCAATTATTCGTCATAGAAATGTCAAATGTAGTAACTGTTTATTTCTTGTGAAAATAAGTAATAAAAATAACTACTAATTTCTGTATCGTTCATGTTTTAATAAAAAAAATAGTAGTATTCTTGATATTTGTCTAAGGATCAAAATTCGTTTCGCAAACAACCCTGAAATAACTTATCGATCAATAAGACCATCTGGCTTCGAAGAAATATGATTAACATTTTGTGCGGTCAATTCTCCCGATTAATCCCTTTTTTTGTAATAATAAGCGTACTGGCGCCAGTAGATTATTGTGTCGCGACATATACTCTTGATCTGTTGTAGTGGACATCACCAAGTAGAGCCGAGTTGAAGTGTTTTCTTTACCACAAAGAAGCGCTGGACAACAGAAATCTTAAGTTTTTGATGGCGAAACAGTTAGTTACTTATACGAGTATTGTTGTGTTTGACCGTTGTTAAAGGAATTATATTGGGCAATTTAGCAGTCAACAGGATTGAATGTGTCTGAAACAACTAAACGAATTTCGAGAACTGTCAGATTTAGGGAACGAGTAAGAGAAAAGAAATTAGGATTTATTCAAGAAGAGACAAGTTGTTTGCGTAGTCAGGCGGTCTTAGCGACAGCAAAGATAAACTAGTAGTCGACGCTTCTTCGAAACAAATGTATAAGTTTTAGACAGGGCTTAATTTCTAGTAAATTAAATGCGGGAATGGTAGAGTCCTTAAAACTTATTTTGTAAGCCTGGATTTCGTCGAAAATGTTCAAATGGAAATAAAATAGACACATTTTGATGAATTTAAATGAAGTTAAATTTGAAGTAATGCTACAAAATAGTTTCCATTAATATTTGTACAATTTTACTGCATTTATTATATTGCTATTGTAATTAATCTAGAATCTAACGCGCTACTGGGTATAAAATATTAATTCTGAAAATACGTACCTACCTGAAGATTTTCTGCTTGAGCTTAGCTTTCTTTCCACTGCTAATGAATTAAAAAAATAATTCCTGCCTTTTTTTTAAATGCAAAAGGAGTCCTTTCTAAAAGTTTTTTGCAACACAATTATTGCGGAATTACAAATAACTGTTAGAATAATTTTTAAAATAAATTTATCAAGCATTTATTTATTGTTTTTCCTGTTTTGAGCATAATGCTGGCTTATTACTGAAAGCATAAAAAACTCTCCAGATATATATAAAAAAAACATTAAGAGAGATACACATTAAGATGAATTTAAATGCAGTAATTAAATTAAGTGAAATTTGAAATGACGGTATAAAAATATATTTTCCATTAATATTTGTGAAATGCTCCTGCGTTTATTATTTTGCTGTTGTAATTAATCTAGCATCTAACGCGCCACTGAAAGTAAAATATTAATCCTGCAAACAGTTACCTGAAGATTTTGTGACCTGAGCTTAGTTTCCACTGCTAATGAATAAAGAAATAATCCCTGCCTTTTCCATGTTGCAAAAAAAGTAATTTTTTGAAGTTTTTTTTGCAACATAATTATTTTGCTAAGCTCCGAAAACATAATAAATTATGCAGAGTCTTTAATGGGAATCTCTGCATTATCTAATATTCATTTTTTTCTCTCTTCTCTCTCAATATGAACTATCTTAAATGAACAATTGATAAAATTTGAAAAGTAAGCGAGTGGAAAAGTTTTTAATGTTAAATATGATAAAAGAACTTACATAAGATAACTTGTGCATTTTTCTATTTAAAATAACTATTAATATTTATCCGATTTCAAATGTTTTTCGGAAAGGTTATTTTAATAATTCAGAGCAATTTCGAAGATTTCTTTTATTTTAATCTTCATTGTATATTCAGTATTCAGTTTATGCTAAATGCATGATTGCCTATGATTTTTCATCATAACTTAAACATTGGCATTCAAAAGCAAAATATTTCAGAGTATTTAATTTGATTTTGCTTGTTCAGTTTAGTATTATGATAATAGAAAAATTGATTTGCTTCATATTTATCACGTTTTCCGCTAAATCTTCAAAAGTAGTTCATTTATGAGGTTATTTTATGACGTTTTGAAACTTTGTTGGGGGAGGGGGAGCTACCTATTTTTTAATTAAATCTCAAGATATTTCTTCGCAACTAGTTTATGTCATTTTTAAGAAAAGCGATAAAAGGTTAAGTTAAGATTCCATTGCAGGTAATTTGCATCTGATAGTATAATCATGAATCATGTCATGTAATTACATGCTTAAGGAAATTTGGAACTGAGACCTTTGATACTCTATTCATTCAGTGTTACGTCAATTCATCTGGTAAACTTTCTGATAACCTATTGATCAAGAACTGCACACGTGTAGCTAGAGACATTTCTGTCAATACGTTAATCAGTAGTTCTGAACATCGTATCTCGAGATTTCTGACAATCTGTTGATTTTGTTTTTTTTTCCTTTTTTGACATAAAGCATCAGATTTCTGACTAAATGTGAGATTAAAGCAGTAAGTAACCGCCCTTAACCCTTTATGTCCCAAATTGATTTAGCAATGAATTTTTAGCATTTTTTTTTTCTGAGTTGAAAGTACACTAAAAAACATTTTTACCGAGCATAAAAATTTTGAAATTTTTGGGGGTCTAAGCCCCCCTACGCCTTAGGGCCCCCCCCCCCCCCAAAAAAACTGTTTCCGATCGCAGGTACCATCTGTCGGCCTCTCAGCAAAGTAGAAGGAGTGGTACTCAAAAGCTTCAGCATGATTCCGGCCATTTAGGATTCAAAATACTAAATTAATATAAGTGGGCCTTCTGAGTCCCGTCGGGGAACAAAGGGTTAAGCCAGGGCTAAGGCAGAAACATGCAATACACCACCAACTCGTTTATTCCATCCATGGACTGCAGTTTCGTGCTTTTTGGCACTCGTAAGCATGGAATAGGAATTAAACGAGCTGGAGGCAAAAGAGAAGGAACGAGCTGGAGGCCCGAGCTTTGCTTCAAAATTTACGAGTTATACTGTACCAAGTGCGGCTCGCTCGCTGGGGCTCTAATTTCACATAAGCTACCAGTTTTTGTTGACTCTCTTTGCTCTATAAGAGGTTTTCTGCTTCCAGCTGGTTTACTTCCAATTCCATGCTGACTAGTGCCAAAAAGCACGAAATTGCAGTCCATGGATGGAATAAACGAGTTGGTGAAGTATTGCATGTATGTGAAATTGACTCTTATGCACATGCACGTGACTTAGTACAAATTACCTAGCATAACCTATGCATGCATAAAATATAATTACTTTTCGGAATTTTAGGCCGTAGTCAAACTAAGATATTTCTTTGCTGACGTCTCTTGTTTCTGCCTATCTACTCTAACAGCTTCTTCCAGAGCTAAAATTGAACATTTATCACTGTTGCCGTCCCTAGAAAGAAGCCGAATTGTTTATATTACACTTTATTTAGAACATCATTACTTTTTTTATTTAATCATATTTGCGAAATACTGCAACGCATACTTTTGCTAAACTGTAAAAAATGAATGTTGTTTTTACAGTATAATACAGCTAATTTTATAGTAATAAGCTGTAAAAATTGCTAATTTTACAGTAATAAACTGTAAAAATTTTAAATTTACAGTACGGAACTGTAAAGCTACTAATTTTACAGTAATGAACTGTAAAATTGCGAACTTTACAGTAAGAAACTGTAAAATTGCTAGTTTTTTAGTTTATTACTGTGCATTTTACAGTTTTAAATAAGAACCTCGGCTGCCAGTATTATACTGTAAAAACAACAGTTCATTTTTTTAAGTGTACGTGTTCGTATGTTTTTACATTCATGAATTATAGAAGAAAATAACGAATATTTGTACTGTAAAGCACCTTATTTTATTTATTTAGCTCTCTCTGTATCTTTTCTTTGAAAAAATAAAATCAAATGACAGCCAATTTTAAATTTGTACAAGAAATATCTTAGTCGGATAAATAATAAAAACGAAACTTTCATGCATTAATTACGTTTTAAATAAATAAAAAATATCTTAAAAACTGCTCTGCTACAGTTTCGAAAGCAATCTGAATTAGAGTGTGAAAAGAGAGTGCATGAAGTGATACTATAAGGAAAAATACTTCAATGAGAATTCGATCGTATATTTATTTCGTTTTTATTAACTCTCTAATGCACTTCGTTCTCTCTCGGGAACTAAACGTTTTTGTTGTTGATATTTTACGTTTTCAAGCTTAATGTGTGTGAAAAAAAATGAGGCATTTCGTCGAAAATTGGAAAATTTGAGCTTTTAAATAACGCGAGAAGTGTGATTTTTATGTTAGAGAATGTAACATGCTTTTTTTTTTTTTTGTACGATGGTTTTTCGCACGGAGGTAATTTCTTTGCTCTTGCATGCATATCAGTTTCCGTTTTGTTCGAATACTTTGCAATAAGTTAAATGATTCATTTATTAATATTATATTTTATCAAAATATTATCAATGCCACATCATTATGATTTGAACGATAACCACATATATATAGTGAGAGATACAGATAGAGGCAGATAGACTGATATGTAGAAATATATAGACAGACAGAGAGGTATTGATACCAAATAAAAAACTAAAAATAATATTTTATAGTGAGGATTGTATTCCAATAAACGCATTTGTTTAGCTACGATAAACGGTATTTTCAACAAAATTGTTTTTTAATCATCTTGACACAGGAATAAAATATTTTCTTACATGCTTTTGTAGATATTTATACTGAAAATTAGAATGCTTTCAATAGTCATCAAACTACAAAAACCTGATAAAACAGAAGTTTGTGGCTTGCAGACAGAATTATACTGGAACTGTAAACTGTGTTTCAAATGTCAGAAATATAATCTTTAAGCTTTGGCCAATCTTCACAACAATCCAGTCCCATACCATCTCTCTTGATCTCTAGAACCCTAGACGATCATACTATTCCCCAGTCACGAGAATTTCCGTAGAATGTTTTAAAAGAAGAGATTAACATTTCAATAATACGTTTCTCTTTTTGCAAGATATGTTTGGAATTAGTGTTACATATTTCTTTCAGTAACATACATTAAACTTTTTTATTTCTTATATCTCTTGAAAAGGCATCTGTGACTAAAGTACACGCGCTCACATATGCGTCAAGTTCTTCTAATCTTGAAATTAATAATAATTCCTGAAATTGTGTTCGTTTTAATTGTTTTACTTTCATAAAAAAATTAACAACAACAACTAAAAACTGATAATTGGGAAAAAATCAATAATTTCTGGAATCAGCACACCAATAAGATCATATTGCTTTAGATAATTTATTTTTAATTCAGAGCAATTTAAAAAATCTTATTGTTCTGAAGAACCTTTATTTTAATTCGTTTTCAGAGGCAGTGTAATCTTGAATAAGATAATATTCAGCAATTTATTTTTGATATCATTACTGTCTATATTAAAAAGAAGACTGATGCCACACTGTAAAAAATGAATGTTGTTTTTACAGTATAATACAGCTAATTTTACACTAATAAACTGTAAAATTGCTAACTTTACAGTAATAAACTGTCAAATTGCTAATTTTACAATTTTCTTACCGTGCATTTTACAGTTTTAAACTGGAACCTCTGCTGCCGGTATTATACTGTTGTTTTTACAGTATAATGCAGCTACATTTTACGGCAAATGAACTGTAAAATTTCTAACTTTACAGTAAGAAACTGTAAAATTGCTAGCTTTAGTTTATTACTGTACATTTTAGTTTTAAATTGGAACCTCGGCTGCCGGTACTTGTGCTTACTGTAGCTTACTGTAAAAACAACAGTTTATTTTTTGCAGTGCACACGATTTTTCTATTTGAACAGAATGAGAAAAAAATTGCTGTCTTTTCTTTTTTTTTTCTTTTGCTGTGGATAGCGCCCCAGCGCCAGTTTGTAGGTATAAAAGCCTGCGTATAGCTCATCTATATAAATAAAAGTGGATGTATGTAGATGTGCATATCTTCTTTATACAAATCCACACTTTCGATCCTATGCTTGCCAAATTTACCACAGGTCCTTTGATGCTTAGGAATTTACAAAGAAGGCTCTCTGAACTTTAAAAAAAAAAAAAAAAAAAAACTAATAAAATTGCTCTCTTGTTCGTTGACGGGAAACTTTGCTCTTTTTTTCTTCTTTTATTTAAGGTTGATTGCTGAACATGCATCACCAAACACAACTTTTATTTTCGTCGTGCGCACTGCAAAAAAATAAACTGTTGTTTTTACAATATAATACTAGCAGTCGATGTTACAATTTAATATCGTAATATGCACAGTGATAAACTGTAAAACTAGCAATTTTACAGTTCATTACAGTAAAGTTACTACATTTACATTTTATTGCAGTAAAATTTAGCTGTATTACACTGTAAAAGCAACAGTATAATACTGGCAGCAGAGGTTCCAGTTTAAAACTGTAAAATACACGGTAATAAACTGTTAAATTAGCAATTTTACTATTATTACTGTAAAATTAGCAATTTTACAGTTTAGTACTGTAAAAGTAGCAGTTTTAGTTATTGCTGTAAAATTATCAAATTCAATTGTTTAGTACTAAAAGTAGCGATTTTACAATTAATTGCTGTAAAATTGGCAAATTCTAGTTATTTATTATGAAATTAGTTGTATTATACTGTAAAAATAACATTCATTTTTTACAGTACAACGCTTGGGAAAGCAGCTAGTAAAAATAATAAAATCAGGATCAACCAAACACAATAATAAAATTTCATAATAATAAGAAAAATTTATATCCATTTGGACATATTTAATAAAATTAAGACAATACTGCGAAAACTTTGAATCAGTATAATTTTAAATCGAGTCCAAATTCAAACCAAGAATATTAGAAAAGTTATTGAGAATTAAATTTGAAAGTACAATTGAATGATTATTACAGACCTAAACTAGTTTGACCAACTTATGAACACTTAAGCATAATTACACTTTCAGAAATTCATTCCATCTTTAATAACTCCAATATCTGACATACGATACTAACAACTTCTCTATTGATATTTATGATGTGATTAAGAAAAAAATTAAGAGAAATTTAATGGTGTTGTTTAAGGTTTTTTAATGAGTTTAAAATTAAAAAAAACGGTCGAAAACTGAGCAACTGAACGCGTCTAATGAGCTGTCATAAAAAAGAAAGCCCTATCTCCAAAGGAAAACAATGTTGGGAAAAACTAGAAGACATAAATTTTTAACCTTCATAAATGCTATTATACAGGGTGTCCACTCCAATCGTGGACCAATAGCTAATTTCTAAACCGTTAGAGATAAGCATATAATTTATTTAGGAAAAAATCTCCAAATTTTGAAAGGAATTTTGGGTCTATTCAATGTTTTTCAAAAAATCAAATTTTGAAAGAGTTACGAAATTTAAATTTTTATACAGCCCCCCAGTCCTATCAATCATATTTAGTAAAACATTCTTGACACTGTAACGTTTAAAACTAAAAAAAAAATCACTCTTCTACCACAAAAATTGACCGAGTTATGACGTTTTGAAAAATCAAGATTTTGAAGGATTCCGAATACGGTCCCATAAGAGATCTCTCGATGACGTCATGAAATAATGCAAAATCTTGATTTTTCAAAACGTCATAACTCGGTCAATTTTTGTGGTAGAAGAGTGATTTTTTTTTAGTTTTAAACGTTACAGTGTCAAGAATGTTTTACTAAATATGATTGATAGGACTGGGGGGCTGTATAAAAATTTAAATTTCGTAACTCTTTCAAAATTTGATTTTTTGAAAAACATTGAATAGACCCAAAATTCCTTTCAAAATTTGGAGATTTTTTCCTAAATAAACTATATGCTTATCTCTAACGGTTTAGAAATTAGCTATTGGTCCACGATTGGAGTGGACACCCTGTATATATCCTTTTAATTTTAGCTCATAAGTAGAACCATGCAGGAACAAAATTGTAAATTTATTTGATAACTATATCTTTAAACAACCCCCCCCCCCCGAAAAAAAAATCTGTAAAAATGAAGTTCAACAAAAAGCGTGGGTCTATTTTCCGTCATTAACCGGCAATATAAGCTTTACAATGAGAGATAAATCATGGAATTTGATAAAGGAATAAGGAAGATCTTGCGTAGTTACAGAAAAACTGTACAGAGAAATAATGTATAAGCACTGCAAGAAATGAACTGTTGTTTTTACAGTATAATACTGACAGCTGATGTTCCAATTTAAAACTATAAATTGCACAGTAATAAACTGTAAAACTAGCAATTCTACAGTTTCTTACTGTAAAGTTCGTAATTTTACAGTTCATTGCCGTAAAATTTAACTGTATTATACTGTAAAACCACAATATAATACTGGCAGCAGAGGTTCCAATTTAAAACTGTAAAATGAACAAACTATTAAATTAGCAATTTTACAGTTTGTTACACTGTAAAATTCGCAATTTTACAGTTTAGCACTGTAAAAGAAGCAATTTTATAGTTTATTACTGCAAAATTAGCAATTTTTACAGTTTATTACTATAAATTTGCTGTATTATATTGTAAAAACAACATTCGTTTTTTACAGTGAGGTACTTACGCCAGAGCAGTTATAAGATAGATCCAGTCTACAATTACTTTAACATCGCTCACTCGATCGATCTAGTTCGAGATTTCAGACGCAAAAGCACGATACAATGTATTTAAATAGCTGATACATAGATTCTATCAAAGCACAATTTACAGCAAATTCCGGTTTTTCATAAAGCCATTTTCGAAACAATAGTCAAACACACCGCCTAAAGTCTATTTCGCGTTTATATCCTCTCCTTTTTCTGAAAAGTTTGAAAGCGAGAAATTCTAGAATCACGCTTGATGCTCTGGAGCACGTATTCGTCCACCCAAAATTCGCCATCACGTCCGATTACGAAACAAAAAATCCGATTACGCGCCAAGAACGTTGCTCACGAGCTGAATATCTAATATCTTTCTTTTTCACGGTTGTTGCTGGAAATATTCTGGCGTGAGGGTTTCTTTTAAAATCGTTTCGATAAAAAAATTCTGTTGGATTTTGTGCCAAAGAAAGCTTGTTTACTTTTTTCAGTTTTTCAAATTAATAAAATAGTTTATTAATTTAACCAGATTTGTTGCCTTTATTAACTTCTTTCCTGTTTTCTTCACTTTCTTATGCATGTTATGCATTTTATTATTTAATTTCTTCTTGTTCAATATTATAATTGTGATGATAAAGAATTAATAGCTTTACATTCAAAATAAATGCACTAGCTGTTAAATTTATTACGATAATCGAGCATTTATATATAGAGCATCTACAGTGCGGAGGCAGTTGCCCTCTTGTCCCCCCCTCTTCCGTACTGGCCGCTTACGGACCCAGCTCGTTCATGGTATCAAACTAAAAGAGACGAGTTAATTATAATCCTTTCACGGGTTGTTGCTTTAAATTTTCCAACGTTTCTCTCCGGAAACTTCCGGAGACAGAGAACGCTGCAAAAACTACAATCAATGCACTTCTTGTCAGTTGACGAATTTAACCAGAAAGCTTGATGGGGTGAACTTGATGCTTGGAAAAACAATAGAGGAACATTTCTGTGTTTCCGAGGGAAAGCATGTCAGGCCGAGCAACAGATGGGACACGCGACCGCACTGGCACCCGCCCGCGGTGCTCTCGGGAACTCCACGGGGGGTTACAAAAGCCCTCAACCGTCCATCTCTCATTCCAAATGGTAACCGGATCCCTTGATTTCTAAATAAACCGGGGCTTTGGAGGCATTTGGGGAAAGCATAACATTGAAAAAAATATCCAGTTTCGGCGATGATGAGCTTCCATGTGTGTTTGTTGCATTTTCTTAAGTAAACTCTGAAATCTCGAACCAATGTATGTTTCTTCGAGGTGAGAGACAGTTGAAGTCATGCATTGGGGTCGTTTTTTCTTTAGTGCATGTGGCATTAATATGCTTCCCATACTACACTGCAAAAAATGAAGTGTTGTTTTTACAGTATAATACTGGCAGCAGAGGTTCCAGTTTAAAACTTTAAAATGAGCAACAAAAAAATGCAAAATTAGCAATTTTACAGTTTATTACCACAATTTTGTGGTTTATTACAGCAAAGTTAGTTTTATTATTCTGTAAAAACTACAGTATAATACTGGCAGCAGAGATTCGAGATTAAAACTATTACTGTAAAGTTGGAATTTTACAGTTTATTAGTATAAAATTAGCAATTTTACAGTTTGTTACTATAAAATTTGCTATATTATACTGTAAAAACAACATATATTTTGTACAGTATATCGTATTTCTTTCTGAACAGTTTGCTGCATTGAAAATACAAAAACGATTTTCTTGTTTAATATGCGCAATATTTATTTCTTGATTTTATCATTGATTGGCCCTTTTATTTATTTTTAAGTAGGTGTTAAGGCAGTGTTTAATTTATTTAAATTTTGGCTGGAAATGTACCGTGAAGATGCATATTATATATTATTTATGTGTATGAGTGGTGCCCACGAGACATTGGAGAGAGTAATGGCACAGACTGAACGATTAAAATTTTTTGAGATGCTGTTCTACATCAACTAATGGTGTATTTAACTAGAAAACTTAAACTTGGTGCTTCAAGTCAATTCTCAGTACATTTCGTTACTAAAATTTTGAAATAACTAATGCATAGCTAAGTATATAGGAGAAGACCGCTTATATTGGACCACTGCTTAAATTGGACCTCGGGCTTAAAATCTAGTACAGAGATCTGTATTACACTTTAACAGTAGAAATATAAAGTTTTAGGAATAAAAACAATGTGTATGAAGTTTCACCAGTCTTCGAACTGTTTAGCGTGAGTTACGGCTTGATTTGTGATGAAAACGTGCGAAATCTTATTTTGCTGACTTGTTTCTAGAAGGATAACTCAAAAACTTGTAAATTGCGCTAAAATGCTGTTACAGTATTATAATCTGTGTTTAATAAGGATTACATCGATGTAATTACATGCGCGATTGTGATAGTTTTTGATAGAGAAATGAGCTGAAGAAAAATAAATGGCGTGTTTTCTTTTATTGGACCGAAAAAATTTTCCTATATTGGACCGGTGGTCCAATTTAAGAATATGATTTTAAACAAGACTTTTTATTAATCGTAACACAAAATAAGCGGCTCCTTTTATTTAATATAGTGTAGTTAAAATTATTTTAAGCATACTTTAACACCTATTCTCGAAATTCATTTAAACTTTTTTATCAAGCACATTTTTATCTAGCAGAAGCTGCCAACTTCTTAAAATGTATGTTTTTTTTCTCTCCATTCATTAAGCTGCAGTTTCAAGTTGTTAAACATAGTTATTAACTTAAATAAAATTTACGCTGGTTTACCGAGAGAAAAATATGAAATTCTTCGATATTTTCGAAATGATTTTAAAAGGAAAAACAACTTATATGCTACTAAAATGTTCAATGTAGAAGAAGCCGGCCTTTTCACTGTCCAAAAGCCCCAAAATATATTGACATATAGAGGTAACCATCAGGTTGGAACAGTAATGAATGGTGAACGTGGTAGAAAAATAAATGGTTATTTGCTGCAAGCTTCCCTGGTGAGCAATATACTTGTTAAAAAAAAAAAAAAAAGGTTTAATCACAAACGATAATTGACACAATTGATACAACATTTCATCAAAACTGTTAAGTCAAGCAATGTAAAAAGAATGTCCTTCTATTAACCTTTTAACTGTCATGCCCGAGATAGTCTCGGGCACAGCTGGTTTTCGAAAATGTCACTCCCGAGTATTACTCGGGGTAATTTTTTTTTTTTTTTTTGAGTACATCGTATTGTTATACCTGAATATATATCGGGAGATGTTTATTTCGGCTTCATCTCTTTGTCAAACCCGACTGTTTCTCGGGTTTGTGCTTGGAAAAGTGTTAAAAATTAAAATAACTTGACAGTTAAAGGGTTAATAGATAGGCACAGCACTTACATACGAACATTGATTCAATAAACTTGGCTTACGATAATGCTTTTTCTTTAAGCACATCATGCACGTAGATGTGGGCTTAATTCATTGTCTACATATTTTAATGGAGCATGTGATATATTGGATGCGAGAACATCTAATGAGATCCATTATCTAACATTGCATTGGAGAACTGTTTGGTAACTTTTATGGGCAAACCGCAATCAAGGCCATGGCAAATGCTGTGAGTTGATTCCAAAGAACATAAGTTTGGATTGTTTATTGACATGTGTTTAATGACACTGACTTGGCTGCAGCAGAATTAGAGTCAAGTAGTCCAGATAAAACTACTCAAAGTGAACAGGTTACATGTTCTTTGTAAGTTGTACACCATGTACAAGAGCTAGCTACGACTTAAATTAGTACAAGTTCTGCAGAATCGGCGGATAGTTCTCATCAAAACATGATTGCCAACTTTGAATTTGTAAAGCCGGCTCATATATCCCCTTTTCCTAAAAAAAAAATAGAAGGAACAAAAAGGAAGGCTATCTCAGCAATCATTCTAACGCCGTATAAAATAGGCATATAGCAGAAAAATTCACACTAGAAGAAGCAAAAAACTGCACAAAACAATTGTCATTGCAATGTTTGTCATAGAGATGAAGCGCAAAACATGATTACGTGTATGAAATGCCATCGGCGAGTTTATCATTAGTGCCTAAGTGAGGCCGAAGCAAAAGAAATTCTACTGCAAATCCTGGAAAAAAGCTGTATAGTTCAAACATAAATTATTCCATGATTTCTTGGTACGATCCAATTTAGGAAGCGCATGGTTCAATTTAGGAGCATATATTTCTAAATTGGACTTTTGCAACTTTTTATAAGATAATTTTTTTTTAAATAATTTTCATATTTTCCGAAAATATAAGCTCCTGAAGCGGTTCTTAATTAAATGTAGCTTACGATGCCCTATTTTGCATTTCTGTTTTGCTTCACATTGAGCGACACAGGCCCCCTGTTCTTAGGGGGTCCAATATAGGCGGTCTTCCCCTATGTGCTGAATTTTATAGCAAACTTCTCCTTACGTAACAGCTTTCTGAAGCTTATTTCTGTTTACTATACCTGGTTAATTTTCATCATGGTTAAGTTTCATCATGACTAAATACTATTGAAGCAATTACTTAAATTTTGAGCACGTGACATTTCCACTGCGATATAAAACAATGTTTTGAAACGTTTTTACAGTTGAAGATTCATAATCAAATAATTACACAAAGCAAGTTGTGCTTCTACAAGTAGAATCATCCGAGTTTTCATTTTCAAATAATTACACAAAACGAGTTTTACTTCTACAAATAAAAACATCGTACTCATTATCAAAAGATGATAGAAAAAATAAACAAACAGAAAGAAATATTCGCCCTTCGTTTCCATCTTGGACCCATTCACAAGAAAATGAAAGAAACATCGAAATGTATCACGGAAACTAGAAACCCTAACGTTGACGCTTCAAGTCAAGCCTCGGTATGTTTCGTCGCTAAAATTTCCCAATTACTAATTCATAGCTAAGTATACGCGCTGAATTTTATAACAAACTTCTCCTTGCGTAACAGCTTTCTGAAGCGTAATTCTGCTTACTAGATATTACTTATGTAAATATTTGATAAGCCTTTTTTTATGTCCTTTTCACTTAAACAATCCGGAGGCCTCTCTATCCGGGCGGAATGTCAATTGTGTTCCGCTCCAATATAGCGAGACAATATGAGCGCGCTTTTCCGTTGCAAAAAGCTAAACACATTTGTACAACGATTTTTCAGTGTCTTTAAAGATTAATGTATAAAGACCATCTCCCGGGAGTTGCGCTTATTCACCGGGGTTCAAGGCATTAGGAGTTAAGAAAGAGAGCGAGCAGCGTTTTAAGCATATTTCATCCGATGGAAATTCAGAACGGAATCAAAAAGGAAATGTTTTAGGTTTGCAATTGATCATTTTTAAAGGGAAGGATAAAACGTTATCTACAGCAATGCTTAGCTATAAATTAAAGTCTCTTCTAAAGTTCTAGACGTTGTCTGATGCTATAAAATGGAGCATTTTAGACCAACAATATTTGTGTCAGTATCCGTCGATTAGAGAAATAAAAGCACGTTAAAAGCGTTTTAACGTGCCTGTAAAAAGGAAATATTTTGGCTTGTAATTGATTATTTTTTAAAATAAGGATAAACATTATTTACAACAATGCTTAGCTATAAATTCAAAACGTCATCTAAAATTCAAACACTTTCTGATGTTATAGAATAGATCCTTTTTACGCAAAAAAAAAAAAAAAAAAATGTGTTGGGGTACTTATATCGTTTAAATCGACAGTTCAGAAAATGAAAAGAATAAAGTTAAATTCAATTTTTTTTTAGAAAAAAATTAATGAAGAAGAACTTTTGACGTGTAATATTTAAAGTGTGACGTGTAATATTAAAAAATGTGTTAGGAAGTAATGTATTTTAATTGCTTTACGGTTAAAATAAACTGTTCAAATTCTAGCAAGAAAATAAAAATAAAATAAAATAAGAAAAGCGGGAATCTAAATAGTTTCTATTAAAATAATTTATTAGTATTGCTGTAGTGAGTTATAATTTAAGCCTAAACGGTTGTAATTTAACAGTTCTTAACCCATAAATCTTCTATTAATAAGAGTTATAGTACTTTGCGCAGAGACCTATCTCTAAAGTGCGATTCCTGCAGAGCCTAGGATGTAGACAAGAAAAACCGTTTTACAGAGACTGTCACCAGGATATGCCCTGATAGCTAAGTCACTGGATATCAGCGACAACTAGTCTTTCAACTGTATTCCTTTACCGTGTGGTTTTGATCCGTTATGTATTGCATTAATTGTAATCAGAGATTGCAGCCATATTTTGAGACTTATTTTTGAAACTTACCTATTTTTTTTCTTTTCAAATTCCTATGCTCTGTAGTAGATTATTCCGTGTTTCAAAGAGTTATAATTTTTTTATATAATTTTTCGTCTAAATTTTGAGATTTTTATCCATACCATATATGGTAAAAAAAAGAAAGCCAATAAGTCGCGTAATATTTTAAAACTTGCATAATTCAATCATCAAAAAATAAATTATCTCTACAGTAAGAAATGTGAGCAACAGCAAGTTCCAAACGTAAAAAAAGAAAAATGAAGCAGAAGCGTAAAATGGATTAAATAGTTTTCCTATGGAAAGTGCACGGATTTTTGGTTCGGCCTTCGGTTTTGGCCGGTTTGCTACTGATGTGGAGCCTAATATCAAATAAGAGATACGGTTCCGAAAAGTGTTATATTGAGAAAATGTAATCATTTTAAAAGCAAACAGAATATAAAAATGGAAAACATATTTAAATGTCTTAGCTGCAAAAACATCTTAAGTTAAATATGATTTAACTGGTAATCATTCATAATTGCCGTACCTAGAAAGTTGAAGTTATATAATGTTCGAAAAAATATACGGAAATGATAACAATTGAATCGATGAGAGCAAAAACCACATCAGTCAAAAAAATTCAAAAATTCTTTTTTTATAGAAACAAGCTCTGGAAGGCAAGATGCGTGTTGACAGCAAAAATTGTGTCAATCAGGCTAATAGCTCTAAAGTTACGGGGCCTCCTTCTGAACATTGAGCACAGAAACGACGTGAGTCCAGTGACTGATGTTGTTTATGCACCCAACGCTAGAATGAGCATAACTTTCTAAGGGCGAGGATTCGTTCTCAACGATCTGATTTCGGTACTATGAAGAGGACGATGCGTAAACAAGGTTGGATTTACACACCTAAAGCACTAACGCAGCCAGAATTTTCTTGGGGAGGGGGTGATCAAAACAATATTTTCTCGAGTAAAAGACTACTGTATTGATTTTCAACAATGTTTAAACCAAAGTCTATGGGGTGTTGTCACTATCTCCCCTTCGCTGTGCCCCACTGACCTGATGAATATGAAGAGTTGTGTGCTCAGACCAATAACAGTTTTCACATCACCAAGCTACTCTAATTGGACATAAACAAATTTGATGATTGGTGGAAGGACTTAAACAAAGAATAAAAAAAAACTTAAACAGAGAATGGCGATGGGAAAATGTGCAGAAAGAGACAAAATTTAAGTTTACCCCCACTAGATACAAAGAGTTCCCCCATAGCTTTAAGGGAAAAGGGGTTATCGCGGCACATAATTTCTTTGATTGGAGTTTGCTAAGGCTGCTCAAGCTTACTTCCCGAAAAGTCTCTTTTGCTTCATGCCATGCCTATCCTTCAGGGCACGTTCCAACCAGCATAAATAAAATGGAAAATATCAAGAAGGTGATTGTATGTATTGCTGAACTATTTACCTGATCAAAGACTTCACATGATGGCAGAACATGATCTATTTTAAGAGATGTACACACCCATATTTTTTTTGTTCCTCTTTTATTGATGTAGATTTAGCAATCGCTTCTCAATTTTTGTAATAACCTTCCACTGTTGTTGATAACCCATATTCCTTATACTGTAAAATTTTAAAGTCTTTTAACGATTTATAATTAAAATTGATCTGTTCTTATAGCTTAATAATTTTTTGAAGTCATGTGTCACAATAATAAAGCAAGAGCTACTTCATATCTGATGAAATCATAAATAAATATAAACTTTTAATGTATGATAACTTTTTTCCCCCAGTGTTAAAGCCTATTGAGTGCAAAAACAACATCAGTCAAAATTACATTTTAAATTTTCCTGAGCCAGATTTAGACTGAATTTATGTAGTTTTTGCATGATAGCAATATACATGCATGTTATGATGCAGGGAAAAAATAATTGTTCAATTATTTGAAAATTTGGAGGAGCTATGACGTTTTTTGTCTCTTCTGAAAAATTTGAAATTCTTGACTGATGTTGTTTTGCACTCACCGATTCAATTGCAACAAACATACAATCTGAAAGAAATTATAAGAAAAAGAAAATAAACAAAAAGTACGTTTTTGCGTGCAAAAAAAAAAAGTGGAAGATAGGGGTTTTTTCCCCGAAGATTAATGCTTTTCTCAACAATTTAATTTTTATGTATCTCACTCATCACGCAATGTCACTCGCTATCTACCAACTGCAATGCCATTAAAAAGCGAAAACATAAGCCGTGGCATAGTGAACAAGCAATCTCGATTCCTAAATAAATAAACAAATAAACGACCAGGACATAACTGGCTATATGAAATTCACGTTTCTGAAGATTTTTTATTTCTAGCAGAAAATACATACGAATAATTATACTAGGCATAGCTCCGGCATATAAAAATCAGAAGATATCTCAGAACCATGAAATATCTCTTTAAGAAAACGCGAGATTACAACTTATCTCGCGTCTAATAGCTTTTTCAATCATTACGAAAAAAATGTCCCGTAACAATTTACACAATGCAAGGAAAAGTAATTCAAACAATTTATTTATAAATAAACAAATAAACGACCAGAACATAACTGGTTATATGAAATTCACATTTCTGGAGATTTTTTATTTCTAGCAGAAAACATACACGAATAACTATACTATGCATAACTCCAGCATATAAAAATCAGAAGATATCTCAGAACCATGAAATATCTCTTTAAGAAAACGCGAGATTAGAACTTATCTAGCGTCTAATAGCTTTTTCAATCATTACGAGAAAAATGTCCCGTAACAATTTACACAATGCAAAGAAAAGTAACTCAAACCTCTAATTATAAGATTAAATTCCAATCTCCTGCGGGGAAACTGAATTTTCGTACCTCAGTTAACCGAGAGAAGCGTAAATTTCATGTGTGCACTGTAAGCGATGCGTAAAAAAAAGAGGAACGAATATTCAATCAGAATTGGGAAAAGAAATTCAAATAGAAAGAGAAGCCTCCGATATGCTCTTAATGATGACGATTCTCATTTTCCTGTAAAGTCGCCAGATTAGTGGCTTATAATTTTCTCTGGCGAAGAGTTCTCTCTGTTATTAAAAAATCAATCGCTAAAAAACTGCCGCGAAACTAATTAAAAATAACTTTTTCCAGAATCCTTTCTAATGAGAATGTTTCTATTTTCAAGACTTTGGTGCATCCAAATGAGTTGGCAGTAACGCTAATGTCTGGCTTTTTTACCCCCAAAAAGGAAATAAAGTTTTAAAAAGGAAATCTTCTCGAAATATTTATAATTCTAGTAAATCATTTTACAAAATTGTATGTAATCGTACCTGTATTTTTAAAAACGTTTAATGGATTCAAGGACTCAAGCACAAAAGAAGATATTGAAATTACATTTATTAAAATTCACACATAATGCTTTTTTAAGTAAGCAGATTCGATACATTTTTCATTTATCATTTGATAAAATATTTTAAAACTCACATTGTGCTTTCATTTAATAACCAGATTCGATAGATTTTGCATCATATCATTTGTTAAAATACATTTAAGCACACCTATTGTGCTTTTTTTAATTGCTGTTTTTAACAAGCAGATTTAATATATTTTTCATCATATCATTATTTTTTTTTTTTAACTCACCTTGTGCTTTCTTTTAAAAGCAGAGTTTAAAACTTTTTCATCATATCATTAGTTCAAAAATTTTAACGTAAAAGAAATGTACATCTAGAATCCTTTCCAACGAGAATGTTTCTATTTTCAAAACTCTGGTGTATCCAAATGAGTTGGCTATTTCTTTGATACCCGACTTTTGTTCAAGGACGGATCCAGAAATTTTTCAAGGGAGGGGCGATTGATTTTTCTTGCATACTCTTGCTATGCATACTGGTTTACAAATATTTATCACAAAGGATAAAGGATTCAGACTTCAATTCCGAAACATTTCCGGGGAGTGCCTCAAAGCTTCTTCCTCGAACTTCCTTTAAACTCGTATAAAAATGAATTTTTAGCACTTCAATGTCAAAAAATTACCCGTGAAGACTCCCCGAAAGGGGAGGCGTATCGCCCCCATCGCCCCTCCCTTGTATCCGCCTCTGTTTTGGTTTCGCAAAAAGAAAAATTAAATAAATAAAGATCATGCTTTTCAAAATATTTATAGTTCTAGTAAATCGTTTTTCAAAATAGTATGTAGCCATACCCATATTTCCAACAATGCTTAAGGGTTTCAAGAACTTTAGGCGAAGAAGAAAAAAAAATGAATTATATTCAACGAAACTCTAAGACATTGTGCCTTTTTTTTAAATTAGCAGATTCGATATATTTGTTTCTAAAAAAAATAATGCTGAAAGCATGTGTAACATTTTTCTGGATCCTTTCTGATTTAAATTTTTGTTTTCAAGACTTTGGTGCATCCAGATGCATAGGCGGCTGGTGCACTAAAAAAGTGGGGAGGGGGGGGTCAAGAGAAATACGGGAAACGGAATCGAAAGAAATAGGGAGGGGGGGAGTTAGGATGCAGCACCTTTAAAGTTTTTTTTTTACAAATTCGGCTATAATATTGGATTTTAATATTGCTGATTAACTTAATTCTAAAAAATGCGGAATATGGCCTTAAAAATCAAAGTGGCTGGCTGATTTTCATCTTCTCTTATGAAATAGCATGAAAAAAGCACGATTTTTGGAATTTTCAGCTTTAATTTTAGTAAAATTAATCAATCCATTGAGTAAAAATTCAGTTCTCACTTGTTTATTACTTTTTAACTGTGAAAGTGAGGGAATAAAGCCCCTTTACTTTTGGAAGTGGGGGGAAAGTCACCCCCCACTGCCGCCTTGTACGAGCCGCCTATGTCCAGATGAATTGGCAGCATCGCTAACGTCTGGATTTTAAAAAAGAAAAAAGAAAGAAAAGTAAGAAAGATCTAAAATTCCGGTTAATCCTTTTATGAAATTGTATCCTGTATTTTCAATGACGTTTAATGGAATGAAGAACTTAAAGTGAAAAAAAAAAAAACTGCTGGCTTATCAAAAGTCACACACATCAGCATTTTTAATTAGATTTGATATATTTTTATCATTTGTTAAAAAAAAAAAATAGCGTAGAAAACATGTGTCTGAACATAGTTGACACATTTCATAAGTCTAAAAATCAATATCATTTTAAAGGCATAAATTGCAAACTAAATATCTAAATAGACTGAAATATAGAAATTCAGGTTACAATGTGAAAAGGGAAAATTCTAGATTTCGTTTAAATATCGTTTCAAATATCAATGAAAAGATTCTAGTTTTGAAAGTTTATCATACGATAAAAATGATCCGGTAGGTTTGGCGCTTAATATCAAATATTGCATTTTGAATTTGCACTACTTTTTATTTTTTTTTCTTCTTATTTACATTCATTCAAGTAATATGCAAAGCTCAAACGTTAACTAACCAAGTATAACATGTCTTGAAATCGCTTTTGTGGTTGAAAGAGCGTGTTTGAAAAAAAAATCGAAATCATAAACTTCTTTTTGTTAAGTTTTATTCTTGATTTTCAAAATTTGAAAAAAAAAAATTCTCAATACTTGTACAAAAAAACCACCCAATATGCTGATCTTCAGTTATTCATTTGTATTAATTTTCAAACTGAGTTAAGTTGAATAGCACTTATAAACATTTGCTACTAAACGTTCCAAAAGTAATATTTTTCTTTAAGACATTTTGTAGAAAAAAATTTCATTTAATCAGAACAATCGGCCGATAAAAAGGATTATTACGTGCGACCACATTCAATAGCCGATTTGAACCTCAGACCCCGAAACCGAAGCCTTTTTCAACCAATCAAAAGATATAGGTTGCAATGCAATTGATCCACTGAAAAAATGATGATTAGCTGTTAGTTTCGCTCAGTTACCTGATTCAATGCGTTTGATGTGAAGAAATTCTTATTTTCATCTTTAAATAAATTTATACAGGTAATTTTTCTAAAATCTGTAATTATTAGAAATTTGCATAACGCGTAATGCACGTGGAGCATTCTCTCAAAAATGATATAAATCATGTACAACACTTTTGAAACTTATTATTATAAAATTAAATAATTTCTCTAAAATATTCTTAATACTTAATAGTATTTTTTGATTGATTTAACATTTAAATGTGTTTAATCAAGTAGCAATTAATTGCGAAGAATCAAAACACTGCACTTTCTAATAAGAATTCCTTAGATGTCCTAACTTCCCAGTCCCAACCACTTAAAGTCTAACCCCTTAGAAATTAAGCATTTAACTAGTAGGAGTCTAAACGTGGTTTAAGCTATCCTTAAATTTCCTTTTAACTCCCGTGGTTAAGCTTTGCTTCCATTAAAATGCAAACAAAAATTAAAATATCAAAAAATTAGTTAAATTATATCTTTCAGGAAAAAATTATTTTTAACAGTACAAGTAAGGGGAAAAATAATTCTTTCATTTGTGTCCCAACATATTCTGCGTTCTATATTGTCAACTTTTTAACAACCATTTGAGAAAATAAAAGAAACAATAACGTTGATACAGGAAGCGAGTAAAACATTAGAAGACTAAATATTATACACTGTAAAAAATTTCGGAAACGTTTCTGAAAATAAGATAAACGTTTCTGAATATAACGGAAACATCCGTCTGAAACCAGCTCTCCGAAATAGTCGGAAACGTTTCTGAATATACAAAAAACCAGAGAGGAAGTTGCGTAGCTCGATGCGCAACGAGCAAAATAAATTGAGGTTCGGGAGAAGATTGAAACCGGAAACGGCGCCATATTAACGGTTCGCATTTCAGCTCGTGTGTGTCTTTAGTCTTTTGCTCGGTATAAAATCAGATCTGATGGGAACTGTTAATCTGTGAGGAATTTAATACAAGCGATCAATATACGAATGGTATTTTTCTCATAAATCCGCAAAGCATTATATTTGCTTTGGTGACGTATAAAATTAATACGAAAATGAAATCTTCAAGGCTTACTTCAACGGGGCTATCCGAGAGTGTAACACGTATTACGATACAACGCGAAGCGGTTTGGATTATTTTTTTTGTTCCAGAAGCCGGTAAGTACTATTCATTGCTTAGAATTAGATTTATTTTCTTTCAAAGTGTATAAAGTTTTTGCTGTGCCTTAACTTTTTTTTTTCTCGGGACTTGTATTGACATAATCAAAACTTGTTTTTATTCTGCGCTTTGAGAAATTTTTCTAGTTAAAATTAAGCGAATTAGTTAAAAATAATAATGATAATAAGATCAGGAGCTCTCCCAGGGTCATGGGAGGTCGCTGGGACCTCCAAAACATTTTCCTCATTCTGCAAATTCGGACTGTCGATTCTGAAAATTCATTGACAGTATTCCAATATTTTTTGTGATAAAATTTGTTTGTGAGTTGCTGCAATCTTTCATTCTTTATGCATGTTGAGCATAAGGAGAACCGATTAATAAAAATATATCTTATTCTGGTATTGACGTCACTACATCGTTCCTGCTCTTCGCGCCTGGGGGAATTCCCGTATGACGCAAGACTTCATTCAAATGAGTAATTTTTTGTTGCGCGGAAGAATAATTCAAGTGAGTGTTAGAATATTTTAATAGTGTGTCATTTTCTGTACTCTTAAAAACGCTCTGAACAAGAGTGGAACATTATTCGAGTAGCAATTACTTAAGGATTGTGTGCTATTTATGAATGGACATTCATCGATGTATTATGGAATATTTCATTTAAAAATGAAAAGTAAGTATACATTTTTATTTTTTAAGATTTTTTGCGTTTAGCTTCAGGCTTTTAGTTTTGGGACTTGGGGGAAGAGGGGGGGGGGGAACCGTTCCCCCTAGATTTTAAATTTACTGCTTTTTATCATGCATTTATGCTTGTAATTTGATGCTTTTTTTCTGTAAAATACATCGAGCACATACCTTTTGCCCCCCCCCCCCCAAACTTTGAAATGGTGGTCTAGTTTATATTGTTTAATGAATAAAGGACATGAAAATATCCTTTCAGACTGAAGTTGCACCTGTTACTATTCCAACATGTCACTATTCCTGAATATTAATATTGATACATTCCTTGGCTATTATATACTTTTTGAATGTCAATAATATATAATTTCGAATTCACTGAAATATTTTTTAGCCATTACTTGTGGCACAAACGCTTATTGTACTACCTATGTACGTTCTAAAATGTTTACCACACAAAAAAGGAAGTGCGTACATTGTCAAAAATATCAATTCTAAATATATAGGGCAGCTGCAGTTCATGATATTTTTAAAAACATTTCTGAGATACTTCTGAGTGTTTCGGAATCTACTTTCTGTAATTTTATACAGCATTTCTGTGTACTTCGGAATCTGCTTTCTGTAATTTCAAAAAACATTTCTTAGTATTTTGAAATCCTCTTTGTATAATTTTCAAAAACATTTGAGTGTATATTGTGCCGCTGCGGTTTATGAAATTTTCAAAAAGAGTTCTTGAGTATTCCAGAATTCTCTCTGAAATTTTCAAAAACGTTTTCGAACATCTTGGAATCCTTTCTCTGTAACTTTTTTTAATACAAATCTTATGTCGCAGACTTCAATAAGTTTAATTAATTTTTTCACCGCTGAGATGAGCGATATTTCATTCCAAAAAGAAAACAAAAAATAAATCAATAAAATACTTTAATAATGGTGTGACAATACAAAATTATTATTATTTTTTTAATCCTCCAGTTTCTTATGTTATAACTCTATTTTTATGAACCTCAACTTTTACAAAAAACAAAACAACTGGTGGATTAAAAAACATAATAAAATTCATAAATAATAAAAATTCTGTATTTTTACACAATTATAAAAGTATTTTATTGAATAATTTTTTATTTGCTTTTTAAAATGAATTATTACAAATCTCAGCGGTAAGAAAGAAAAAAACAGAATCATTATAATACAGATGATTATATATAAAAAAAAAAGAGTAACAGAAAAAAGGATTTCGAAACATTTGAAAACATTTCTGAAAATTTCAGAGGTTTCTGAAATATTGAGAAAGCTTTCTGAAATACTCAGATACCTTTCTGAATATTTCATGAACCGCAGCTGCATGAAATACTCAAAAACGTTTCTGAAAATAACAGAAAGGGGCTTCCGACATACTCAGAAACGTTTCTGAAAATGACGGAAAGAGGTTTCCGACATACTCAGAAACGTTTCCGAAAATAACAGAAAGAGGATTCCGACATACTCAGAAACGTTTCTGAAAATAACAGAAAGAGGATTCCGACATACTCAGAAACGTTTCTGAAAATAACATGAACCGCAGCTGCCCGAAATACTCAGAAACGTTTCCGGATTTTTTTTTACAGTATAGCCTCTGTGCTTAGTTACCCATTTCGAATTCTGCAGTCGCAAACAAAGGGAATCTCTTTTCTTTTGACATTTAATTGCAATTATTAAAAGTCCACTTTGTTGAATTTGTGTTAATGACAATTCTGTACCTCAGAACCAGACTAACGTAAGTCCATTTTCGTCATTTTTCGGTAGAGGGGAAAAACGATTGTCGAATACATCGTTTTTCCCCTCTACTGAAAAATGACGAAAATGGACTTACGTTAGTCTGGTTCTGAGGTACAGAATTATCGATATTCATGTATATTAAAAGAAATCTTCTTAAAATTTCAAACAAAATAACAGCTTTAGAAACTTTGTTATATTTTATGTTTCTTCTATAATTTAACGTTTATTTCCGATTAGAACAGTTCTTTACGGCATTGTTGTCAGATTCAATTACCTGCTTCAATGCGTTTTATGTGAAGAAATCTTTATTTTCATTTTTTGCTAAATTTATGCAGGTAAATTTTCTACAATCTGTAATTATTAGAAATTTGTATTAAAATATAAAGCTACGCGCAACATACGGAGCATTATCTCTAAAATGAAAAAAATCATGTCCTACACTCTACATACGTAACAGAGTGATCAAAATAATTTTTAAATTATTCTTACGTAAATCATTGACACATGATTATACTCATTTAAGCGTAGAATTTAAAAAAAGATTAACTGTTAGTGATAATTAAAAGCAATTAAAAATGCAAAAGCATCGGGCCCGATTTATTCTATTTTCCCGAGAATGACCCAGACCCCACCCGGTCTGTAATTTCTTTCAGCTGTACTCAGCGCCTCTATCTACAGATAGTATCCACATCGTAATTCAACACCTGAACTGTGGAATGATGAACAGCAATTGTAGTTTCACGCTATTTATGGAAATGAATCCCCGGTCATAAGGGAAACTCGTAGCTGAATGGCACGTGGTGTGGTCTTTCGGAATGCGCATCCCTCGCATAGGTCAAGCGCACGGAATCTTTTCTAAACTGAATCCGTGCAAAGGGTGAAATGCGACAGAGCGTGGAAAGGGACCCTTTTCGGTGAATGTGGGTCTTCTCCACATTACAACAAGAGTAGTAAAGTAAGAGCTTCCTTCCCAACCTTTGGCGAAGCAACTGATGAAAATTACGCCATTAAAGGTAATTTGAAAATAAGTACCTTCTTAGAATCTTTAACCGTTTAAATCGTTTCGAGTAAAAATATTAAACGACATACATTGTTACTAACAATTATAAACAGTATGCCATGGACTCTTCATATATAGGTGTACAGGGGTGCCCATCCTCCAAGCTCAATGGCGCAAATTCCCCTCAAAATTTTTCACAACCCTCTTGTGCTTTTTTTACCTCTCTTTTTTATTTTATTTATTTTTTTTAATATTATTTTTTTTAATAATTATTTATTTTTTATTATTTATTTATTCTTTTAAATATTATTTATTTTTTTTTATTTATTATTTATTTTCTAAAAGTACTAATTATGAGTAGAACAGAATCGCTTTTTCTCTCTTCCAGACATTCCAAGCACATTCACACAAAATAAATAAATAAATAATAATAATAAAGAAATAAAAGAACTAATTTAAATTAAAAATATTAATTAATGAATAATTTTTATTGAAAAAATCAGAAAATAATTTAAATAAATAAATTAGTTTTAAAAAATCCCCCCCAAAAATTTTTATGGCGCAACTTGCGCCATAATCCCCCATCTGTGGGCACCCCTGTAGGTGTAAGATAGTGGCGCACACACGAATTTTACATAGAGGAGGTTTACCGCTTAGTTAGCTTACTTGAATTCTTTAATTAGACAAAAAAAAAGGGGGGGGGGACTTCTTTTTTTCTCATAGTTTGTTTGACTTATTGAATAATCACTATGTTAAATTTGTATACATAAAAAAAATCCCCCTTGAAATCGCAAATAGTTTTGCAACTTCGTTTTATTTTACATTTGTTCTTATAGTGGTAACTTTTCTTTATAATTAGAAATACTTTTTAAAAGCTTTGTTGCCCACTGTATTACACTCCATGTGTAATAAAGTGCTAAAAATATTTTCAACCCTTCATAAATTACTTATGTACTTTTGATACTTGATTGGTGCAAAGAAATGGATAATCAATTTTTAAAAATGATAAATTGGTGGTAATCATTAAAATTTATTTAAAAAAATCAAATACTTCAGACTGGACATTATTTTCGAAAGAATGAACTTTGAACATCCTGCACAAGAAATGTTTGCATATAATGGTGGCTTTCTGAAATTAGGCTACCTTAAAGAAAGAAAAAAAAAAAAAAACTGTCAACACAGCGAGCCGTCATATTGAAAAGGATCCTGAACCTAAACAATCTGGATTGTGCGTCAGAGGTGGCCCCTTTTACGGCAGGAGCAGGAAAAGAGGGTTGCTAAAGAGCCGAGCGGAAGTCTATCAATTATTCATAGTTGGTGATGTGTAATAAAAGGCGTGAAATCCGCAGGCTTCTACGCTACAGTCGGATTCAATTAGAAACCGAGAGCTCTCTGTGCCTCCCACTCGATAGATGGCGCTTTCTCACGCTGCGCCCCCATAATGGGGGAGGTGACCGCAGGGACATTAGCCCCCATCCTCCCCTCAAGGTTTTTATATTCCCTCTAAACGACGAGGTATCAGGACGAAAACTCCGGTTTTATTTGTTTGCGTTAGGGACCCCGGCCACAGAAAGCTCGCAACTTTTTGACATATTCGCTTGTTGCTGAGTCAAGAGCTGTTGGGTGAAATAGGAAACATTCCTCCCCTACTTGCAGCTGATAGAGTTTTTGTTTTAACTGGGGAGATACAGCCCTGTACGAGCCCTATAGGAGAGGAAAAACATTCTTGTTTTCATTTGCTCGAAGCGACACGGGAACAGAAACGTTTGTGACACTAACACTGCTCAAATGTTGAAAGCATTAGGAAAAGGAGGAATATTGTTTTTCTCCACCTTTTTTTCAGTGATTAACCAGATTCAGGAGTAGGAGTTGCAAGTAACTGTAAAATTGACCTGATGATGCGTGAATCAATTGCAGCAGAGCAGTGGCGTATCCAGGAATTGATTTTGGGGGGTGCACATCGAACATCGACACTGTGATGAGAAAGGAAAAAAATCAAGAAATATGGTGAAGCTTTAAAAACGCAGTATTTCGATTTAATTTTTTCTATTGAGCATTGCTCAAAGATTTTTTTTTTTTTTTTCACAAAAATGAATATCATGCAAGAACAATAAGGCGCGGGTAAATCGCTCATTTTCCTCTTACATTTCCACAATTACAGAATAACAATTAGTTTTACTTCTTATTGTCGAAAACAGAAAATAATATGACATTTCAGTGTGCATAAAGTATTTTTCATTGAAAAAACCTAAAGTATATTTACATGAAGGTTGCATGTTTTTTCAAAATTCGGTGCCACCATTTTTTATAGTCTTACAAAATCTTGGGGGGTGCATTGGTCCCTTGGCACCCCCCCCCTGGATACGCCACTGCAGCAGAGTAAATGATTTCCGAATGCCTTAAACCAAACTGAAAAGTACAGTTGGGTCATCTATTTGAATCAATTATTCAACTGAGCCGGAACTTCCTAGGTTTTCTCACCAGATGTGGAATTCAACTGATGAATGAGGATATAGGTTAACTATTTTCAGATAGTGTAAATGCTTAAACATGGTATTATTAGCAATCATAAAAATTCAAATCAGCTATCTCATGAACTTGTGGCTAGTCAGTGACGTAGAAAGAAATGGTTTCTTGATTCCTATACAGCCCAAAAGTTATGTATATTTAAACATTACGAGCTTATTTAGCTTATTTCAGTTATTATAAGAGTCATAAATGCAGTTAGCATGGATGTCTTTAAAATATTGAGATCCAACTCTAAATCATATTTTTTGCAGCTTACCATCAGTTCAGAGCGTACTTTCTGCATGAATACTCTATTTTAAACACATTCGTGAATAGTTAAAAATTTAAACCGGTATGGATGTAAATAAAAAATAAAAATGTTATCGATTGCTTCAGTTATTAGTTCATTTTCGTTAAATAAAGCTCTTTTGTCTATTAAAATGGAATACACAGTAACATTAAATGACTTCTGCTCTACTTTTAATAATAACAATGTTAATTTAATAATTAATTAAATATTAAGTTACATATAACAATCATAGCAGTAACTTAATATTAATTTAATATTAAGTTACTGCTATGATTGTTACATTAATTTAATAGTAACAATCATAGCAATAACTTAAAATTGTTTTTGTATTTTTCACGCAATTACCAATAAGTAAATTATTCAACCTAATGTAAAAATTAAATATAGATAACACTTGTCAATTTTGATGTAAGAGCGATTAAGAGGAAATGCAAGTAGATATATTTTGGATGACAACGCATTCGGGGACATACGTACTTGGAAAGCAAAAGTATATCAATGATCTCAGAAACACTTTCGCTATAGCTTAGAAATAGAGATTGAAAGAATAGCTCTTAAAAAGAAGTAGTATGTTTTAACTACTGTGAATATTTTAATGAAATCTAAGACATTATTTTAAACTTTTAATCATAGTTTACTTAATGTTCAAAAGTTTGCCTTACAAAACTATTTTCAACCTCAATGAGAATTCTTAAGGCGACTATCTAAACATTATGCTTCACCAAACAGCAATCAAAACTCAATACACCATTAAGGTATTACTGAAATATTTTATTGTAAAGAATCTTTAAATTTTTCATCTGAATCAATGAGTATGTCGTCCCAATGTATCTTGACAAAAGAAGACATCCTCTTAAAGACGCAGTCGAAAAACACTTTAAGGAGGATCTCTATAAAGCAATGTATCCCTAAAAACTTTAATTTGGCTGTATCCAGAAAGGAGAGTCTAATAAAATAGCCTGAATCCAGAAAAAAAATTAGAAGATACCGAAAAGCGGAATTATATTTTAATGCATTATTCTCCGAGAGTCCTCAGTGCTGCAGCCTCGTCCTAAAGTAGATAAGAAGAAAACCCTGCACCGATTTGCTTCTTTCTCCGAGTGTTAGATGGAGAAAAATTTGCCTTACCTAGTCGAGAAGATTCCCCTTTCGGCTTTTGGCATCTTGGGAATCAAAACCCTCTCTTTACCATCTCTTTTTCAAGCAACTTTTTCTTGACGGTTTACAGACTTAGGATTGCCTCAAGTCTCTTTACAGCTCAAACGGGCAGCTGCTGAAATGGGAAGGCACGAATAAAAACACGTTATGATACTTCTTTGGTTTTCTTTTTTTTTTCTTCTTCTCTCTTTTTGCCTTCGTTTCTTTTCTTGTTTGTGCTGTTTCCTTTTTTTCCTCTCTCTTTCCCTATTTCACTCTCTCCAGTGTCGGTTGCTTTTCTGGTGGTTTGAAAGAGCATCAAAAACAATGTCTCCCGCGACTGATGCAACGTAATCCTCTGCACGTTGAAATAGAACTACGTTCGCAAAACGGAAGACTTTTGCATATTTTGGAGCCTCTCTTCCTTAGTCTCTTTGGATTACAAGGCCCTGGGGATTCGCTTGCCACGCTTCGAACGGAAAAGAAAAAGGAGGGAGGGGATGCCTCCCTGATCACCAGCAACGGCAAAACAAAACAACAAGTGGGATTTCATTTTCTCTTCGCCGAGTGGCTTGGGTCTCGACATTAGGACTTTTGCATAAGAAGAAAAACATTCCCTACAAAGAATGCGAGAGCCTTTCTTGGAGTGTCTTTGGCCAAGTGTAATCTTCTTCGCTGGAATCGAAGACGGGAAAAGGAAAACACGAGGTCTCGAAATTCGATCAAAATTCCCTTCAGATTCAAGTCGAAAACATTGCCGTTCTGTCCATTGTCCTCTTTGCTAAGTATATGCAGAACTTAGCGAATCATAAAATGGGCTACCAGCTTAAAGCACTTTCTTCGTAAAACAGAATTCCTATGCCTAGCTTTTTTTGCCCGCATTTGAAATCTATGTATGCACTTCTTGCATAGAAAGAAATATATTACGTATTTTTACATTTGTATTTCCATGACCTTTGTTGAATGCACGCTAGTACGTGCAACAAATGCCTTTAATTTATATGAGGACACATCTTCGAAGTAAAATTTTGAAACATTTCTGGGGTTTTTTATACTTATGCATACAAAGTAAAAATTAATTTGGAGGATGACCGATTAAGTTACTCCACATATCTTCTCCCAGAAGCTTTCTATGTGGACGAATATTTCATGAATAAACTTTCATCGTCAACTATACATTGCAGTAGAAGAATAATGTGTTTCTTTCAACTCCTACATAAGTGTGTTTGTTGCTTCAGAAGCGTAGAGAAATTTTAAACCAGGTTTTAGAAATAGCATACAAGTAACATGAATGCCGAAAATTTTACTGTAAGCAGTTTTATAAAATGCTGGGGAACTAAAAATTTCGTTGGAAATTAATTTGTTCCAAAATTTTCAATAATGCATTCAAATACTTGACACTATCAAAATAATATAAAGTAAGTTCTGGTTAAAAATTCAATGCATGAATTCATTCAGCAGTTAGAGGTATATTAATAATAACAATTATAGCAGTAACAAAAAATAAATGTTTTTGTATTTTTCACGTAATTGCCGATAAGTAAATTATTCAACCTAATGTGAAAACTAAATATAAAGTAACACTTGTTAATTTTGATGTAAAACTTTTGAGCGATTAAGAGGAAATGAAAGTAGATACTTGAAAATAAAAAAAATATATATGAGTATTTTCATCGGCTAACAAGAAATCCTTTTCAAATACGTTTCGAAGTTGCTAAAAAAATACTGAATTAACGATAAATATTTAGCTTTATTCGTTCATGCAGATCCTTGATTGTTTACGAATAACTACTATTTGGTGCACATTATAGGATATGATTCATGGTAATTAAACCAGTATTTGCTTACCAGAAAGTACATAAGATATACAATATAAATAAAGCATTAATATAACATTTAGTCTCTAGTAATTTTTAACTACCTGACGGAAATAAACCTACAAATAAGATAAAATATAAAACAAAAGGACTAAAAAAAACTTCAAAAATATTTTTTTAACCATTATTCAATCCCAATTTTATTAATAGATCAGAAAATAAAATTTAGAATAATATTTAATAATAACTTCATCAAAATTTTAATTAGATAATTACTTTTATTCACTTATCCAGAGAAAATACTTTTCACTAATATTTATTTACAACTTTATTGATTCATCCAAAATAAACATTCAGTTCTATTTGCTCAAAGCTAAATTTATTCTTCCCCAAAATAAAATTTTAAATTCTTTAATAATAGCATTTTTACTGATCTAAAAATGACCAAATTATAATTTTATCATTATTCCACCCATTTATCCAGAAATAAATTTTAAAATGCTATTTAACACAGAAAATTATTCAGCCAAAAATACATTTTAATTTTTTAACAATCATCTATTTTATCCATCAAAAAATATTTAAAAAAAATATCTTTAATCACAACAATTAGTAAAAAATTCATATATGTATATATGCACATATATATTTAACTCTGTAGTTTAAATGACAAAAATTGCTAGTAAGACAGATATCGTTTTTCAAATATCTGTCATTATTCTATTGCTATGGATTTAAGATAGTAAAATTTCAAAAAACGTTATTGAATGTATGTATTGAAATTGCACACTTGTATCTTTTAATACAGATAACAAATAAGTAAATGAATAATAAATAATAAAATTTAAAAAAATGGTAAGAAAGTAAACATTTGGGCACACTTATATAAAGTCTCTTCTTTAGTTATCTGACCTTTTCTCTAGGAGTTAAAGAAAAAAAGAAGGACAAAGACAAAAATAGCAAAATACATAAAAGTACTTTTCCAAGGGAAAAAAAGTCACAGAAGACAATCATATGCAGCAACAAAATAAAAACAAATAAGCCAACTAAAAATCTTCGATAGAAACCATTGTTTGATTTTCAAAAAGGAGAAAATTCAAAGGAAGGTGAATTTCCACGACTAACATTTCTTATAAACACTGTTTTTGAATTTCCGCGCATGACACATTTTTAAAAAAGGGGAAAAGTTTTACGCAACCACTAGGGAAATATGTTTGCGAAAACACATACGTTGCAAAAACAGAATAAATGTAGCGGTCGTAAAAACGTTTATATGGGAACAGAAGAAACCAAGAAAAAAGCTCCTTAGAAGAGAAGAAAACTCTTTCTGCTCATTTAGCGTGCGTTATTGAATGAATTGGTATTCAATTTTTGGGCGTAATTCAATTCTGTGGTTTATTTTAAAGGTGAAATAGTAAAAATGTCAACGGTTACAGTAACGATCTTATGAGACAAAAATATGTTTTAGCTGTTTGTTAATGTTATGCAACTTTTATCTTTCAATGAAGCGAAAACTTGCTAAAATTCATAAGTTATGGTAATTGTTGTTCAAACTTCCTCCGGAATTTTTGTTTCTGTTATTCAGACTTCCTCTGGACTTTATTTCTTTGATTTTCTTTTATAAGCATGTCTTCCCCTTTTATTTTTTTATTTCAGAAAAATTCTTAAATATAATTTATAGCCGTTTTGGAAATAGTTGTTCACGGTTTCTCTGAAATTTGGTCCTGATGTTCAGACTTTTTCTGGGATTTGTCTCGCTATGTTTGTGTTATGAAAGTGTCTTCCCCTCACATTGCTCTGCTCTAGAAAACTGTGCAGTTGCGAAAATATACTTCATAGCAGTGATGACATTTTTTTTTTGCTTAGACTTCCTTTCTCTCTCTTTTTGTTTTTACATTTTTTTATAATCATATCTTCCAATCATTTTTTTCTGTTCCAGAAAGTAGCTGCAGTCATTTACGATACGTCCTTGATTACGCCCTTGTCAGTTTGATCACCGGGCCCCTTAAGACCGGGCCCCTAGTTTTCGACTGAGCTGACATAGCCTCTTGTAGGCCATGATAAGTCAGATATCCCCTAGGCCATCATATAAAGTAAAATTTGATTCTTAGTTTCAAATATGACGATAAATGTGCGCGTGGATCTATCACGCGTTGCAGTGTCGAGGAGGGCCTCTTCGTGAGATGCATCTGTGTTCCTCACGCACCCCCGAGGCCATTTCACACGCTTCTCGAGTGCCAGGATAGAGTGACAATGACGTCACGATTGCTGACACGTGCCTTTTTGAGCATTCAGTGTTCCGACGCGTTGGGATGGAAACTGGCTTGTCGGGATCAACAATGACATGCGTGAACGCGGGTTCGGATTACGGGACTTTTTCCGGTGATGCGGAGAGTTTAGTGCTCAAGCGGATAAGCCGCGCACCAAGAAGACCGCGGCAAATGGTATTTTCAATATTTTAGAGCGAGAGAGATGTGGTTTGTTGGGCCTCAAGGGAAGGAAATATTACTTTTGCAAGAAAACAAATATCCCCCGATAACTGAAGCTATCATCTGTGAGATGGTGTGTGCTTTATTGCTTCATGGAGGGTTGCAGAGTTTGTCGAAAGCGTTCATTATATACTTTCGCGTTTCTTTGTAATGTTTTCACAATAGCTACTTTTGTAAATGATATTATTGTTATTAATAATAATGGAATACAAATAAATAAATAGGTAAAAAATTAATTAAATAATAACGAATAAATAAGAATAATAACAACAAAATTAATAAAATAAATAAAAAGTAACAATTCAAGCAAATAAATAAGTAAACCAAATGAAAACAGTCACTAAATTGTTCACCAGGAGTTCAAGGGATTTTGGTTGAACATAAAAACGTAAGGGGTTTTTTGCCATATAAAATTTATTAACTACTTCATTTCATACTATCACATAAAAAAAACGGATTTTTCTTTGTTGCATTCTTTTTTCTTCATTTAAAGTGGCTGATAGTTTGGAACACTCTTTATTTATGAAACATTTTAAGCTGGAGGTCAAAATGAGAATGATTGCAGCGATCAATATTTTACGACCAGATTTCGTAGTCAGAATTTTCAAATCAAACTGAAAATATTACGTAATTTGGATAATGAATAATTGCAAGAAATTTCCGTGAAGAGCAAGCCAATTGTGCAAGGGAGAAAGAGAAACAAGTAGTTTTCAAAGATGTAGACTTAATACCTTGTAAGTTATTTTCTTGCCTCACTGATAAATAAATAAATCAAATAATAGATAAAGAAATAATAATTATAAAATAAATAAATGCCTGCGATGTTTCAGAAAGAAAGTATTTGAAAGAAAAGTATAGAAAAACAGGATTTCGGTAAAGTTGGTGAATTATTCGCTTAAATCACTAATATTTTTACGAATCTTCACTCAAAAAACATCAATAATTTAGAGTTATTTCCCTCTAAAATTAGTGACCTGAATCATCTATTTGTACAGACTTTATATAGACGGGGATTTAAAGTATAAGTTGAACGTATATAATATTTAAGGGAACTTCATTAAAGTTAATGTATAAATGCGTTACATAAAAAAGTAAATTCATTTAAAAAAAATAGCAAATAAATAAATAGATTAATAACAGCAAGTAATCACAAGAAAATAGTTTGAAATAGTAAATCGTCAAGTCTTCAATTAATTCACCAATTTTAACCCAAACATATAAAGTATTCTGTTTTGATTTTTAAAATCCTTAAATAGCATTTTTTCTCAAGAAGAGCAGCAGAGAGCATCTTTGAAAATAGAAAAACGGATAACACCTAATTATTTCAGTACCATGTGTATGTGAAAAATCAATCGCAAGACGCGCTCAACATTTACTAAAGCCTTTTTCAAATTTATTTATTTAAATAAAATTTTATAAGGTCATATTTCTAAATTTTGCTTAAAATGTTACAATCTCTATTTTTACAACTTTAAAGTACTCATTTTACATCAGCGAAACAACCAAATTTAATGAAGTTTTTTAAGTTAGAGCAGAACATAATTTGGGAGTGTTTCTTTTCTTTTTTTTGAAGTTTCATCATTGTACGCAATTAAAGGTGGATTGCTACCAAGTAACTGAAACACATGATGTTTTAAAAGAAAGAGGATGCAAATATTACAATAGTAGTAGGTAATTTTCAATTATTCACTCAAATCAGTTTGTCTTTAAAAAATGTATTAATTTCCATGAATAGACACAAAATTAAAAACCTAATTGTGGCTTTAGATTTGCTATGAAAAAGCAACAATATTATTTTCTTTTTAATTAGGTATTTTATTTTATCTATTTTTAGATTTTGTTTCTTCGTTTCCTTTTTTGTTTTTTTTTTTAGAATATTAAGAACAGCTTCAAGCGCAGAACATAAAGGAGAAAGTAAAATCAGGCATGAAAAATTCGTCAAATTGTCATCCTGGAAATTACAGCGTTTTTTATACATGACTCTACTTTTAATGTACTGATTTATTTAATCGCATTCGAAAAGTTAAGATGGAATGAAACACAAAAGGAGTTTTTATTGTAAAGTGAAAGAATCGCGTAATTTGTTTTTAAGGTGAAAAATAAGTTGATTTATTATTATTTTTTTTTTTTTTGAAGTTTTTATTGAAAAGTTACGTTTTGTCCATCATTTAATTTTTTTTTAAAAAACTTGATACTCCCTCTCCTCCTCTCTCCCAGAAAAAAAAGGTAGAAATTAAAAATTTTTATGTATAAATCAAAATGTATTTGAAGATTTCGAACTCCTCTCAAAACTAAGAATGCATTTTTTCTATTATCTTATACCATTTGAGCGAAGCTTGTATGTATGCTTTTCATTAGTATTTAATTTGTTTCTTTTTGAGTAGCAAAATGTTTTCATTTGCAAAATCACCTAGCCCCCAGCTCACATTGGAATATTGCCTTACCATAAGGCGCAGTACAAATCAAACTCGACCATCATCCCACAGTCAGTAAGTAATCTAGTCTATTGCGAAATTTTCAGGACGGGGGGACAAAAACCTAAGAAAAAAGGGGAGTGTCAAAGCGTGGGAGTCGAATTCAATCAAAGTAAAAGGGTCCCCCGCAGATTAAGGGAGGTGTGAGGCGAAGGTGTCAGGTCACCTTCCTGATCCTCCCACCTCATTAGAATCCCCATTTCCAAACAGCTTCTATTTCCGATACTTCGACAATAGAGGCCGTTGAAATTTGATTTGGGGCACGAGCCCTCCGTCGGCACTATTAGCGTAATGAAGGGGATTCCATCCGCTGTGGAATTATCCCCCCCCCCCCCAGTGTATCTATTTTGGGAAGGGAAACAAGAATCAGCATGCTTTTTACACGCTGCGCTTATTATCATAATAAAGCATGCCCAAGCAACAATGTTGGCAAATGGTTTTCTACGCGCATGACGTAAAAAGTGCTGATATATATTGTATGATTACAAAGATGGATGCCATAGTGTGTTTTTGAGGCACAAGATTTGTCATCTAATACATACACAATGACCGCCTCTCAGTGAATTTATCAGCTATAGAATTCAGCTGCTAAGTGAACTTACTGGGTACAGAAATCAGCAACTAAGTGTATTAGTAAACTTTTTGGAAAAGATTACCCTGTTCCTCGGAAACTGGGTTTTGTGTTTTCTGTGGCTTTGTAAAGTGTATAATCTATTCAGTACGCATACGTTTCAATGAGATTCTCAGCCATTTGTTTGAATCATTTACAATCATAAAAATCATTAAAGTAAGTAAAGAATGAGTACAATATGTTCACCTTCTTTTTGTCGTTTATTAATGATAAATTTCCCACTGAACTTATGTTTATATATCCGTGCGAAAATTGAGTCATAAATTATTTTAACAGGACAATTTTTAAATCAAGTTTTTAATGTATAGGAAAACATAAAACTTAATCATAACAAAAATAGTAATTCATAGACACATAAAACGTGTGTCTCTTCATCTTTAGATTACGTTTTTGCTGTCGCCGTGTAATAATGCCGTATTAACCACTATCAAGACAGGGGTGCCATTGCCTCGAGAGGCTGGACTTATTTATTAACATATATGGCAAGAAACATTTGCAACAGAAAAAGAGGAAATAACACCCAGGGGACCGGCGGAAATCGAACCCGTGACCTCTTTCTTTCGAGGCGAAACTTCTACCTCTGAGCCACCGAGGCCCACTTTAAGGGTCTTTAGTCCCTGCCCATTACGTAATAAATCTTTGCACTTAAAAACTCGCTCAGGGCAAAACTTGCTCTATGCGGATTTTTGCTCACGAAGATTAAGATCCCTTATGTACTGGGTATAGATACTAAAGCTATAAGTTTCAAAAGAACGCAGAAAATGCAGAGTATCTCATTTATGGTTGGTTTTAAATTGTTTAAACATTCACCTAAACTTAAACTAAAATACTAATTGGTAGTAAAATGCCCATAAATGACGCAAGTGCAGAAAGTTACCTATCAAAACTCTTACTTCAAGAACTGATATACAATTGTTTTTTCATCGGTATTAAATGTATTTTCTTTGAAATTAATATATTTATGTTCGTGAAAAAGAAATGGTAATAAACCCCACAGCGTACTGCCATTTTCTACTAAACCTGCAATGATAAAATAAAACTAATGTATCTTAACTCTTGCCTAACAGTTTATTCAAGTGCTTTCAAGTCACATGAGTGGAAATATATCTCTGAGAATCTGAAACTGTTATTAGGACTTGGTGATATTGATGCATAACGCCAGGAGCTAAAATATACGAACGCCTTTCAAATACATATTACTTGTTAGAAATTAGCGTTGCGGAAAAACAAAGAAAATCGCAGAATACGAAAGCTTCTCCGAATAAAATGCCGGCGGGTATAAATCTTCATTTTCAAACGCCTGACGCGATCGTTTTTTAATTTGAAAGTTTCCCCATAATAAATAAAAGTGAGGAGAGTGAGAAAGGGGGGTTATTATCCGCCGTTTTAACACCCTGGGGTGTTCTTATTGAAAGAGCAATACTCGTTTCTCGCGAATTGCCTTTTTAACATTCCTCAGTTCCAATTGTTTTAAGAGAAAAAGAATTGGGATGGATAAGCTCTTTTATTTTTAGAAACTGAAAGGTAAAAAAAAAATGCCACTCGATTTTCGCTACTCAAATGGGATTGCAAAAAATTCTTCTTTTTCGATAGTGGACGATGTGGGGGTAGAGAAAAAACATAATTTCGGAGATAAGCACAGATTTAACTGAGGAGATAACGAAATTTTGTAGCATTAAGTTCACGTTACTCTTGGTGCTAAAATCGCTTCAAACAATTTGTAATCTTTTAACTAATCGTCGTCGAACAATCATTGAGATGAACATTTCTTGTCTTTGAGGCTAAAATGAAAAGACAGGGCAGAAAATTGTTGAACTGTCCGGAGGAATGTGTCGGGAGCTCTTATTAGTCATTGCTAGTGAAATTTTATTTTAGCGTTTTTGAAAATTGAAGGAAATGATTGTTGAAAGGAAACTGTTTCCTCTAATATTTTCTCTTGCATTTGTTTTTTTTTTCAGTAGTTTTGTGTGTGTGCGCCTACTTCGATTGTTTCAAACTGGGCAAATGTTTAACGTTTTAGTATTCGGCAAAAATTAGTTCTAAATATCTTGAATGAAAATAAAAAGACAGGGTAACTTTAATTGTAATGTTTTGCAAAAAGATTTGGACAACTTATTTTTTTTAAGAAGTTTGCAACAAAAATGTTTGCAGATATATTAGAACAACTGAAACGTGTTTTTACTGAAGGATTTAAGAATATAAATTGTGATGTACGAGCCATAAGAGGTAGAAACACAATCATCCAGTAAACATTTGTGAGTGGTATCAAAACTTTTTGACATAGAGAAACACCCATTTAAAAAAAGATTACGGTTATGGGTTATCCAAGCACTAGTGGTAAAAGAAGTGTACGAGACATTTTCTCAAAAAATAAATTAAATAAATGAATAAAATAAAATACAATATAACAAATAAATAAATTAATCAGGCCCAAAAGACGGTGCTGCCTTGAAATGAACGGTGCACTGCGTCAATGGCGAATTTACAAGTTTGGGGGCTCGTCTCAATGCATTTTTTGGGGCGCCTTAGACATGAACATAATTATTAGAAATGTTTCTCATGAACTTTTTTGAATTCCACTGCTGGGCCCTTATGTCTTGGGGCCCCTCGTAATTGCGACAGGTGTGATTTGGTAAATCCGCCCCTGGATGACTCAACCAAGGACACGCAATATCAAAATCATTTAAATTTTCTGCCTTTCCTTCATCTACACGTTTCCTGAAAGTGCATTTAGCGGTTTCGAAGTTGCTCAGATTTGCTTTTTAAATTGCGTGCTAAAGTAAGACCGCGGAGAGATGGCGGATTGACTGGAAGAGGAAACGAACTACGTCATTTGGAAAGGGGTTAGATTAGAGAGAACGCCCGACTTCACTGCTTACGCGTTCTCGCATATCCAACCTATTTCAAAATGAAGTGGTCCGTTTCCGCTTCCAGTCCATTCGCCATCTCTCCGCGGTCTTACTTTAAGTACGGTACGTATCGCTTCCTTTCAAAATTCTTTTGTTTGCCTGTAAGAAGAATTGCGTCCGCAGTCATCGGACCAGGATTGCGTGTGCTTTTGAAATTATAGGTTTGAATTACAAAATCTTCATTTCGAACTACAATGACTTTATACCCCTGGTAGCAAAAACAGCACTACGGTGCAATGCCCGTCAAAGATCGTTGAGGATGCTTGCAGGTAATATCTGAAGTGATTTTTTTTTAATCGTTTCTGGTCAAAGCCGTTGAATTTAACCCATTAATGCCTGACATATTTTTCTCCAAAGATATTTTGTATACTGGTTACAAATAGTGTTTAATAGATAGATAAAATAATTAACAAAAAATATCATGTAAAAAAATATTTTTTTTATTAAGAAAAGAAAAATCGTTCTTAAAAAGGGACGATAGACACCAGAGGGTACATACTTTTTTTATTATTTTTTTTTCTGCCTACGATATAATATTTAAAAGGAAATTCTATAAGATGAAATAAAAGCAGTAATTAACATAAACTGGGAAGCTGGGAATCATGTCAAAAACTTAGCTTTTTGTTCTTGAGGTTGTGAACGAGGTAATTCTTGATAAAGATCATATTAAAACGGCTACAGAACACACTTTACAATGATTATGTTCTGCAATCTGTTAATAATGAATTGAAACAATACCAAAGTAATAATTGAACACTATTATTTGGTTGAAATGTTCATTTTTGGGAAATTCAGACACACTTTTAGGACGGTCCCTAAAGAGGGACGCTAGGCATTTATGGGTTAAAGCAGAAAATTACAGTTTATATATGAGACAGGAAGAACAATAAGAGAAACGGAGGCAAAGTGTACAGCTGGCAGTCCTTTGGTATTTTTTGAGCTGGTTAGCTTCTCGTACAGAAAAAAATAAATAAATAAAGTATTCCTTTAACTTAGTAATTCACATATTTATTCTCTCATTTACTTATTCATTCACTTTTAATTCACGCATTTATTTCCCTGGAATATAAATCAATTAATTCATTATTTTATTTATTTATTCTTTTTGCTTCATGATGAAACATGTATTTGTTTATTTACACAGTTGATTGTTTTTTCTTTACCGTATTATTTTATTATTATTATTACTACTTTTTTTTTGAGTTGTGACTTTATTTTTATACATTATTATCATAACATAATATAACATTATCATAATTACTAACGTATTATTGACTGCATCGTAATTAACTATTTTTTTAACACAAAATCGATTGTTTTTCCTCTACCTTACTTTTTTTTTGAGTTGTGATATTATTTTACTAGCTGTGCGATATATGAGTTTAGCAAAGTTTCCAATACAATCAAAAACTAGCTTCTTTTGAGATTTTGAACAAAATCTTTTCTTAAGAACGATGTACGGGCAGTTCCATTAAAAAAAAAAAAGCATCCATTGCTGCACAAAACAGCCTGCAGAGGCTCCACGTTTGTTAGTTTCTTGTTTCGTTGCATAAATTTTTGATGAACATAGACTCTACTTTTATAAAATACAGTTAAATTTGGAAGATTCCCAGAAACAGTATTTAAATTATGGTATTTTGGTTCCGTAACGGACGTATCCTACGAGATACTTCGTTACGCTATTATTTCAATATTTTTTTTCTGTAAATCTTTAAAATGTAACTGCATTACATGGTAGAAAAGATCATGTTCATCATTAAATTCGTGAAATAAAACAAGAATTTCAACATATTTCTAGTCCTTGTAATCTGTTCTGTGAAAAACTGATACTTCTGTTATCTTGGAATGGACCCTATTCACATGACATCATTGTAGGTCTTGACCGCCCACTGAGGGGAGTTTAGCAGACGAGATTCTAGTTCTCTGGCATGTATTTTAACATTCTTATCTTTTCAGCGTGAAAACTCCTATTTCTATTAAAAAAATAAGTCTTTTGAAAGTTTCTACTTAGAAATGATATAAAAGAATAAAAAATGACTCAGTTGGTGAGAAATATTCTCTTAATAAGTCTCTTAGCTCATTATAAGAAAATAGGTAAAAAGCCACACTTTCCTTTTTTCATTCCTTTTCTCAGGATTTTCAAGCAATCCTCAGCCGATATATATATATATATATATATATATATATATATATATAAAAATACCAGTTATTTTTGATAAAACAATTTTTTTAGCACTACTAACGCGGAAGCTGGATCCAAATACCCGCAACAGAAATGTTAAATGGACCGTTCCCACACCGTGAATAGGGTCCATTGTCCATATATGTATCTTTTGTTTTCCAAGAAAATACAACAGGCTTGTTGTAAATTAAATTTTATTTCAAAACAACATTCACGAAGCCAGTCACAAAAGCCTAATTTTCTTCACACTCTATGGCAAAGGCAGTTTATCACACTTACAACGCAAGGCAGAGCCGAGTACTACATAACTGAAAGTCAATATACTATTTTATACTAAAAATAGAAACAAAACTGTTTTCTCTTACAACGTAAGTACACTATTCTCTGTCAAGCGAAAAAGATCTTAAACCCAAAATGGCGTATTATTTGGCTAATCATGCCTATCAGGCATGCTACACTGCAAAACTACGAATCTATACATAAATTAAAGCAAAATATTCAAAGTAACAATTAAAAGCTTATTTAAGTCAACAATTAAAATAAATTTATAATGTTTAGCAGTCAAGTAACATACAATTAAATAAGCAAATTTATATACAATTTCATATACCATAGTCAAGCGCTCGCAAACTCGCTGCATATATAAAAAGTCTCAGTATACAAAAAGATCAAGCGGAATTTGTGAACATGTACACATATATTAGTCTGTTAGTATGATATAAAATGTTATGAGAGGTTATCAATATATATATAAAATGTTAAGGAGTTACAAAATTGCAAAATATATATGACACAGTTAAAAGCATAAAGTGAAATCAAAACCACAATAAAAATAATAACTGTAAGACGAGTGACACATTGTTGAGATTCTTGTTCAACTGACTTTTTATTTCTTCAACGATAACATTAAAAATACCTGAACTAATAGTTTAACAGAAACGTCAATGCAAATAAATGCATTTTTTTCTTGAGTATTAACAAATTACAAATGTTTCTATCTACTTGAAAAACAATGCAAATATATTTTTAAATCAATATTCACAAACACGTAATCTTCAATATTTAAAACAAAGCACATAAATACATATTTCATAGTCGAAGACTACTTTAACAACCACTATCCTTTTTTTTTGCTACATTAATAGCCACTATATTTAAAGCAGTATGAGTATTTTTAAATCACCATGAAAAATTTATTGAATAATATTGACAAAATTTCATCGATATTATTAAACTAACAAAACATAAAAACATCACAAAGAAACACAAATAACATACATTTTTGAAAATATAACTTTCAAATAAGAGAAAAAGTTATTTTTGTTACAAAAAAATCTCCATTAAAATGGACAGAATAGTATTGAGAAATTTCACACACGTTATTTAATTAACAATAAATCATCACAAAGACATATATCAAATGTAAATAAATCATTAATTTATAATAATATTCAGCCGATATAACTTGTTAGCTCACAATTTTATACCCTGAAAACTCCATAAATGTATGTACATAATATTCATTTCATATAAAAAATAATTTGAATTGCACAATTTATGTAAATGTTCGCAATATCATAATTCAGTACGGTAATTTTTTCTGAAAATTTGGTACTGTATTTGATAGCTCTACATTCAATAACTAAGAAAATCCTTTTATAATATCAAGGATAAAAAAAAAAAAAAACCTTTGGACACAGCATTACACTTTCTATAGTCAATCACAAATAGTCATATCCAGAGAGATCTATTTGAAATTTTGCTTCTTCGCATAGTTTTTAATACTTGAAATATTTAACAAAACTCGTGTTTCGTGAGTAGACATTTCTTTGTTTTATGACTACTCAGTGGGCTTTTCGAGAAATTCATAGTTTCTAATAAAATAAATGTGGGATCCCTTATAGTTTTTGCTTATTACTTCATCAAAAGTAGGGAAGTTTTACATCTTCCAATTTCACATCAGTCCCCACACACCGTTTCTAGAGTTTACATTACCATCAATTTCAAAATAAATCAAATTTTCCTTAAACGAGGAGATTCTACGACATGTTTCAAAACTGCCACTCTGTGTTATTATTCCTCTAAATTTAAAACTATTAAGCACATTAACTTAAGGGATCAAAAATCATCAAAACGGAAAGGACTAATATTTTGAGCCAGGATAAAATCCTTAACAATCATCTCAAGAGTAGGACAAATATAGAAGGAGGTGAGGGGTCAGGCCTTTATTACTGATTTCTTTAATTTAATTAATTTCTAAAAATAATCAATCATTATAAATATCGGTAAATTGAGGGCAAAATGTCCCGATAAATGGATATTCTAATAATAGTTACTGGAAATTGCTATCGACTATGACGGAAGTTATGACAAAAGTTTATATTAAAGTTCTTTTTAAATTCCATTACTGGTATTTGTTGATTTATAATGTTCAGTGAATTCTACTAATTCACAACAGAACATTATACAAATACAGAATTTCAGCACAGTTATCAATTCAACTTGTAAACGTCTACTGATTACAAAATACCGCTATAATTCCAGAAACGGGATTATTTCTCTGTTGATACAAATTTACATAATGCGAGCCCCTGTTTAATAGCTTAAGTTTTTAAAATGTTTAGCTCGTTGATTTATTTACAAGTTTTCTCTATTTTTTTCGAATAAATGTAACTGTACAAAAAATATTCACATAATACAGTGATAAAATATTGAGTAACCATAAGTAAGTATTCAATGCAAGGAATAGTGACTGTAAGAGAAGGGATCAAAATGAGGTTTCTCTTTGAATTTGGTTGAGTATTTTAGATGTACTATTCCTATTCCCATTGTATGTACTACTACTATACTACTATTTATACATTTATATAATAAAAATAACATTTAAAACGTAACAAAATAACTCATACTACGACAGGGCGTCATAACTGTTTACATAAATTGGAGTAAAGAAAGGCAGTCCTACACACTATAAACGAATTTTATAAACAATCTGCACATGATTCAAACATGAATAAAAATATATTCAGCCATTTTTATACAAGCTTTTCATAATTTACTTTGACAAAAGCCACTTAAATATAAGGGCAGTTTAAAAGCACGACTTAGACAAATCGAGTAAATTCAATCATATACACGGCAGATTAGAGCTGGTTTTCCCTGTTCATATCTCCAAATATGCAGATCATGAAGCAAATCCCTGTACGTAAAAGTTGCACGATGTACACATTGTGTAAATTTCAAAGAAACATGTTCACTACCAGAACCTACCTATACACAACACTATTAAATTTATATACATTTTAAACATAGATCACATATAGTCTGTCTCTGATAAGTTGACTTCCGATAGGCAGAAGCCTACCCCCAAAGAACCCCCAAGATTATCTTGGGACTTAGTACTGATGCTCCAAAATATCACGTTTCATCTCTTTGTCAAAATCGAATCTATCTCGAGAAAAGTTAATTTGCGCTCAATTTAATATATGGAATAACTTGATAGTTAAAAAGTTAAACGATCCCATCTGTAAAAATAGGGGTGACGCAAGTCGGTTTTTGTTTGCCGCCCTTTATTGGCGTTGTACTAATCTAAGAATGTATGCTTTCTTAACCCAAACATGATATCACCCATGATCAAACGTCTTTTTACCAGAGCCACACTATAGTGAAAAAATTTCTCGTACTTATTTACTAGATTCTTCGCGAACACCACGCAAAGATGAACACTTAACATTGTAATGTGCTTTATATTACTAGACACATATCATTTAATAACTATATACATTGGCGGTTTATCAGTTTAAACGTTACCCTTGACAAGGAACAAGAATTTTAACTTATCGACCATATTCAATAGTTAGTTTTTTAACAATAATTCGTTACATCAAATTCACAAACGGCATAAGCTCACAAAACTTCGCGTGGAGGAAACAGTGAAAGCTTCACACAAGGAAAATCACTAATTATAATTACACTACATTAATCATACTCTTCACTTCAAATAGTGCATTGCTTTAGAAATGTTAATGAATCACAATAATTTAAGGTACATAATTCGGAATTTTTTATTTTTAAGTTTTTGTCCGAATATCAGCTCTTTAGAATTTGTGGACTAAGTAGGTGAAGGTTGCTGAGTGAATTAGTTACATGATTCCAAAACAAATAAGTGATCATTTTTTTTTTTTTTTTACAAATCATAAGTTTAAAAACAATTCTAATTCGCGCTGTATCTTTTCCATCTTGTCTAGAATAAAATGGGATACATCGTACATGTGCATGGTCACGTATGCAGCTCAATTTCTGAAGCAATTTAAGGAAAAATGTAAATACAAAACTTTACCTTCTTATTCTGGTTTCAGATGAGAAACAACAGCAACAAAAGGCTTGTCGCTCAGGTTTTAGGTTATCATACCTCCCATCTTCAAGGCAAAAATTAAAAGCAATGCGCAAGCGCAAACCTGAATTTTTATTGCCATTGCTTCATGTCTATTGGTTAAGGAAAAAAAAACTGCGGAAAGAATTGTAGCATTATTTCTATTGAAACAACACGTTTTCCGTAAATAATATGATCAAAAAGTAAAATAACTGCATTTTCATTGCTAATATGCAAAACAAATTGTTAAAAGAAAGCAAAAAGGCAATACATAGAACATTTGTTGCCCCACAATTCACAAGTTACATGAACATATAATGTTACAAAATATGCATATTTCGTATCGATACTTGGTAAAAAATATAAGTATATGTCATAAATACTACTAATATGACGATGAGCAGTACTTATGACTTATATTTTGTCGTCGTACATACTATTCATCATTCGCGTCTAGTTCATTTTATGCTTTGAACTAGCTAATTATGATGCAATAAGCAGCGATTTTTAAATTAAACGCCTGCTGTTTTCAAAAGAAATTCTACGCTTATATATTTAATAAAAAACTTTTAAAGTAAACTAATAACTTAGTGCAATACGTTTTTTGTCATGTTACACAATAAACTATACAACCAGTAACTCATGATCATTATAACAACATCTTCAGTAAACATCTACAGTTTAGAACCCTCTGGCACTAAACGACACAATATGGAAGTAAAAGTAATAGGTCATATACAAAATAAGTACATATAAAAGGAAGCAGCGTGCTACATGACGTGTCAGAAAGACCAGAAATATCAGTCGAAGCGTTTGTCAGCCGCAACCTAGATAGACCACGGCCTACAATCCCGAAAAGTAGTAATATTATTAACCTAACAATTTTTTTTAAATTGTTTCACAAATTTTGGGTTGGTCTTAAAACAGAAGAAAAAAAAAATACTACAGGGAAAAAAATCATTATGCTTCTTAATGATATTAACAATACTCATAAAGATCTTTTGATGGTTCAGGAAAAATAAATTAAAGTTTTCATTATCAAACGTAACATATCTTTCAAAAACTACAAATTCTTGCTTTGTTTGATGTGTAAAAATGCTCAATTCTGAGGTGCATCAAAACTATCAGGTACATTAATAGTACTTATAATGAATAAGGTGCCGACAGAGTGGTGTAGTGGTTAAGACGCTGGCCTCTCACGCCCAAAGGCGCGGGATCAAACCCGACTCCAGTCGGTGGATTTTCATGATGCAGAAAATCGACAGCGTCCATGTCGTATGATTATGCGGCATGTAAAAGATCCCTCGAGTACTTGTTTGGCATTAAGTATCTCTTGGCAAAATTAAATTCCTAGTGCAGTTTCGCATCGAACAGAGCCCAGGTGCCTCCATCTAGTGAGGAAACTGGGCGTCAAAATTCTGTGGCAATGGCATTCCACCGATGGTGGTGCCACATGAAAGAGTGGGTGCCGGTCTCGGGAATGCACTAGGTCTGCAAATGGCAAGAAGCTATACGCGCAGCCCCATTTGAAAACAAACATAATGAATAAGGTGAAACCATTAGTAGTTGAACCCACACTAGCAGCTGACACGTATAAAGAAAATACCAAAAATAAATTATCATTAGAAATACAGATGTCAAAAGATCTGCTAAGAATAAGCTGAAGGTTAAGCATTGCACATTTAAACACCATTTCATAATTTTACAATTTTTGTACAATTAAAAATTTTACTAGTTATTGAATATCTTATTTGCAAGTGTCAAATCCTAGTGCAGTGTGAAGTTTTACCTTTTAAGATCGAAAATCAGAATTCTTATAACTTTGCCTACTTCTCCCAATCTCTAAATATGACTACAGACGAATTAAAGAAAACAATATGAACCAATTCCTTCGTAACATATTTTTGTGTGTTTTGCATGATAAAATGTTAATAGTTTTTAAACGTAAAGACGCAAGATTTGCTGCTGTTGTAGTCTTGTGCTAGTTGGGCTGGCAATTTGGGGTGCGTTGCTTCACTTTTTCAACTGTACAGTAATTTGGTGTGAAGTTCGACTTCCAGAGTACAAGCATGCCAAAGGGACCCGTTTGTAGAGCATGCAACCATTTGTAGCACAACACATTCATACAAAGAAAGGACAAGGTCAGGAGAGAGTAAGTACATCCATGCCCGAGCCGGGAATCGAACCCGGAATATCGCCATCCTAGTCAGCCTTCTCTGACCACTAGACAAGGAGGCCAGCAATGCAAGATTTCTCGGCAGTTGCAACCACGGACATGACTACAGCCTCAAATTTTTAGTCGGCTAATATGATAAACTGGTGGAATCAGAAAACCTTTTGGCAAAGCCAAAAACTATATAGATGTTGGCTTTGTAGCTGTCAATTCGCAAAATAACAGGTGAAAATCCATAGAGTCAGTTTGCATCATAAATGAATACTAAAATAAAATAAATAAATAAGGTAAAGTGCGCTAAAGCTGACAAAAAAAAAAGGGTTCCAAATGCAAATATTTTTAAATGAAGCAAATATTAAAAGATTTACATTAAAAAATAAAAATATTGAATGAGTTTTACTTCCTTCTTAAGAAAACCTCATTCCACATAAGTTTAAAATTCAGTATTGCTTTAAATATGTTTTGTTTAAGATATAAATGTTTCAAAGTTCACCTAAAATATGTATAAAATATTTCGTTAATAGGGGGCACCAAGATTGTAAGCAAGTTCTTAAGAATGAAAAAGATGCAACATTTTTTTTTGAGACATTACTACGAATGTCAAAAGTGCTTCTTTAAAGATTTAAAAGCATTTCTCTCGATGATTTATTTTTCTGTACATCATTCAAACAGTAATAATTCTTCTTTAAATTATCAGTTGATTATTATTATTGTTATTTTGCTATAAAATCTCCCCAAACGTCAGGATGTTTCGACATTAAATCCGAAACGATTGGTAAACAAAAATTTTTTTAATATAATTTAAAACTAAGTTTTTGTACAAAATCATGGGTGGTTCTTTAAGTGCATTTCAGTTGAAAAAAGATGCGACAGAGTATGGCACAACATTTAGAACCAATACAATATCTATGGGTGAATTGGATTTTTTGTAATCATTGCTCAAATGTAAGCAAATTAGTTAATTAAATAACTAATTATTTAAAAAAAAAGTTATTTTTATTTTTTTATTTTAAATGTTTTAGATAATAATGCACCTTTTCAGTCCAAATGTCGTATTTTAGAATTGGAATTTAAAAAAAAAGGGGGGGGGGGATGTTGGGGAGCAAACCGAGACATATACATTAGAGATTGAAGATTAATATTATAAATATTAAGATATTTTGCCAGCTTTAAGGCACATTATCTTCATAATAATAGCAATAAACCAGTTTGGGAAAAAGGTGGATTAGATTCTGAGGTCATCAAGCGACTTCTGATAATTTCGATGCGCTCCAAGTGAGCAATGCGTAATTTAACTTTACATGCATGTAGAAGATATTTAGTATACTCCTAATGTATTTCCATGGATCTCTGTTCTGCTACATTTTAACAATTTATAGTCTGCTTAAAACCATTTTCCATTAAAAAAAATAACTTTGAAATGATTAATGAAATACAAATAACAAGCAGGCATTAATGAAAGTTCGTGCATGGAGGAAAAATGATTTTCGCAACATCATACACATTCATCAAAAAAAAAAAAAAAAGTTAATGAAAGTAACAAATATAAAATATGTAAGAGTTAATAAATTAATTAGAGATTAACAAAGGTGAAAAATTCTCGAAATAGTTAAAAAATGCACTCAAAAATATCATAGATTACATAGATATTGTCACAATTACAGCCTTGATCGTAATTTCTTTAAAAACAACTTTCAAACGTCTACATATAAAATGTTTTTGTTCTTAACAATAGAAAAGTTAGCCGAAAATATTATAGCCAAAACATCATATCGTTTTCGCAATAAAAAAGAGCTGATAAAATAAAGAATAATATGTATATATAATATGTATATACATAGTTGATAAACCAACTAAGCAGTAATTCGTATTTTATAGCACATCGGCATTCTGGTGCACGTTTTTACTGCAAGATACAACCTTTTTCTTGGCGGAGGACGACACACTGCGTATCTTTGGCAACTAACTCATCATCCTCAATCCTACAAAAGAAAAATAACTCAGTTGAAATGGAATTTAATTAAATTTACGAAAATACAAACTACACAAATTGTGTGTGGGGGGGGGGGAGAAAAAAATATTGTAACAAAAACGTTTCGTAGTCAAGAAAGTATGCAAATTCTGCGCATCTAACTTCACAGAGTGGTATTGCTTCAAATATGACCACGATTTGCCTTTAAATCTGAAACAATAGACATCAAAAATTTATTGCACATAAGCATCCCATCCCTGCAACTTCATTCTTTAAAATAAATTTAAAACATAAATACTGAAAACTTGCTTTTCGCAGAACTACCTTACCCATTCGGGTAATTCAGCGCAACTTATCACTTAGTGAATAAAAGATACATAACTTAGATGTAATTGCAATTATTGGCTAAAAATCCAGGTTTACTCTCGACTCTTTTTCATACACAGAGAATTTATTTTAACAAATTAAAAATTAGTAGACTTGTTATTAAGTGTTTCCATTTGCTTCATTCGAAGCAGCGAACTTTGTTTAAGAAGAAAGGTAGCATTCCCCTTTTAAAAATTCTTCTTCAGGGGACCATAACAATTCAAATCTAGTGGAATGAGTCTACGCGGCTTGTATAAAGATAGTACAGCTAACTTCACTTATTAAGTCTTCGTCGGTTTTCACGGCAATTTAGCTCAAGCAATTGTCTTGATAAATAAAATAGAATCGTCTTTCTTCATCTTAGTATTCTTGCCAATCAAATAAAATAAATCTCGTCTGTCCATCCAATCTTAAGTTGGACTTCCATGCTGACGCTGCGGAGACATTGTTAAGCTCGGAAATACATGATGTCCATGAATGTCGTGCACCAACTTACAGGGGAAGTAGAGAACAGGGCAACACACAAGCAAGATCTAAACTGGAATATATGGCCGTAAATGAAATGCTGACGTGCTATTTTCTTCAGACAAAATCTGACGGATTTTTTCCTCCTAATTTTTAGCTTTAGAAAGTACAAGGTGAGAACAAAATAATATTTGAATCTTAAAAATATATTTTTGAAACACACATTAAAATAAGTTATACACGAAAGTAAAGACAAATGCAACACGGCTTTTTTTTTCCTTCAATTACAAATGTTTAATATGAGAACTGGACAAACATCTAATCTTCTAATAAAGCTCGTTTCATACGCCATGTGATTTCTTTTAATGAGGTTACGTTCAAGACATTGAACATAGACTTAATACAAAACTTTAAGAACAGTGTACAACATTACGAGCTATTGATACTGACAGTGTCAATGTGATTACGACAAAACGTGTGGAACGAACTGGATTACAACCATATAGCCTATTGATGATCATACTCCATCAATTTCCACAGAAATGCAGTATTTATATATTCTGTTTCACACAGTTTAAATCTGTTGATTGAAGTGAAAAGAAAATATTTAATTAGTAGCCATAAATTTTGTGATACGTTCAAAAAGATACGTCTCTCTAAGTTGGAGGAAGCTTAAAAGGCATTGGAAGAGATTTGTAGTTCATTGAATTAGAGTAAAAATTTGAATTGTCCATAAAACTTTCATACTTTCCTAAACAGAAAACATTTTCATGTGTGTTTGTCAAGTGATTAACTTATGCCTGCACATAATTAAAAGCAATTCAGAGCTATATATTTTATATTCAGTTTTAGTATTTAATTGCTTTCGCTAGCTTAAGGCTGCATTTAAGATGCACGAAAAACGTAAATCGTAGCGGAAAAAAACAGTACCACTTCACAATATGACTGGACCTTTTTTTTTTGAACGTAGCTAAACAGAACAATCTCTAGAAAACATCTCTACAAAATGCTAAAATTAACTAACAGATTTTTTTTAGTGATTCCAACTTCCTCCCCAAGAACATTTGTTTTTTTTTTTTTCATAAGTAAATTGAACATAGAAAGATGCAGAACACAAATCTAACATCTTTCGAAAATGAATAAAACATTCGAAAGTCCAAGGTGAATCCTATAAAATGGCTCCAGGAGCCCGAAGATTTTTGAAACAGTCACAATAAGATTGCTAGAAAATAGCTTTTCAAAAAAATGCAAAAAAATTACTTCATAAAAAAATTTTAGATTTCATGCATTTATTTTTTTTTCTCTGAGGACATAATTATTTTTTCCAGAAATTAATTGAATATAAAAAGGTGAAGAACACTGAACCAAAAAATCTCTCAAAATGGCACATAGAATTTGCAAGTCCACAGGTGAATCAATCTCTCTTTTAAAATGACTCCAGGAGCCAAAAGATTTTTGACACACACAGCCACAGTAAGCTCCGGTTCACTGGAGGTTCTGGTCGAATGGGTTCTGGGTAAAGCATCCTTTGTTCTGGGATTAAAGGATCTCGATTGAAGGATGGGCCTTATCAAGAGCTAGCATACCTCTCACTCTTGCATTTTCTTAATGAAGACTTCATTTTGATGCGTCCTTTTGTTAGACATAAACGGAGAAGTTGACCCTTAGAAAAGATTTCATATAGGTAGAGAAACAATACGGTAATTTTTAGTTTAAATGCATCAACAGGAGAAATTCTTCCAAAAAGTATAGTTAAATACCAGCGTGAGCAATTAGTTTAGCAAAGTAGCCAAAACACTAAAATTGATGAGGATAACCAAGTGTTTGGGGTAATGATTTTTTCAGAATGAAAATCATGGTCTGTAACAGAGAACGAGGCTTTAAAGAATATTAAATGCTGAGAAATGTGGAGCTGCAAAAACTCCTTTCAAAATTTGACTTTGGATCAATTAAGTCTGATGGTTGAAATGGGTACAGCAAAAAGAGCTAGTCCTAATACTTTAAATCAGGGGTAGCCAACCTTTTTAGGGAGAGTGCCACTATCTGGAGAGAAAAAACTCAGCGTGCCACATTGTATTTTTCCAACAAATTGATCTTTTTTAAAGTTAAAAATAGATTTTATGATGGCTGATTGTGTGTTTCTTACTCAAATGAAACTTTTTTTCTCGTAAATCTGACTAATTTAAATCTAAATGATAATAAGGATAAAACATGTCCGAACTTAAGAGTTATCATTAGTAAACATTTTTATAGATTCTGTCAGTTGGCTTATGCTTAAAATAGAAACAAATAACATCAAACATTCTATTCTAAAAATTAAACAGTCTGCACGTAATCTGATTTATGAGTCTGTATCTGTTTTTACCAAGTCTTTAATTTTAGGATTAGTTCTTGAGAATCCAAAGAAAGTTAACTGTTTTAAGTGCAATCAATTAATATTCAACGGTATTTCGATTTTTCTGCATTCATAACAAAAAATATTTGTTTAGAAGCATATTTTTAGCCAAATCTACAACAGCATCAGATGGCTAAAGTGTGTAAATGTAAAAAAAAAATGTTGTTACAAATTTCCAAATTTCTATACAACGTGGGTGACTTTCTGTTGAAGTAAGCTCTTATATTTGATTACCAATGCAAAAGGTCAGTAACTCGGATTTGGATTTCAGAAGGGTAACAAGTAGTGTCTTGCAGAGAAATAAACAAAGAATTTGAAAATATCAGCATTTTTTTTATTATCCTGAAAATCATCAAACCTAACACTGAATGAATACTTAAAATTGGTGTAAAAGTTTCTCCATATACCATTGGAAAATTATAAAATTTCTGTTGATACTTTCAGTATTAACTTTTAATGTTTTATTCTTTTTTCTCCAAAGTAGAGAGAAAGAAACTGAAGTTTCATCATAAAAGAATGTAGATGGCCTCTACTGGTTTAGGAAACCTTTTTTTTTTTGTACAATCTTAAATTTAAATTACTTAAACGCAGGATATTAAGAGATGGCATAGCTAAATTAGTTCGCTATTCTCCATTTCTAAGTAGCAAGTCCTCATTGCTTTCCTTCCAGATATTTTGAAAACACACTCCCTAAAATTCTAAAATCTTATGACTATTTTTCCTTTGGATAGCTATTGCACATTTTAATGAAGGAGTAACTTGCCATACTATCCTCTTTATCCTGGGAAAAGTTCACAAAACATTCAGAGCTCTTATTCGTACTTTGTTAATATAGTTAACTCTACACTGTCACCAACAGAGAAAAAGTCTCATTCCTTGGCAAGGAACTTGTTATAGATAATTCGATGACACTTTTGAAGTTTTTTTCCTAAATTATTTTCAAGTAATGTTACAAAAACAATTTAAGGGTCTTCATTTGTGCAACCATGCCAAATTTTGTCCGATCTAGTTTCTTAATTTTAGTTGCAGAGTTTTTTTTTTTTTTTTCAATTTCATCACCCGTAGCTGAAACTATTGCAGATCAAGAATCCATTCTGCAGCATCGAAAGTTTCATTCGTGTCAAGCACAAATATGCTTTACAAAGCATTGTCTGTAGCGTCACAGCTTCAGTTGGATGTCCGAAACTAACGCTAAGTACTTTGCAATATTGTAGTTCACACAATTTTTAAGCCAGCCTCCTGATACTTAATAGTCACAATATCATGACATTTATCATTTAAGAGTTTTAGTTTTTATGAATATTTTTGAGATCGACATTTTTCCTCAATTTTGGATTTTTTTCAAAAAGTCTTCGCGTGCCACTGTTACTGGTCTGCCGTGCCACATTGTGGCACGCGTGCCGCGGGTTGGCCACCACTGCTTTAAATGAATCAAAGATGCTTTACAAATCAAAAAGAAAAAAGGTAAAGTGTATAGTTGAAACTTAAATTTGTAATATAATTATTCAAAATTTTAGGATCGAGACTACCTGAACCAAAACTTCGACTAGCCAAAGACGAGAAAAGAACATGTGATCTTGACAGTTATACCTAATTAGTTTTAGGAATCTGAGAGAGCATTGTACCACATAACAAAAAAAACAAGATTTGTAATAATTCAAAAGCTACGCACCAGTACTAATGGATATATTTGTAAATTCTTGCAAAGTAGCAAAACAGTTATGCCATATATTTCTTTCAAAAAGACAGTATGGGCCCAAGGAAAAATGGACATTTTAGCCCTGCACACGACATGTCATTTTTGTCATTAAAAATAATACTTTAAAACGGTAATGAATAAAACTTAGTTTATTACTCTTTAAAGTTATAGCTTTTTAAAGAATCATATAAGCTGTCGCGAGTAGGACAACATGGTGGTTTTTTCGTGAAGTGGTCCAAGTGTACTATGATTCCACACTAAATTTTAAGAGAGTCACAAATCTAGTGTACAGTTGGTGACCCCCTTTTTTAAAACAAATCATTCAGTTAGATATCGTTCAGAACAACATTTTAAGGCATAATTTTAAAAAAATAAACGCGTCATCATATGTCATTCGTCTGATACTATCACAGTTTAAAATTCAACTATTGTGTCATCGGCGAAATCCAAATCAACAAACCCTTTTTAACAGGATTATTTTGTCAATTTATATGTATAAAGTTAACAATCTGTAAAATTAAAATTTATTTTAACAATGGGGAAATACCTGTTTTTTACAAAATTATCAAGTCCTCCAGTGAGCACTTTTCATTAATTTTGAACCCCATTCAGAAAAGAATTTTATAGAGTACGAGGTATTAGTTATACATTGGTTTAAGCAGCAAAAACTCCCAAACCGAATCTTAGGATGATGTATGATTTATGCTTTCTACAATGGGAAGTTTTGTTTCCACACATAGAATTAAAGGAACGGGATAAAAAAGGCAAAATAGATTAGAATGGGAAATCGGAACAGTGGAATTGAAAAGGAAAATATGTACGCAGTACAGTAGTTGCGAAAATAATAGGAGTTATACCGGATAGACATTTTAAAGTACTGTTAAAAATTCAGGAAGCTTTTATGGTAAATGTTACTGTAAAATGTAGCGATTACCTTACAGAAAAATTTTACAGTGAATTGTACCGATAAAAAAATTGCGATTGCAGCGCTAATTGATCACCACGTGACTTTCTGCGAGATGTAGATGACACCCTATTCCCGCTCTCCTGATGTATCTCATCTGGTACCGTGGATAGTAAAGCAGTGTGAAAAAATTGGGTCCCGGGTTCGATCCTTGTCGTTCGTATCTCGCGCTTTTTAATTCTCGTTTTCTCTTCCGTAAAATTTTACAGTAAAAAATATTTTACAGTAAAAGTTACTGGCAACATGGATGCCAGTAACTTTTATCGTAAAATTTCAGGAATTTTTTTAACAGTGTAAGAGGTTATGTATATATACACTCAAACTTTTGAAGGAAGGTGATGAGTAACTTAGATTAAAATATATAAACAGGTAATAAGATTCAATTTTTTTTTCTTTTAAAAATACATCGCCTACATCAAGGCGAGATGCATATATTTGTTTAAAACTATGATGAACTTACAAGACGTTAAAAAAAAATAAAAAAAAACAAGTGATGAGTATTAGACTAAAAAAACGGATATTGATGTTTGTCAGAAAGTTCTGGGCGATATTTTTTTTACTTCATTATTTCTTTAAAAAATCATTTCAATAAATTTGACAATATGTACCTTCGAGGCACAAAGGGCGCTACATCACATAACCAAATTTTCTACCATACGCGTTTTCAGTTTTCTTTATCTTCGTGATTAGTAGTTCATGAAATTGCCATTTATAGGGTTTTCAAATAAATATCTTTTTAACCCATTAATGCCTGACATTTTTTCCCCCAAAGATATTTTGTATACTGGTTACAAACAGTGTTTAATGGACAGGAAAAATAATTAAAAAATATTATGTAAAAAATAATTTTATTAAGGAAAGAAAAATCGTCCCTTAAAAGTTACGATAGACCCCAGAAGGTATACGTACTTTTTTTACTAAATTTTTTTTCTGCCTACGATATAATATTTAAAAAGACATTTTATAAGAAGAAATAGAATCAGCAATTAACATAAACTTGGAAGCTGGGAGTAACTTTGAAAACTTAGCTTTTTTTCTTGACATTGTGAACGATGTAATTTTTTTATAAAGATCGTAGTAAAACTGCTACAGAACACACTTTACAATGGTTATGTGCTGCAATCTGTTGATAACGAATTGAAACAATACCAAGGTACTAATTGAACACTATTATTTGGTTGAAATGTTCATTTTGGGGAAATTCAGACCCTTTTTTGGACCGTCCCTAAAAAGGGACGCTAGGCATTAATGGATTAAAAATAATCTTTGGACTTTTGATAGCTGTTAAAATTTTTCAGTTATCAATTTATAAAAAATAATAATAAATTTTAAAAAAAAGGTAGCACACGTAGGGCCATTTACCTACCAAGCTACAGAAAATAAAATTCATAAAAAACGCAAGGCATACGTTATTTTTAGCAACACACCAGAAAATACACGCCATACACCCTTCTAATGCTGCACTAGATGTAGGGGACACTGGAAGAGTCAACTCGGATGTTTTCTGGTTCGGGAGATGAGCGATATACATAAACAAACGAGAAAGAAAACTTTCTCGTAATTCAATACTACAATCAGAAACGGGATAAACAGAAGGAAAAAAAGGCAGGAACGCAGGCAGTTGTTAGCAGAAATAATTGAACCGGAAGAGGAGCGCTTTTTGGAGATCCCGGTAACGAGAAGGAAGGAATTATTCATCGCTTTTAATGTTTGTGGATGAGTGGCAGGAACTAAGAAGGAGAGCGAGTAAAGGGCAACCAGGGACTGCCGGCCCGATCGGGTTTAACGGAGACGTCTTTATGGAATAAAATGGAAATAGGAGCGAGCTTTCAGCATTCCCGCGCCCATATTGCGGTCGTGGAACAGACATAGCGAGAGAGAAGGAGAGAGCGAGGGAGAGAGAGAGAGAATGAATAAGAGAGAGACTGCTGATGCATGCATTCTATTGGGAACACGGTAATCCTAGCGGAAAATGAGCTGGTCGCCGAATATGACGGAAAACAGTGGATGGTAATCCCCAAATAATTACATGAGGATGCCAGAGTTGCACGCGCTTCGTGGACTTGCGGTGGCTTAGAGACGGGGCGCTGTGTTCGGCCTCAATAATTACATGCTCTTAGAGAGGCTGCTGGTCTATGGAAGGCCCGGCGCCGCCCACCGACAGCCTGATTATTACAAGGGTAGGCGGCATGGCCTTAGGGTAGGCAAACAAATTAATTTACTTACTTTTTAGGGCTGGCAGGCAGAATGAAAAAAAAAAAAAAAAAAACTCCCCACAATTAACTGGAAACATTTTCTTTTCTATTAAACGGGGAAGAGATTATAACGGAGAAAGTCAAAAGGTTCTTTTAAAAAGTTTGTGATCGCTAACAGAAATAAAAATAAGCCACCCATACAAGGCGCGGAAAGATAAATTTTTCATCGATAAAACTTGAAAAGGAGGAGGAGTCTTTCTCCCTCTGAGAGACCAGAATTTAGACTCCGATTAGCATCCCAAGTTTCCAGATAATGGATTATTGTATCGTTTCCTTTATTAGGGATGACTTGGACAACGGGAGATACTGAGGGAAAAACTTTTAAATTAGCTCCGAAACGAATAAGTACGAGCAGCAATCAGCAGCATAATATGAATACAAATGAAGGAGCGTAAACCGTATTGCAATGTCATGTTTAATAAGAAGCAGCTTACTTTAATAACAATTCGAGTACAAAAAAGAAAAAAGTATGAGAATGCTATAAATGTACACGTCACATGCAATCCTTATTCAAAATCTGCAACATTTTAAACCGACGAGAATTTTCGAGAACTATATTCTATTACAAAAGAAAAATTATTTCGATTTCGAGAAATATTACTTCTTACTTTTAGCGGCGAAACTCAAAATGTTTATAAAACTTCTCTAAGAAAACGCTATTTTTGCGTTTAACTATTCAGAATACATTTAGACCACAGTTTGCGTGATTGTTTTGTTGATTGAACTTTATAGTGTTATATAATGTAACTTATTAATATATATTATATAGTTATATAACTATTACATTTTAAATAATTCTGCACTAAGAGAACATGTTAAATAATAAGAATAACAACAACGATCGTGGCAACGAGCTACGATGCGACAAAGCTCTGTTGGCCGATTTAACATGGATTTGTGCAAGAGCAAAAAAAAAAAAAAAAAAAGAACATGGCAGCATATGATGTCCGAATCAAAATATATCATCAATGTCACATTGACCGCTGTTTGAGGAAAACAAGCAAATCTTACTAAACTCAAACCTCTAATGCTTCATATTACTTATTTACAGTTAAAATTTCCTTTTAGTTCGTTGCAACGGGATTTCCCTGCAATCATAATCTGATAGTACTCTAGTTTTCAAGCTTAAATATACCTAACCCTTTGTTTATAAAACATTCTAAAAAGTTTTACAACTTGTATGAACTTTTTAACTATTCAATTTAGGTGACATAAAGAAATAAAGAGAAAGCTTAACTTTTTACAAAATAGTTCTAACAGCATTCATTTAAAACTCTTTGATAGTATATTTTTTATCCCCCAAACGCATAAAATAGTTTACATTCTAAATCAACTCATTTTCTCTCTTGTATCTGTTGCTTCAAAGTCACAAAAAAACTTTATACAAGATGAGCTTTCATAACAAAAAACTGCACATTGATTCAGGTAAAAAATGAATCGCGTCGTTTTGATGGAAGAATCCGGCACCGGCGATTTTGACAAACGACAGAATGTCAATTCTATGATTTAGCGTGCTTGATCCCATTTTTAATGACAGTAAACTAGTGAGCATTGTCCTAACTAGCGAGTCCACGAATAATAACGGCACATAAGCTGTGTTAGAAACCGGACTATGTGCATGACCGATTGATTTTTACTTTCGAAGAGCATTTTCTTTTTCTAGAAAAAGATTCTCTTTTTTTAAATTACGTACCAGATGCCAATTCATGTAAGCCGATTTCTTATTTACTTGTTCCTTCTTCAGAAGCTTCGGGAAAAATATAGGAAACACCGGAGGTTTGGCCCGCTTTTCACAAAAGTTTTTTTCCATTCTTCTTCTTACGTAAGAAATTTCTAGCCTTCCATTTTTCAGCTCTTAATGTTGGGAGCAGAGATGTAGCTAGGATTTTTTTTTTTTTTCAAAGCGTGGAAAAAAAATTATTGTGTTTTAAGAGGCGTGAAATTCATTTTGGAGGAGAGAAATTTACGAAAATTATGAAGACCATAATAGTAATCAATTCCATAAGTTAAAAAAAAAATTTAAAGGATGAAATGAAATGGGGAAGAAAATTTAGAGATGTCTATTAAAAATGCGGTCAACAAAATTTTTGAATCATATTTTCGATATTCAATGAGAGAAATATGCTTGTAGAAGCGCTAAAACCTACTCCGGTTGGGAGTCATATTTCTACACTACCTTTTCCCATTCAATTTAAAATTCCCCTTTCCATTGTGAATATTTCAAGGGAGCACAAACTGGTTGACTCTACTCTACAGAATACAAGAGCTATTAAAACTATAACTGAGTGCGTTCGAGAAATACTATCACAAGTTACAAGGAATTATTGTCTAAAAAATTACCAAATATGTATATTTAATGATTAATAATAACAAATAATAAAAAAAAATTAAGGGGCTTAAACACTTTAGTTGATGTTCAATCGTTCACATCTTTATGAATGGGGTTGGGTTAAATTCCTAGAGCCCTTGATATGTTGTTTTTTCTAATCCTAGTTCGGTGAATAAATACTTGTAAGGTCAAATATGGCTAAAACCCATCTCAGAAGAAAGTCCTAATTCATGTCCCCCCACTACCTACCAAGGAGAAAATTCTGACTATGCTAATGTTTAATGCTAATAACTGCGTATAGGTCCGGCTTTGAGATCCAACACCATTTAATGCCCCATGAATTACAGCGTATAAAATGGTACCGCAACAAGGTCGCAATATCGCCCATTGTTATATCAAGCGTCTACTGAATTTCCACACAGGCTAACACATTCAGATCATGATCGACACTCGATATAGCAAGGTCGCTATATTGAGCGTCAACTGAATTTTTCCATACAGGCTAACACACTTAGATCATGATCGACACTCGATATAGCAAGGTCGCTATATCGACCATTGTTAAATCGAGCATCTACTGAATTTCCACACAGGCTAACACACTTATAAATGACGAGACAAGCGTGTCAAATATATAGTTACCTTTTAGAACGAAGTAACCGACTGGAGCAAAAACAAACCAATCTAACATTTCCAATGACTCTGAACTCGGAACAAAAAACACGCTCGTCCCAAAGCTGCCAACAGATTTGACGGATTACGTGGGCGGAGCGGGTTGACCCTTGGGCTTTTCAAGGGGCCCAATTACCAACCGTCAAGTGTTAAGGTCAGCGGCCCAGTCGTTTGTCAAGTGGCACAGCATGCTCCTAAGCGCTCGAAGTCTTCATTCCCTTCCATGCAATAATGAGATCTGAGGAGATTTCACCGATCGGCAAACGCTCGCCACAGAAATTAACACTATTTAATTGATTACGGAATCCATAAGCTTCTTAAGAACTCTAAAAAGGTTACTTTTCCCTTTTGGAGTCTCGAAGGCGAAAAAGGATTACGTGTAAGGGCGTGGTAGTCTCGGTTCATCAAATCCCTTAATGAAATATACATAGCGTAATTGCGAAGGTGATACCTTTAGGAAATATTTCTGAAGAAATGATCAATTTTTTTTTTTAATTTTTCCGTAAAATATTTCTAGAGAGCAACTTTGCTCCTTATAAATCGGGAAAATTAATAACTCAGGGTTGAACTGATTGCCAGAAAGGTAAATAGACAAGAAAATATTTAAAAAAAAAAATGCAAAGCCTCGTCCAGATTGTGTCACAGACATGTCTCTTGAAATCTTTTTTCTGCTAAGTAAAGCTACTGTGATTTAGAAGTAGCAATAAATCTATCTTTAAAGTCCTTAGCTTTAATACTTGGTTATATTTTGTTTCTGAAGAAACAAAAAGGAACAGCTTAAAGTAGCTCAAAATAGTATTTCATGATAGAATGTCAAAAAATTGCTTTCGATTTTTTTCAGAAAATATATTTTTAGCTACTTTGAATATTATAAATAATAAAAATGTTAATACATTGCCCAATTGGGGGAAAAAGCGTCAAAAGAGAACATAAACAAATGAATAAACAGTTAAAACAAATATAAAAAGGCAAAAAGACAGGCCCAGATTAGTACACGGACACGCACTTCCTTAAATCTCTTTTTTGAAAAGTGAAGCATCTCTATCTTAGATGATTTAGAGATAGAAATACATTTATTCATTTAGTCCCCATCAGTTTCGAAAATGCTTCGTTACTTTAAACAGAAGCAATGTTTTCAACGTACTTTAAAATGAAAATAAAATTATCTATCCTTGACTTAACACAGTACATAATATTTAAGCTCTTGCCTAAGCGGGATCTAAAATTTAGTCTTCATCTAGACCAGCAGTTTCCATGGTGTTGTACAAGTACCACTGGTGGTAAACAGCTTTCCAAGGTTTTATGCAATTAGACAATATATAAATATATATAAATATATATATATGAATAAAACAACCACAAACATCAAAATACAAAATGACTAGTGCAGCTAGCATCATTATGATAACTGTAGCACAACGTGAATATTTTTAAATCAAAATTTCATTTTTCGGGCCCGAAAGGTCTTAATTTGAATGGTAGCTCACGGGAGCTCAGATTCTAGTACTTATTTAATTTTTCGATTAATATTTGCAGAGAAAGCTGAATTTTAAGACAATTTAAGCACAAATGTAATTTCTGAAGAATTTAGGCTGCTGTACGTTTTGTGTTAGAAATTATGCCCAGGTATGAAACTCGTCACAGAAATTAACACTTCTCATAAGTTAATACACTGAGCTCTTTAGCGATCATGAATATTATATCACGTTTTCTAAAATCCGGAATTAAATGATCATAAACGTGATATAGGCATAGTAACGATTCATGGGTTTAAGGAATATTTCAATAACGTTTCCAAACAAGTCAAAGAAATAATTAGAAATATTGATTCGGGGTTTAATTTGCGTAGGAGCTAACGGGAGCTCAATTTCTGCACTTGTTTTCTATTTAAGTGAATTTTTAGACATTAAACGGAACTGTGCCTGTTTATGCATAAAAATATGCTACGATGACTAAAGCGCTCTCACATTTCTCTTGTAAGAAATCAAGACCTGTATTGAATCCAAAAGCAACTAACAAGAAAAAACATGCTATAGAAGAGACAACAGTTAAAATGAATTGTAGGAGAACTAAAGTTTCATTTAGTTGCAATTAATATTAATTGTCATTGATACAATTAACTAAGACAGGTATAACATACATATTTAAGTATAAGTCTTATCTTAAGTATAAGTTTTATCTTGCTTCCTTAACAATTAAAAATAAATAAATAAATAAAGACTGTAGACAAAACATTCATAAAATCTGATCTACCACATCAAATATTATCTTTATTTCCGAAAGACAAATAAAACGTGAAATGGAAAGAACATCGACGCTCCACAAACCCAAGACGTTAGATCACGACTCCGCCTTACAAGTCTATTTTCTAATAGAGCACCCAAGACCTCTGATCCGCAGGTAGCATTGATGGACAGCTGGAAGTGTGAAAATGTCTAGCATTTAATTGATGGTCTAAGGATTTAATTAAAGTTGACCAGCAGGGAGTAGGATAAAGGGGACAATCACAAAATTTCAGGAAAAGTTAAGCGTTCGCTAATGCCATATTCAGTACGTTGAAGTCGCAAAAGCATCTAATTTACTGCTACTATTCTTACCTAATTATTTTAACAAAACACTATCGTCACTATTTTCTGGCATTGAGTTAAGTGGAGAAATATTAGAGAATGCTAGCAAAAAACCTGAAAAAAAAGTTAGTTTAGAAAAAATATTGAAAGTCGTCGAGGTAACGGAAAGCATAATTAAAAAAAAAATTTTGCGCCTCCACGTCTTTGCCCAATTTAGGCATTTTTTGTAGCACATTTTGAAAGCAAATGAAAATAAATGGATTGTGACATTCCGACTACGGATAAACTTCTAGGCAGCTATTAAATTCCTAATAGTAATACATCTCAGTGTTTGAATTAATTTGTTAAACAGTCGACACAACTGTTAGCAATATTTTGAATACCTTGTACTTACTGAGTTCGTCAGACAGTAAAATTAAAAATAAATAAATAAATAAACACATTTTGTGGAGAAAGTTTTTGAACATAATGAGGAAATAATGCAAACATGATTTCGGGATTTCAATAGTAAAACTTAATTACTAAAAAAAGAACAAAAGAGTAAGCTTTGTATATAAATGAACATGGAGTGTAAAAACATAAAATAATCATCAAACGAAGACACCGTGCCTCAAAGGGTTAAAAATAGGCTTTAAACAAAAGCTGGGGTGGGGGGGGGGGGAATTCAAAGTCCAAAAACAAAACAATACCGCTTCAAAATAAAAATGCTTCAATTTTATCGATCCCCTACCATATACTAAATTATATGAATCATGAATTGACTCACAAATATGAATGTAAAAAGTTGAAACAACTGATGCAGAGGGAGGGGAAAAAAAAAAAGATCAGGTGTACGCAGAGATCTGAAAGGTATTCTTACGTGCAGCTATTAAAAGAAAAAAAAAGGCGAGTCAGCAGAAGCAGTAGAAGTGCACGGAAATTCTAAGCTCTATGCTTTTGTTTCTATTTTATCTATTCTCAGTATTACGTTGAAGTGAATGGCTCATGAGCTTGAACTTCAAACAAACCGGTATCGATTCATTTTTAGCCTGGAAAAAGAGATATGTTACGGCACAAAGTAAATGTTGGAAATCTACATCCCGCCAATGATAACTATCAACGTAAAAACATTGCATTTTGCGAAATCATTAGTAAATATGTTTGTTTTATTCACTCAAATACATTAGCATAAATAATGTATTTAATCGTATTTCTAAATATTCTGTTAAGCTGACAATTCGGATTTTTTTTTTTTTTTGTTCAGTATCCAAATACGAAACTGGTAAATTTGGATTAAGCAAACTATTATGATCTGCTAGTTCAAGAAATCGAGAATTTTAAAGCGAGAAAAAATTGAAGTATTTGACTAGCTAGATTTGCGAAGCGATTTCAAAATTTGTAATTTTACATCCTTAAAATAATGACTGAGATGAATAATGAAACTAAGTCAACAAAACGCAAAACGGAACGCTGACTCTAACTTAGTTGGAACTAACTAAAATTAAGAACCGTTGCAGCCATGTTGGAGAACTGGGATTAAAAATCCTGAAAATGTCGACAAAAACTTTGAAATCAATTTTGTTACAATCGGTCTGTGATAAGACAATTCCATTGGTTAAAATAAGGGTAAAGAAAGCCAGTTTGAGCAGCCTAAAACGATTGTTGTAGTTGTGCCAATCTAATATTTTCTCTCCTTTAAATAAATATAAATGAACTCGTTCAAGGTCTAGCGTCTTTTTTTCAGAATCAGACTAAAACTCAAACTAAGTGAGCGAAAAAACTTGTGAGAAATAAATAACCCACGGGCAATACAGTACTACAAGAACAGCAACATCTTCATTCAACATTACTTAATTTTATAGTGACGTGACATTATTACCTTAACTTAACCTTTAAAAAAAAAAAAATCTTATTCACAATTAAACTATACACCAAATTACGTAGTATATTTTTAGACACAAAATTTTGGCAATAGAACGGAATCGTGAGCTATTATTGAAAGATTTTTATTATAAACCAGCTTATTACTCCGCGTTGTCCGGGTGCTTATTAGATAGGGGAGAAGGGGGGCACATGTAAACAGGGGCACGTGTGAACAAACGATATTTTACCCAATTAACATGAAGAGAAACATCTGAAAAAAATTCATGCACATAGTAATACAAGTACTATATCCTGCATGAAATGTAAAAAATCTAAACCATTTTGTTTTTTAGTTACCAGAGATCTTATGTTTTGAAAGATGCCAATATACTTTTATGTTCCTGTTCTCCGAGTAAAAACACATCCGAAACTATATTTTTCGTGATTTGAACTTTATTCGTCTTAAAGTGGCAATAAAAAGGAAATGTTTCATGCACATTTTTTTTTTTTAAGTTGAAAAAAAAATAGTTTTTTTTTAAAAATCAAATAAAGCCTAAGTTGAAATAAGGGACACATGTGAACACATTATGTAGGGGCAGATGTGAACAGTACATCTGTGTTCCATAATGGTATTTAGTTACTTAAATTTCAAAAAGTGTTTTTATACATTAAATAATTTAATTAAGAAATATTGAACAGTTAAAAGTTTCAATACTCATTATTTAACTAAAATCTGAAAGAGTTGCAAAGAAAAGAAAGTTAAACTTGCTAAACTGTTGAAAAAAGAAAAGTTAAGAGTTGCAGTAAGTGACGCACATTAATGAGTCCGACATGAGTTTTGAAGACCGCAACTGTTAAGAAATTTGTGCTGAAGTCAACCTTGCACCAGAAAATTTAGCTGTCAATGACTTTGTCCTCGTAGAATTCACTACCAAAAAGACAAAAATTTACTATGAATGAAACTTTTATGTTTCCTAAAACAGATGATATATCGATTGGTAAGCACTCTGATGATATTCTGCTAAAATTACCACCACCTTCAGTTTTAGGTGGCACATGTCGAGCTGCATCTTCTGTTTCTTTTTCTGTAAAACTTGAAGGCTGCAATGTTCGTTGAATTGAGTCAATTAATCACATTGAATAAATACCTTGCTATTTTCATTGTAAGTGTTTGTTAATGTGCAAAAAGCAGAATACTTAAAAATATGCGTAGGTGTATTTTATTTCCATTATGCACCTGTGTTCACTTGTGCCCCAGGTGTGTTTGCAGCTGCCCCTCTATTGGGGCAGATGTGAACAAAATTTAACATATTTTTTTGGCTGGAATTCACTGTTGCAGGAGATAGGTAACTGCATGAAAATATTAGCAAATGTTTGATTTATCATGTATAGCACTTGTTTCTTTTATATCTCAAATTAATAATGAAAAACTACAAAAATGGCATCTTTGTTCACATGTGCCGCCCTCTCTCCCCTCATGGTAAATAGAACATGAATTACAGTTGTTTTTAACTTATTTACTGTTAAAATGAAATAGGTGAGCCTCAAATTGATAATTCATTGTTAATCGTAATCTTTGTTGGAAAATACAAATACTTAAATGCGTTAAATTTTATCAATTTGTATGCTTAAAGGCTAATCTCTATTACTCTATCTATTCAAAATTGAAAGAAAATGGCCTTTTTTAAGACAAAAACTTCGAATCTTGAGCTTTTTGGATTTTTTTTAAATTTCAAAACCCCGCCTATGTGAATTCTAGTACATCAAGGAACCCCTGTGCCAAGTTTGATGAAAATCCGACGAAAACTGTGGATTTGTATAAGGAACAAACAAATATACATACATCCATTTATATATATATAGATAAATGAAATTTAGAAAAGAGTTCACATTTTATTATGGTTCCGTTTCCAGTCAGGTAGTTCTATCAACAGATACAGTCTATCTCTGATGAGGTGACTTCTGATCGGGTGAAGATTAAACAAGTCCATTTGCTAAAATAAAGACGAGTAGAGCCGGTCTGCGCTCACAACCATAATTTAGATCGTCCAAATCCTTCAACTATCGAGAACCACATTATGCCGTGGATCAAAATTATTCAATAAAAGTTTTGAATTACTCTCACCCAGTAACACAAGCTTATTGCAGCAGTCTGCAATACTGGTTAAAGATAAAAAATTAGTCTGCAAGATAAACCGATATTTGATTAAATCATAAAATATGAATCGGCACCGAGACACGCTGAGCATGAAGGTGCTATTCCAAATACATGCTACTTATAGATTGTCTTCCAAAAAATGCGTAAAAAATTATAATTACCTCAAATGTTAGTTTTTTTTACATTATTTTCTCCCTCAATTAAGAAATAGCCAGCAGAGGGGCAATCTCTCAAAATTTTAGACCCCGATTTTTTTTTTTTTTTTTAATGGCTGCGACACTGAACTATTGAAAAGAAACAACAGGCGACAAAAAAAAAAAACAACAAATGGTATCAGTTTTAATTTCAATGCCAGGGGAATATTTCTATTCGATTAATTTAAAGATGCAAAATCCCCCCCCCCCTCCTAAAAAAAGCAGAATGCCTAAAGCATTAGATTCAATCAAGAAGAAGCAATAAAGCTTCTTAATGAAACCTAGTAAGCCTTCTCGAAAGTAGAAGCTTTTATTTAGTCCTGGTCCCGTCTTTTTTTCCTTTTGTCGATGCGATAAAAAGATCAGGTTATAAGTTAATTTACCTATTTACCAATGTCTGTAAGAAATGAAGGGTCAGGGGGAAAAACCACGGTAGTCCACTTTCTGTTGAATTTAAACTGATGCTACCACCTGTTAGAAAAATAAGTGTAATTTCGTTTAGTATATGCAATATTCGTGAGAAAACACTGTAGTCCATGTATTATTGTCATTTTAGAACAAGTATACTGGGGAAGTTTATGAGTTCGTAAAGTTTAAATTTCGTTTTTTTCAAAATTAATCAAATGTGACTACTGTGGTTTCTCCCCCTGACCCTTCAAATATTTTGCTTTCTTCCAGAATCAAAAACACATTCGTTTGAATATCACACTACTATCCAAGAGTTTCCAAACATTTTCAAGTCGTGGTACACTTTTGAAGAATACGAATTTTGTACGGCACCCTAAGCTGCTTATTCCTTTAATATGTGTCCTATACATAAACATATATAGGATATAAACACATATATAGGACCCCGATTAGTACAAACACACACACACACACATATACATATATATATACATATTATGCTCATAATTGTTAATGTGTACGATTTTTATTAAAATATATATATATATAGAAGTAAGTAGAGTAAGAGCATAAAGGACTTATACTTTAATATAATGGCTTGTATTTTATATTTCATAAAAGTACTTTAATTGTAAAAGTACTTTAATGTTAAATTATAAACTAGGACATCAAATTTGAGTTTACTCAAAGGGCTAGTAAATATATTTTGTTCTGTTACTGAAGAATTGAAAATACTTTCTTATATTTTTAAATATTCCAAATGTTAAACATTGTAATTGTTAAGAATAAAACTAGTTTAATACACTTCTCTCTTCTTTCTCTGTAATCTTTCATTTCGTTCCTAGAAAGTCAGTTTTTTAAAGGATTAATCATTACTATGATCTTTTTCTGTTGTCGTATATTTCACTTCTTCAAAATAAATTTCATTGCTCCAAAAGAAAAAAAAATGTGAAAAAGTATTTTTGCGCCTTAAAAAATATTGTAACAATACATCTGCTCATGCGTATTTGTACTAAACTTCCGTTCAAGAATTAACTAAATTTGGATTTTTTAATAAATATGTGAAAATTTAAAAATTATAACGTACACAAGTTTACGGTGTGACACGAAAAGCGTCAATTCAATAATTTTGCATTTTCTTAACGTGTTTTTATTTATATCCAGCATATTTGAAATAAGTGAAAACGTGCACGTTAAGCATTTCAGGTTTTATTTCGTATGACTTTTCTATGAAAGATTGTAATCACATGGTTTATATTTATTTCTAAATTTTGTGAACTTTTGAATCGAGACATTTTTATAGCATCAGAGATGCAGAGAAAAAGTATTTTCTCAAGATTGTGGGAGTAATGATTAAAAAAGGAACAAAATTACAACTAAGTATGTGAAATAGTATTCATAAATTAAACAGTCTTTTCTTTAAATTTTCAAGTAGACACTACGCTACTTGAAAACATTTAAACAAGCTTTCGTTCCTATCTTCGAATACTTAAAAACGGCTGATATCTGTGCGTAAGCATATATATGAGCCGTTCATTTTAAAGTGGGAAACTTTCCATTTAAAAGTTTAAAAAAAAATGAAGACAATGACAATTACAGATAAAACTTCGTGTGATCTTTTTATCTGTAACAATTTCGAAACAAAAAGGAATCCAGCAATCCTAATACTTGGAAGATAGAAGTTTTAGCACTTTACTAATAAAACTGACTTTTGAAACGCCTTACCTTAAATATCCCTCAATAAACAAAAATGGACTTGCCCTACTTTCAAAATAAACGGCTCATACCGTAATACGATGGATCAATATCTGAGCGGAGTGAAATTTTGGTGCTGTCCCCTAGGAAGGAAAATCCGTCAAGAAATGCTGACAACTATATCAGAAAAATGTGAAAATGTGCGTGGGTGCAAGAATAAGGACATTGTTACCAAACTGAAAGGCGAAAACTTTTCTACGTTACAGAAATATTTCACCACTTAAATAATATTTAATAGTATTTTTTATCACAGTCAATAAGAAATCAGTTGTATATAAACGACATTTTAATAACTGAATAGTACTTAATTATCTAAAAACAATAATAAGCAATGTAAAACGGTAAAATATTGTTTTTACTATTGACAGTGCTAACGATTAGTCTGATATTTAATACAACATTCCTAGTCAATAAATGAAACAAAAAACACAAAAATGTTTTTTTACTATTTTTAGCGACAGTGAGATCCAAACTTTCAATCAATCTTATTCAATCTAAGACTTTAAATGCGAAACGAACCATTCACCCAAATTTACGTAATTTTCCTTACGAACACAAACTACAGAAAATTAAACAATTGAGATTTCTTGATTTCTGAAAGCGAGAATATTAAGAATAAAGTACATTTGAGGCTGTGAGAAGCAAAGGGGCGTAAGTGAACATATTTAAGTTTTAAGTAAAAGGCGCACTAAGTTCCAACTCTGGGTAGATTTTCATTGAAAAGGTTTTTTTTAATCATATTGTATAGAAGCAACTATCAGGGCTGCTAGTACCATCTGTTGCCCAAAAGCAGATGAGAGTATCTTCTATCATTTATACTTGCTATCTTCAACTTTTTTATTTGAGCACTTACATCCCTTTACTTCAAGGGGCCTCATTTATTATGTATGCCAATCAACTTACGCCTGTTCCTGCGTGTGTAGATGCTGCACAAGCTCATCTCTCTTATTCACAATGTGTACAAGTTCTTCAAGCAAAAGCTTTTCTCGAGCCTTATCTGCTTCCGTCTTCTGCCAATCTGCAAGCAAACAAGAAACAAAATAAATAAACAACACAAGAGACGTTTGTCGTTAACACGCCATTCGAAAGAAATGTGGCGTATTACGCCCATTAAAATCAGAGCTACTAGCGAGAAAAGAAATAAAACAGGACGCCGAATTATTTCATAAAATCTCTCGATATAATAATAGCTAAAAAGCGAAGGAAGAAAAAGGGAAGGAACTATAAACAAGGTTTAAAACTAATTGGATACTGGGCCTAAGATGCTAACAAGCAATAATGCATTATTTTACAAACGCTGAATTTCTGCTCTTTAACTGCTATTAAAACAAGGAGTGAAAAATGAAAGAAAGGAATAAGATACGATTACTGATTAAGAGAGAGTGAGCGAGAGAAATGCGCCAAATTCATGAATAATGAGCTTCTTACACGAAAAGTCAAACAATTAATATTTGTAAAACAATATCAAATGCCCCTTTTCCATGTATTGGGACGTATACGGCAATGAAATAGCTGGAGCATGCGACGGAGAAAACGCCAGATCGTTTATTAGATTTCGAAAATACTTACAAATTAAAGATGCGAAACAATTCGGTGTAATTCTTTAAGATTCATTATCTGGTGATTTTAATCAATAAACGAGGGAAAAACAGCGCTTTGATTGGCTTCGGCGTTTTCTTTTTAAATGCGTTTGACTGAAAACAATTAGGGAATTCGATTTTTCAAAACTAGAAATAAAAGTACATCATTGATTATTATCTCCCTAAAAAAAGCATGTAAAAAATGAGTAAACATTTTCATTTAAGCAGAACTAAAAATTTTAGAAATGCTGTATGAAGAGGAAAACAAAAGCTGTAAGGGACAAAAAATTAAATTTAACAAGGGTGCCAAACGTGAATCGTAAAACTTGATTTGTTAAAAGGGGCATGCATTAGTAACTAAAACCAAATTTTTTGAAAACGAGAAAAAGTTAATAAAATATAAATGAATGATGTGTTGTAACTTTTTGAAGTTATATGCTTGTATGAAGATAAATTATTATAAAACTCCAGAAATTTTCTGAGCAGCAAAATTTAACTTTACGGTACTAGTTATTGGACAGGTAAAATCCTTAAGAATAAAATTATCATTTCTTAAATCGACAGGGAAAATTTAACCTCAACATTGTTTATTTAATAATAAATTAGTGACCTGAAAACATGAGTAAGACAATTGCTAGGACCATTTGGGCTATGGTAAAATATGGCTATGTGAAAATTGAAAATAATAATAATAATATTAATAATCTACTTGTAAATTTAATTGACGATATAAAATCTGACAATTATGTTTTTTTGAAGCAGATTACAAATATTCAGTAATTCATACGTGATAAAATTTTATGACAGATTAACAGAAGATTTTAATGCGGTTAAAAAAAATATCCCCATTTCGTAAAATTTAATCCGAGATTTCGGTAATAACGCCATGTTTAAAGTGGATAAATATTGTTGACTAATTTGCTAGGAAAAAAGTTAAGCGAGGATTAGATCGAGAGAAGAAATAAGTATAGTGAAAACAAAGCGCCGAAAATGTCATACATCTTATTGGAAATATTAACGAAATAATTTTAATTTTGAAATATATAATTAATGAGATGAAATTCATCAGGTAACAAAAATAATTGTAGTTTGTAGCAGCAATAACTGAAAAAAGTAACCGACATTTCCTTAAAATTTATTTCAAATATGCATAAAATATTTCATTAAGATTGACTGCGAAAAAATGGAATTTCGTCACACAACAAAATGTGTTTCTAAGGTAACAATTCAAAAATTTAAACGCATTCAAAGACAAGAATATTCTAAAGAATAATAAAAGAATTGAAATAGAAACCGAAACGATATTAACGCATCGAAAGATTGATTTTGTTTCACGAAAACAACAGAAAACCAGGATAAGAGACATGTATTTCCGTTACAAAAGGAAAATTACACGAAACACTTAAAACTACATCCGGAGATATATACTCTTAAGCACTTGAGGGATAATTGATAAAACTAGAGCTGAAAAATTAAATTACTCATTGAAGGCAACTAATGCAATGTGTAAAAGTCTTAATTTCTATTTCACCTCTAAATGTGCGTTTAACCGGTATTGCGTCAGCTGGTCCTCCTAACCAAAGGAAAAGCACGAAACAATAAAACACGTCTCTAATCCGATGTAAGCTGATTAAAATCGGCTCGATTAGAAGAGAAAGGAAGAGAAAAGGCTACTCTAAACACATGACACACTTCAAAAGGGAAGACCCGGTGGGAACAAATGAAAAATTAATACATTTTAAAAGGACCTTCCGGTGTATTTTTTCCCCTCCAGTACTACTTCCGATTTGAAACTTTTTGCCTTCTGAGCGGTCCTTTTGATTAGGAACAGAAGGGGGAGGCATTTGCTAATTCGCATCAAAGAGTAGGACGGGGCCATTATCAAGTTACCAAGCGAGGCAACAAAGACGAGATGAATAGATGTCAAACCTCATTTCGCTTCTTTACTCCAGAAGTCAGAGGTTATCATCGAAGAGGGTCCCTAAGGGATGGGGGAGCTAAAAAACCCTAAATGGAGCGACAAATCTATTCGCTGGAAAGAGCATCCTCCGATAGAACACATTTACCGGTGAGAGTAACTTATCTTTTTTCGCCCGGGAGGGCAAATAGTGTTAATATTTAAGGTCTGTTAGATTTCACTTTTGAAATTCTTGTTGGAAGATGAAAGAGAAGAGGTGAAATACTTTAAAAGTTATGCCTCACTTCAAAATGGACAATTTTGAGGATTAAGGTTTGCTTTTTTATTCACTTGGATGATCATGATAGGTGTGTTCGTGGAGAATCCTGTTTTGAAAATAGGATAAATAACTATTAGAATTGATAGAAAGTACATTATCAATAACCACGTCGGTCATGGTTGAAAATAAAGCTAAAGATATGATCGAGAAATCTCCGGCAGCACAATTGATGGGCATGTTTAATAATGCTAATGGTATTTGCCGATCGTTTAAAGTTTGCAGTTAGTCAAACGTAATGGTGTCAGCATAGACTAAAACGTTTCAGTAGTTAGTTCTCATGTCGGTAGTAAGTTCTCGGGATTATTCCTGAATTCTTGATGAACCATCAAAGAGTATATATGCTCAGTCATACTGATTTGAACATTCAAAAAGTATAATAATGAATAAATAAATAAATAAATAGAAGAAAAGAAAAAAAAGATGACATCATCAATAAGCTTGTCCAAATGAATAGACATAATCTTTGGTAATTGAGCACTAACATTAGAAAGCATAGTAATTGAAAGCAAATTTAGTCGACGCACATGTTACAAAAAAAAAAAAAAAAAAAAACTTTACAAATGGTTACCCCAGTTTCTGTTTTTGGGACTTCAGAATTTTGAAAGCAGTCGTTTATAGAGTTCGTACTTTCGTCACAACGGACCAAAATGGTCCCCACAAGCAGACCAAATTTCCTTATAAATAAAACTCCTTGAATATTACATTATTTTAAAAGATTTCTTCTCAACAAAGTTTCTTTCGCGGTTTATTTTATTTATTTATTTAATTTTGTTATTAAAGGGAAATAATCTTTTAATCGAAGGATGGATATCCGTTTGTCGATTTTCTTCACGAAGGAAGTGCATCTTCAGAATAGAAAAGTGGCAATCATGTATAAGTGAGGGCCTGTGTCGTAACATTGCTTTTGTTTTAGCATAGCACTTTAAGAAAAAGCATTCGAAATATGATGCAGATTTATCATTCGAAAACGATTCCATTCCACTGTAAAGTCAAAACATTACAAAAGGTGGTTCAGAAATAAAGATGCATTCAATTGGCTTTCTAAAATGATACAAATTAGAGAGTGCGAAAGATAAACAATCCAAGCAAGCTATTAAATTTTAATTTGCACCCAACTCGAAACAAGATAGGATAAAGTCGTAATCACAAGTTTGTGTCACAATCCAATCGTCGCAACTAATAATTACAAGAGCATAGAAAACGCAACGGACTTTTGGATCAAAGATTTTCTGGTGGAACGAAACCGCGGAGGATTTAACACAAGCGACTGAGCTTTCGAGAGTAATGCTTTCATTCATATCAGTTTCAATTTCGGACAAATTCGTTAACACTGCGCGTACTCAGCCGACATAGAATTCAAGAAGCGTAAAAGGGGCTCAACCCCCCTCCCCCCTATCCGGAGATAAAACTGGGGAACGTGTGGGTGATCGAAACTTCGGCCAGATGGAAGGAGCTGTTAATGATGAGATTAAGCGGATAAATTAAGCGAGTTCCAGCAAATAATTCCATGGAGGATAACAATGGGTTGCTACGGTGGCTACCCGAAAGATTGGGAGGGTTGGTCCCCTAATCCCTCCTGCTCCACCATCCGAAACATGGTTGCCACATTTCAAATCCCGTATCCGGTGGTTAGACACAGATATACGCCAATGAAGAAGCCCTTTGAAAAGAACTGAGCGCCAAAAGCTATTAATAAGCAAACCAACCTGCACACAGTTACTGAGAAGATAAATAGCTAATTGAAAATTCGCAGTAAATAAGCTGAGCGTGAATTCGTATATTTTGAGTAGTTCTGAAAGTGTTCTGATTAAAAAACTTGCGACTATGTAACTGGCACATTAAAAACATTGCTAAATTAGATATCTGTTTTTTTTTTTTTTTTTTTTTTGCATATAACTGCTCCTCGAGATTGGATTTTTTTCGTTAAGGCGAAGTGGGGTAACAGCAATAACGTGGCAAGACTGGCTATGGCAGTTCTGTTAAAGAACTTGAAATTTCAAAATAATAATAATAAATAACGTTAGACAAACAAATGCACAGTCAAGATTTTTTATTCTTTATGTTACTTTTTGCCGGCAAACCTTGTCTAGCGGCCAGAGGAGTCTGGCACGGATGGGTAGGTTCTGAGTTCGAATCCCGACTCGGGCATGGATGCACTTTTTCTCCCCTGTCCTTGTCCTTTCTTTGTGTGAATGTGTTGCTATGCTGTGAATGGTTGCCCACCCTATAAACGGGTCCTTGCGACATGTGTGTACAGTCGAAGTCACACTTCACATCGACTTATAGTACAATTGGAAAAGTGAAGCAGCGCACCTCAATTGTCAGCCTATACTACACTGCAACCTTTCTTGACAACAACATCGTGACATTTGCGTGACGTTAGCCTATGAAAAACGAGCTAGATAAAACGTCACAGCCTACTTGGCGAATTAGAGGAGATAGCTGACTGCTTGTGAGCTCTTATTGGCTCCGCCCGTAGTGACGTTCAGTGTCAAGTTAAGTTGCATTTTAGTATAGTGGGCACAAGACAACAACAACATGTTACTTTTTCATCCGCTACAATTAACCGTTTCGAGTAATAATTTCCGGTTTCCTGTCCCTAATTTCACTCATGCATATAACTTGCCTTGTCTTATTAAACGTTAAGATTGATCACGGAATATGTAATATTATAAAATTTAAATTTTTTCAGGGGTCAATGAGCTGCAATTGTAACGGCAACCTTCATTCATTTATTATTTTATTTTACAACATACGCAGAAATTCTTTACATTCGAAATCATACAAGTAATAAAGTAAACACAAAAATCAACTTCCGTACGTACGCTTTAAAGCATTTTGAACTGTTTACAATGAAAATTGCTTTGCCTTTCACAATCCCCATACCTTTTCCCTTTTTCAGAAGTAAAATCCAATTTCGAATTCGCGCATTAGAGTTGTGTTAAAAATCTACACAAACAACAATCTGAATTTTTTGAATAAACACAAACGGATTAAAGCGAGAGAACACCCGACGAAAATGGTGAACATTGCATCGAAAGTGTGAAGAACAAATTTTTCGAATGCGCGAATTTGCCATTTTAATTCGTTTAAAATGAAATATATCTGTACGTGAAAGCGGGTTCAATTCTTATAATTAAAAATAATGTCGATCAGTTTTTAGTTTTGAGGCTTATCTTGTGCTTCGTACGTGTATGTTTCCGAGATTTAGGAAGGAAAAATGCTTTTTAAATCGATTTTCCGTATCGTTAGAATGGGGAGTAACCTCAGATACGTGCATCAGCAGAATAATGCAAGAAAAGAATAAAAGCGCTTTTCAGCAAATCTAGAGGAAGATACTAAGTGTATCAAACTTGGAGCCGTTCAAAAATATTCAGTGTGTGTGTGTGTGTGTGTTTTTTTTTTTTAATTTCATGTTTATGTGAGCACATTATGTTCATATACGTGATGAGTCTGAGCCTCTTGATAAAAGAGCAGAAAAAATACTCTATCAAAGATTTATCCTAATCATATTTACTGAACTATGCTTGCATCTTTATTTTATTACAATACAAACATCTAAATAAGAAATTTAATGGTACGGTAACCAATGTTTTTCTTTCTTCTTCTTTTTTTTTTGTTGGTTTTCTAAAATACAATCGTTGAATAGTAATAATAAAGAAAATGTGTATTTATTTTCACAAGCCACACTGCAAAAAACACAGGAGACCCAAAGGGATGACTTTATTCAACATAGGGTGAAAATACGCTGCCGCGGGGTGCCATCAGGGAACCATGCTGGCTAGAAAGTAGGGATTTGATGCCCTTAGGCACCTCACTGGATGAATTGTGCTTCCGAAAGTGCCATTAACCACTTCCCTTACGATTTTTTTTTTTTGGAAAAAATCGCAAAAACAAAAACAAAAAAAAAAAAAACACATTTTTTTTTAAATTTAATTTTGAAATACAAGAAAATGAATAAGCAATACAATAAAAATATGTAGGTTTCAAGTTGAATTTTTAATTATTTATAGGCGTAAAATCAATTAGTTTCACCCGAGTTTTCTCGGGATAATAATTACCTGCAACTCATACGAGCCCGAGATAACTCGGGATAATCAGGCAAGCGGTTAACCCACCAAATAAATAGCAAAACGTAAAGAATAGCGCATGCACTCTGACTTATTTCCATCCATTTTAATGGCGGACAGTTTCTACTTTGCACCGAAGGACTTTGCTTCATCTTTTACATTGGATAAATACAAGTGGATTTACTCACATTATTTGGTCTCACGTTGTCTACAAATCCTCGCGTAAGTACTACAGGCATTTTATCATAGTTTACAATTAGAACTTTCCAACACGTTTAAAATTGTTTCAGTTGACTACTGCATATTGTTCAGTTTAGCGTTTGAACATTGTAATGTCTTGTATTTTCTATCCTGCATAAAAGTTACTTTAAAAATATGTATCGGTATTTTCTTGAATACTAGATAAACAACATTTACTGATCAAAATGCTTATAATTGACATTAGAAAACACGCAAACAAAAAAACTGATTCAACCATCAATTAAAAAGTTTTGGAAATTATTATATTTTGAACTCCACTGTCCCATTTTCTGAATATAATAAGTGTTATTTGCTTATATTGTCAGGAATCTAGCGGATTTTCCGCAAACATATTTATTTTTAACGCATTTAAGAAACCGAAAAATTAACGCTCATTTCACCTCGTCTGGGCATGGTATTCAGATATTCAATAGAATTGAGCCTTCTGCAGCAAAGTAACAACACACGGCGACTTAAAGAAGAGAATAGGTGAGATATATACTGCAGATAAAAATAAATAATATTAAGGTATGGCAAGTCTGGTTTCATTCTCGGAAAAATATTCTCAATTTTGTCCGTGTCAAAATTGTGACGTGCCCTTATGCAAGTGCACTGCAAAAAATAAACTGCTGTTTTAACAGTATAATACTGGAACCTCTGCTGACAGCATTATACTGTAAAAACAAGTTTATTTTTTGAAGTGTGATGTACGCATTAAAAAGTATGAAGCTTCATTTATCCTTTTAGTAATCGGCTTGGTATTCACATTTATTATTCAACTCAACCTTGGGTAATATGATAAAAACAACACTCGGCAATTACGATTTTTTATTTACTTATTTTTTATTTCTCAGTAAAAAAATATTAGAAAATTATTGGAATGACATGAATAAAAATATCCTATGCCAGGCTCATTAAGGAAAGGGAAATGGCGGCAAATTGTCGTTAATGAGTCCTCTGAAAGTTACTTTTAATCAGTAGAGGAAGAACGCAAATGAGACAGGCATTAAGAGGCTTGAGTGACAGCAAACGGGAAGCCAACTGTCCAGCAGAAAGAGGGATTAAAAGTACGAGATGGACTTGGAGACGCGGATTAACCTCTAATCTGCTCCCGAGTACTCAGGCCCTTAGATTGACGAGGGTGACCTAACAGCATATAATTAATGGCCAAATGCTGGCTGGAAAAGTTTCGTTGCTGCAAGCATTACTGCAGATAAGCTGAAACGAGGGTAAACATTCCGCGTAATTACGCCACTTCTGCAGAAACTGAAGAAAAGTGCATTCATTTCTGTCATCTCGGGAACAAAGCACTTACCTTTTGAAAAGCGGTGGCTAGAATTTCTGGAGATGAAAGTCTTTTGGGAATTTCCTGGAAGCAGTGGATTCAATTTAACGTAATTAAAGTCGCGCCCAAAACGCTCCAGTATAAACATAAAATTTGTTGAGGAAGTCATTCTCAGCTAAGTTTGGATCAATATATCGAGTCATTGTCGCGAATATGCCAAAAATAAGTACTAGAAGTTTAAACCTATCATGGAGGTTTCCATTGCCAGTAGAAAAAATTTAAAATAAAAATACTTCCTACAACAATTTTTTCTAGTTATCTTGAAAACATCTACATTTATTCTTAACGGAGGAGGAGGGGGAAGGGGCAGAATAGAATCCATTGATTTCATTTATTTCCACTCTTAAGACTGGTTTCGACATTTCGAGATAACGCCGTACTTGATTTATCGTGCATCTGCAACATTTGATTGTTTTCTTGTAATTCATTCCATACAGCTCAACATCTAAGGTGAGTTGGATCGTTTTCTTTTTATATTTTAATTTTTGCAGAATAAAATGTATTGATTTAGCTGTACACTTAGATATACATACAATGTAGTAACAGGTCATGCCAAGCTTTTCGCCACACCATAGCCTTTATTAGTTTTCCTGTTTTCTGCCTTACTGTTTTCATTAAAAGAATGTCCTCGATTAAGTAGCAACTACCAGTACCGGATCTTCGATTTTTCCAAGCCTAGCTGTTCAAGAGCAAATCTTGAAACAGCCACCCAGAACTCATTTTGTTTCAAGTTTTTAAACGTAAAAAGCATATACAAGCACAAAGAAAAGGGGTAAGCTTTTCGCCTTCCAAAAGTTGTCACTTGCTCTCTCTAGACCCGGCACTGGCAACTACTAATTATAGCAAGGTAGTTTAAGAGTTCATAGGACACTGGCTACAGACTAAAAATTTGCATTTTCAAATTTACCGTTTACTACTTCATACGCTCAGAATAGGGTTACAAATCCATTGAAATCACATCCTACCACATGCAGCTCTTTACAGACAATGAACTTTTACCAAATACAAGTGCTGCATACTCTTCTATTGAAATTTCGAGACGTAAACAATAAGTGAACAAGATTTTTAGAAAATGTTTGAATCTATTTCAGTGGAACTTTCTCTTTTTCTGCAAAAACGCAGGGTAAAATCCTGAAAAGTTTAGGATATTAAGGACTAAGCTCAAAATAGAAATTTTAGGAAAGTTGTTAAACTGGACAGCTGAAAAATTAGAACAACTCTTGCCCCTGATACAGACATTGAAAAAAATCGATGTTTTAAAACACCGCTCGAATACTGCTATTGTAAAATTCAATTAAGTTCCTGCACGCTAACTTAACTTTTAACCCTTTAAAACCGAGTATTGTTCCCGAACAACATCATATAATAGGGGATAATACAGCTAAATGTAATGTAGGACTGAGAAGACTTGAATAACTAGATGAAGTCTCTGCACACGTACTCAATTCTTACTCCTACAACCGAACCTTCTTTGGTGCGCAATCTGTTCGCCTCGCTTTTCGTTATAGTATATACATACACAGAAAGACATAGTTGAAAATGGGTCATTCTCACCAAGTCCCCATTTTCATTTCCTCGTATTTGAGAATATTTTCTAACTTATACATAAGGTCTCAACTCTTACTCCTCCAACCGAACCTTCTGGTGCCCAATCTGTCCGCTCGCGTAATCCTTTACGTTATAGTATATGTATACACATAAAGGCTTGGTTATATGAAAATGGATCATTCTCACAAAGTCATTTTAATTTCCTCGTATTTCAGAATATTTTCTAACATACATATTTTCAGGGCTTACACCCGTTTCTAAATTGAGGTTGACAAGATAATAAAAGTAAAATTTCTATATTTATTTTAAATATATTTCATATAAAGTATCAAAACATCATTCTCTCACTTGCCCCTATTGTTGGAAAAAATAAACAATTATTTCTGAGAAAACAAGCAGTAAGTCCGCATTTTTGTACGTTTCATTTCAAAATATTGATTAAATCAAGTAAACAAAAACTACTTATAATGAATTTTTCACTAAAAATTAGTTCACGCAAGCATTATTACGCTTGTCCGCAGCGGATAGTGTCAGTCCCTCACAACAGTAAGTTTCCCTCTCAGAATCACAACAAAATACATTTTTTAAGACAAAAAGTTTGGTAATTTACAGTTGGCAACACAAAAGAATAGTACAACAGCATATTTCAGTCTTTAAATTGCTGAAAATGTGTTCCTGAAATCCATCTGAAAGCGTAAAACCAGGTAAGGTTATTTGCCTGCGTCATTCCTCACATTTGTTTTTATAGTTGAATAAAACAAAATAATGGCTAAAAACAGACTAATATGAGTTACTTCCTTGTTTAAGAATACTTATATAAAAGTAAACTCAACTCAGTTCCCTCACAGAAGAGGGAATAATGCTTTAGCACTAAGTTAACAAAGTAAATAAATAAATATTATTTCTTTTAGTAATATAACAGTTCACTCAATGGTTCCAGCAAAAAGAAAGAAAATACAATTGGTGTGTCCTAGAAATATCCATCCTTATAGAAGAATCAGTGCAAAATAAGCAGTTTCCACCAATTCCATGCAAAAAAAATGGTGTCAGACAATTTTCTCCCCTAAATCTATAGGGCAATTCCATCGTTACAGACGTAACAATCGCAGACTTTGAACACAAATAATTCTGGTTTGGGCTGATGAAAGTCTTCAATTTTTTTTCCTGTAGTGTAACTTGATGATGTTTATGCTACATTAAATTTGCGTGCAGATTGCTTAATTACAAAAAAATACAGAAATTAAAAACTGCCTGTTACAGACGTAATTCACAAAACAGCAAAAACTCGACTATATCATACAACTTACAATATTCATCTGAATTATACGGAAATTTTAAACTTTTTTTTTTCAATACGTGTTCTAGAGACTTCAAGCTTTCTAAAACCATAAATATTGTGTGGATTTTGACTGCCGAATTTGTAAAAAAAATTCATAAACTTGTTACGGACGAAACAAAGTGGTGTTACAGACGTAACATCTCTGATTTAAAAGTAGAAAACAGTATTTTAAAGCAGGAATAAACAAAGATTTTTGTGCTAAAACAATACAGTAGCATTAATTAACACATTATTTGAATATTTTAAGTTATACTGTAACAGTTTTAGAAAATTTGGGTAAGTCTGGGGGAGTTGAGAGCATGTGCCGTTATGTCAATATGTAACAATACATTAATGCATCTTAAGACAATTATTTCCAAGAAAGATTGACACAAAGAAAAGTTTAGAAGGGCCTTCACAAAAATTTATTTATTTGTATTCTTAAAATTAATGCATAATGGGGCTGCTACATAAAAAACTCGGGAAAAGTAAATTCCTCCCTGGAATCAGTGATAGGTCTAAGGAGAACTTAAAAATTTGAAAATGTTGGATGATATAGCAGAATACTAGTACCAAACTAAAATTTAACCTTCTTGGTGACAGTTGGTCAATTTTGATAATTTTTTTTTTTTTTTGAATGAAAAAATGTGTCCTTTTTCGTCCGACGTTCTCAAAATTCAAACGGCATTTTCGTATTCTGTTCGAAAACAATGCATTTCGCGGGCTTTTGGCAAATTCGCGATGTTAGCCCACCGTTCTTCCAATTTTGGCGTCAGCTTTAAAACATTTTCCTGGGGCATATAAATAATTTTAATTTTTTCTGCAATGGAGTTTGCACACTGAAAAAAGGAAAGAGCGTCGTTGACAAATGCTGTTCTAGATCTTACTCTCTGCCAAACCTGGTGCTTGACCATTAGGGTGTATCGAAAAAAACTTTTTTTCGAAATTCAATTTACTAAGTTGATAAAAAGTTGCCCCTACCTACCCACATATTCCACAAAAAATTTCAGTCTAATCAGAAATTGTTTAGGTGTTCCGCACGAGGCCTGAAGTTTGAGAATTTCTTCAAAAATTTGATTTTTTTTCTAATTTTTTTAAAAATTAAGAATAAATGTTAAAAATAATTCAAGTTGAAAAATGTACACCGCAAAGTCGGAGGACAAAATTGGGTTTGAAAAAAAGTATATTAAACAACATTTAAATCTTCCACATTTATTCTAAACTGACGTAATTTTCACCAAAACTAGCATTTTACAAGACCCTGCGGCTTGGTTAGAAACTTGTTTATGAATGTGGAATCTAACTGAATTAATACTTGAAACTAGTATTCATCTATGATTTATGTGAAGTAAAAAGTAAAATAATATAAACTATAAACAAAATCTAAGTCCCTCGTCACACAGTGCCCGCGTTCTATCGGGGCCTCCGTGATGGTAAACGAAATAGAGCTTCGCTAGCATAGCTGCTTTAGGATTGCAGAAGAACATATATTTTTGGTTGAGGAAACAGACTAAATATTTCGGACATGGTGCTCCAGTAAATGGCCCAGGAAAAGAAATTGTAGCTTCAGTTTCACGATTTATGGAGAAAAAAAAGTTCTATTGATAATGAACATAAAAGCTATCGGTTGTGATGGCACATCCGTTAACACTGGAAAATCAAATGATGTTATTCAACTTCCAGAAAAGTCTTTAGAACCCTCACTACAAGCCGTGGTATGTTTTCTTCATTTAGTGCATTACCCCTTAGAAAGTTAACGGTGGGTCTTGATAGACCGACTACTGGACAAAATTCTTTCAGTTGACCCTATTGGAGAATTCTAACAATACTGCTAAGATCTACCAGTCATGAACTTTAAGAAAATAGAACGCGTTTTACCAGAAGTTGATGTCAAAGAATTGAGTCAAAAACACTTATGGGATGTGTCAAAAGCTGTAATGTCTGGCAAATGTTCTCAAAATTTAGCAGAAAGGAACCCTGTAAGCTTTTCCCATGCAAGATTGCTTCGATACAATGTGGAATGGATAACATTTTGGAGATTTGTATCCCTGCTACAATATGATCTTAAAAAATGCTTAGATGCCTAAATAATTTTATGCTGAGATTCGATTGTGTAAAAGCAGAGAGCATAAACCTTTATTACAAATTCTGCTAGTTTATTTAACTATGAACTTGGATCACTAATTGCTATACATATTAGTTTTTTTTTATTATTATTAATATTGTATAACGTTAAAGTTAATGGTTTAGTTTAATGTCGTAGCTGTAGTTTTCAATGTTAAAATAGGCTGCATTCGGATAATCGATCACTCCCTCACTTTTAAAATTTTATGAATAATTTATATATTGAAATATTGTGAACATTTTTCAAGATCAATATTTTTAAAATAAAGTCCTTACATATATAGATCTTCATAAAATGTTTCATCTAATTCTATCAAATTTAATTTTTCTGAACTTTGTAAAATCAAAATGACTGTTTTTATGAGAATGACCCAAATATATATTATATGTGACAGCGATGTCATTGAAGTCTAATTTATACACGACTATTTAATTTATCTCTTCGTAAAAGTACAATGAGTTGATTTCATTCAAATGAGAACTTAAACAGACAATTTCATGATTTGTTTTCAACACAAATTTTTCCAATTAATATGTTTCGAAGTAGCGATCATCGATAAACACTTGATTTATACTCTAAAAGCAAGAATAAATTGCTTAAAATACCTGACACATTTGATAACTCTTGCATGAAAAGAGATTATCAATCGAAGCTTATGTAGCGAATCATATTAACAAATTGCTTTTTGACACATTAATGAATAATTTACTCAAGCAGTCGGGACAGTGGTACAAACATGCTCCCTACTTCAGCAAACACACACTAAGTAACCCGAAAACCAAAAAGTTAGTTTAAAAAGTCAACAGAAACAAGATATCCCAGTGCCGTCAAAGCAAAGCATTTTATTTCAGCCAACCCTTTCACGCTTTCAAGAGAACATTCCTCCTCGAGTAAAGCTATGCAAGAATCATCCCGAACCTTTCCATCCCCCCGGAGTGGGAGAACTCTTCCCTTTCGTTTGCCCTTGGATAGGAGGGGGGAGGGGGAGGTGCAGCGAATATGTTAAGCGTGGGGTACGATGACATGAGCCAGGGAGGGGGTCTCTCTTGAAAATCCTACAACTTCATTAAGCCGTAATTAGAGAGCGAGCTCGACACAATAACAGGACAAAATAAGAGCGATGGTCCAGATTAGAGAGCACGTGGCGCGGGGGAGACACCTCTTTCGCTGACGGCTTCCTTGCAAGGTTCGCTAAGCTGCTTAGGTCGGCTGCAATATCCAGGTTGGAAGCGAGGCCGGCCTGATGCGGTCGGTCTCGGCGGACCGGGCTCGGGGACCGTCCATTCATGCAACGCGATTATTAATTGGGGATCCCAGTTTCACCTCCGGCCTGCAAATCAATTACTACTTCCCAAACAAAGCGACGAAACTTGACGCAATCAGATATCGCCATCTGTACGTTCCTGCCAAACGGATTCACGCTATTTAGCAGTGTTGAGCGAAGGATTTTTTTTAAAATCATACGTCGCCTTCGAATGCATTAATTGATTGCAAATAAAAACTAATTGCTTATGATACACACGGCTCGGCTTATCATAAGTTCGATGAGGCCTGGCTTAGGGATCGTCTACAGCGGGATCCGGACAATTTTAGGCCACACAGAAAAGTTCATGTCCCGAGGCAAGAAAGGGTCTTTTCCGTTTAAAAAACTTTAAGAATCACAAAATATACGAGCGTTCAAAAGTGCACTAAAACTTTGGTCTTTATACTTCATATTATGTAAGAACTTGTCTCGGTGAAACCAATTTCAAGGCAATTTTAATAAAATATAACGTTAACATTGTATAATTAATTGTTATGTATTGAAACTCTTCCGCGGGTAAAAGCAAATAAGCTGTCTCCTTCTTGCATCGAAGTCTTAATCATAATAACTGAAAATATTAAAATAAAATATTTTGTAAATTGTGCCTTTTAAAATGAAGAGGAATGAATAAAATGAAGTTTGCTTTTAACATAAAAACAGCCGTTTTTTGCAAGATATTATTTATATAGTTCACACCCCTCATTGTCACATATGCAAAAAACAAAAACTGTGTTCTGCCGCTACTATAGCACTTTTCCAGATTGTAATGTTCAAGGGACCCTTACAGATGTGTCCTAAAATGTCTAAATTAGGACCAGACCAGTTGTAAGGATTGTCTTGTTTAGGGGCCCGTCGCAATGCATTTTTGAGGGCCCTTTTGTCTATCCCAGGACTGTAGAATATGTATCATGTGTATTTATGAACCCCCTTTAGGGGCTCCCCATCGTTGTAGAGGGGAGAGGGGACTCGCCATTGCGACATGGTAAATTAGCCCCCGGGCCCTGATGATAAAGGCTAAAATTAATGCCAGTGCTTTATAACACATTACTAATTTGTCCACATAGGTGAAGTCTGAAACCACAGAATTTGTCATTCGTATATACAACAAATTTATTTTAAGCTTAAGTCAATTTTTGTGAATGCATGTGAGAAAATCCCTCCTTTTCCAGCGGTGATTGACTCGACAAATTGTACGAAATGTAACATAAAGAATCGAGCGATGAATGTGAACTTAGATCCCTCAGAAAGACTTACACTCATGGGACTAGGAGCTTTGAGAATCGTCAATGAGTTTGGCTTCCTTGCCGAAAACTAATAAATGTGAACTTAACAAGTTAAGAATGAGTACAGCAAACTTTTCAATAAAGTTGAAATCCACGGTAAGTGTGGAAGATTTGTTTTATTTGGCTACCCTCTTTATTGTTCAATTACCAATTCCCAATGCGTCCAACAAAGAACTGAGACCTTAACTAAAGATTAATCAATGTTGCCGTAGTTTGCTTTTAAAGAAGTTGCTTTTGTGTTTCGTTTAATGCAAAATTCCAAAATTTTGAGTTGATTAAAACCAGTGGCGAATCCAGGATTTTGTTTTGAGAGCCGCCGTGGTCATAACAATTTTATATTTTCTTAATGTCTCTCAAAACAAGGCTGTCACGAGGTGAAAAAGCGGGAGGAGTTGTCATTTGGAAGCCACTCAAATATTTACAAACATACAGGGCTGCCGGGAGGCCATGCCAGCCTAGTCGGAAACTAGCGGTCCAGCCCTTTAGAGGACAAAGGTAGCAATGCTTATGGTATTTTTTGTATTTTCATTTACAAATTGCTGAGTAAAATAATTGGAATTTAGTAGGGCCAGTGTTTATAATCACTTTTAGTGAGTAATAGTTTCAGATAAAAATGAAAAAAGAAAAAGCAGGAAACATAAGGTTTTGAAATGGAAAAATATTTTGGCTCAAAAGTTACATATTCTGGACGATGCCACACAACAACTACATTTTAATGAGGATTTTTAACATATTAGCCCCATAAACTAGAGCTATTTTAAAGATAACTCTGTTGAAACAAAATTATTTGGGACATGGAATTTGACAAAAATGTTGCTTCTTTTTCTTTTGTCGCCGGAGACAGAGAAATTTCTTGCTTTCACCATAATGACAACTCAGGACATATATTATTTTAAGACTCTGAGCCAAGCGAGGTACCATTTGATCACAAACAGAGGTTTTAAAGCAGAAGTTTTAAAGCTTCAAGAAGTTTCTTAACTTCAAAACTCCCAACTACTAAGATAGAGCACAAAATTAGAAATCCACATCATCAAAAAAAATAAAAAGGAAAAAAAGAACACACAAAAGAAAACCTAAGATTAAAAAAAAAATAAACAAATGAAACGTCAAAGGAATAAATTACAATTACAAGGAAAGCAGACAATTAAGGGAAAACCCTTAAAAAACTTGCTAATATAGCAAATTCCTCATAAAACGGTATGCGAGACGCAAGAAGTCTCACAAATTAAACTGTCTCACAAAATGATTTGCTAAATTCCTTTTACCTCAAAAAACAAAATTTTGTATATCAGATATCAAATACAGAAAATAAATTCCTGCTTTGATTTTTCAAAAGTAAAAGTTGTATAAGACAAAAACTAGATTTTCTAGATTTCCACAAAGAAAAATAACTCCCGTAAACCTTATTCTTGTAAGAAACAAAGCCTAAAACTGTTTGAATAATAAACTGAAGCTCGGCTATTTTTCAGTTAGACGAAATAAGAAAATGAAAGTAGTTCAAGAGTTTCCGACTTCAAAAACCTTTTTTTTTCTTCCTGTTCTTTTTCACGATATTTTAAAAGTTTTGTAGAATATTTTAGGAAAATTAAAATGAAACTAAATCATTTTTTTAAACTGTAAACATTGCATTAGTTACACACAATGCTAGATTCTCAATTATTTTTCAACTATAGAAATGAATGCTAAAAATCATACTTGAAAATTTTTGGCTCTCTATAATTGAAAACATTTCGCTTAATTTTTATGTGTACAACTGTTTCCATTGATATATTTATACACAAAAAGCATAACGGCTGAGAAACATGCCTTATTTTTAAATTCTTTCAGAAACAAAATTCTTTAACATTAGCAAAAGATATTAATGAAGGACCTAAACAAAATATTTCTGTCAAAAATAAAGTTTACGGTTTCCTTTTGAACTTGGTGCTGAATAAATGAACTCATGGTTCATAAAGGTTGCTTGAAAATAAAATTCATTTAAAAACTATCTTAGAAGTATATTTTCAAAAAAAAAAAAAAAGATTTCTACTAGTGAAAAGAGTTAAAAACAAAGTAGAGTAATTATTAAAAGTCACATCGTATGGTTTGGAAATACCTAACTTTTCAAGAAGAAGAAATAAGTTTCGATTTTAAAATGCAGAACAATAAATACAAAATACAAAGCTGGTATTGCATTTTTAAGTA